>JAQQTO010000063.1:131857500-132255000 GCA_029884595.1 Ormosia semicastrata | reverse complement strand
AACTTCAGCACCTCTGTTCCAACTTGCAAGCCCAAAATGACCCATTAGACTTCATTCTTTCAAAAGGTGTTCTTCATGAAAGTTGTTTATTTGGGTCTTGACTATCATCTATCCAAATTTCAGCCCATCCCCATTATTACAGCTTGACATATGATTTTATGAGTGCACACCGTTCGGATTCTAGTGACAGAACCCGTATTCTGACTTCCATGTAAACTTAGGTCCTTTAGACATCTGTTTAGGACTTCGAGCTCTTCATCAAAGTTGTAGAGCTTCCTCTTAGCTTTCCTACAAGATAAAATTCATGATTATCAGATATCAGGAACTCAAGTTATGATCAAAATACAGAAACAGTGTAAAATCTCAATAATGCTGAAAATATTCAATTAAGACCAATTTGAGCTCAAACTCACAAAATCATACTAAAACTCAATCAATTAAGAATATGGAGAGTGTAAATGACTAAACATAAGGGTTTCTTAATGAATAAAATATGTGATTATCAATATCTTTCGGGATGCCCTTGTGCATTAACGGTCTCAATCTTTCACACTTAGGTTTGTAGATTTTTGTTAGAGCATTTTAAGGAAAAAAAGGAAAATAATTTCTTAAATTTGAGAGAATGACATCCATTTTAAAGGAGAAGGAATCAGTTATTATGGAATATTGAAAAGCAAACCGACTTGAGAGTCACAGAGTACTGTTATCCATCACTTAACCGAGGTCACAAAGAACTGCAAAAAGAAAGCAACAAAATTAAAATAAATCTTCTCATAACATGGATTAAAAAGGGAGATGAATTCTACCTCAACAACTTGGTTTTCCAGAAATAGTTTGAGTCTTTGTCGATTGGCCTTAGACACATTACCATTCCTAGGGTTCTCAAAGGTATATGACCCCATGAGGATACAAATGTTTAACAATAAAAGGATCAGTCCACCTATATCTCAATTTTCTAGGGAATAGGTGAAGACGAGAATTATAAAGCAGAACTTTTTGACCAATTTCAAAAGATTTTCTCAAAATTGATTTGTCATGAAAATTTTTTTTTCTAGCTTTATAAACTTTTGAGTTTTCATATGCATCATTTCTCAATTCCTCAAGTTCATTTAATTACAATTTGTGTAACTTGTAAGCATCATCAATATTTAAGTTGAATGCTTTATGCTCCAGTTCTACAGGCAAGTGACAAGGTTTTTCATAGACTAACTGATAGGGTGACATGCCTAAAGATGTTTTGAAAGCAATACAGTAAGCCTAAAGTGCATCGTTTAGTCTTAAAGACCAATCTTTATGATTTGGGTTAACCATTTTTTCTAAAATTTATTTAATCTCCCTATTTGCTAATTCTACTTGTCCACTTATCTAGGGATGATAAAGGGTGGCAATTTTATGGATAATCTCATATTTCTTCATTAAGGATTCAAATGATTTATTACAAAAATGTGTTCCCCCATCACTGATGATAGCTTGAGGAATTCCAAATTGAATCAAAATATTTTCTTTTAAAAATTTAAGAACAGTTTTATGATCATTGTGTCGACATGAAATCGCCTCAATCTATTTTGAGACATAATCAATTGCAACCAAAATATATACAAATCCAAATGATGATGGAAATGAATCCATGAAATCAATTCTCCAACAATAAAAAATTTCAATGACAATGATAGGTTTAGAGGCATCATGTCTCGTTTAGAAATGGAACCTAATTTCTGACAATTTTCACAACTTTTTCAAAAAAGTATAGCAGTCCTTAAATAAATTAGGCTAATAAAATCTATACTGCAAGATTTTCACAATTGTTTTCTTTGAAGAAAAATGACCTCCACATGCTTCTGAGTGACAAAATTCAATGACATTATCTACCTCATTGTCAGGTACATATCCCCAAAAGATTTGATCAGGATAATATTTGAACAAATATGGGTCATTCTAATAAAAAAATTTCACCTCAGTTAAAAACTTTTTTCTGTCTTGGTGTGTCCACTGAGGCGGCATCTTTCTTGTTATAATAAAATTGATTATGTTAGCAACCCAAGGCATGAAATTGACAGAAAATAAAATTCATCAGGAAAAAAAACATTGATAGGTGTGTTATCAAAAGGTGAGTCATGCAATAATATTTTTGGCTTCTTTCTTGTCTTTTATTGTGATGTTGAATTCTTAAAGTAACAAGATCCACCGTATCAACCTATGTTTGACATCTTGCTTAGACATTAAATATCTAACAACAGCATGATCAATGAAAATAATAGTAGAAGAACTAATTAAATAAGCTTGAAATTTATCCAATGCAAAAATTACAGTAAGTAGTTCTTTTTCAGTAGTGGTGTAATTCATTTATGCACTATTCAAAGTTCGACTTGTATAATAAATTATATGAGGTTTACCTTCCTTTCTTTGGCCTAAAACAGCGCCAACAACAAAATCACTAGCATCACACATTAACTCAAAAGGCAAAGACCAGTCAGGGGATTGCATGATAGAAGCAGATGTTAAAAGACCGATTAATTTTTCAAAAGATTTCTGACAATCTTGAGTCCAATCAAATGGTGCATCTTTTGTTAGAAGATTACATAATGGTCTAGATATGGCACTAAAGTCCTTAATAAAATTTTTGTAAAATCCTGCATGTCCTAAAAAGGAACGAACTTCGCTGACTGTTTTTGGGGAAGACAAATGAGCAATTAATTCAACTTTAGCCTTATCAACTTCAATTCACTTAGAAGATATCACATGACCTAACACTATTCCTGAGGTAACTGTGTAATGACATTTTTCCCAGTTTAACACAAATCATTTTTCTTCGCATCTTTTAAGAACTTTTTCCAAATTATCAATATAATTTTTAAAAGAATTTTCAAAAACTGTCAAGTCATCCATGAAAACCTCTAAATAATGCCCAATCATGTCACTAAAAATATTTAGCATACATCTTTGGAAAGTTGTCGAAGCATTACAAAGATCAAAAGACATTCTTCTATATGCAAAAGTGCCAAAGGGACACGTAAAAGTGATCTTTTCTTGATCTTCTAATGCAATTGGTATTTAATTATATCCTGAATAATCATCAAGAAAACAATAGTAAGGATGTCCTGCTACTCTTTCTAAAATTTAATCAAGAAATGGCAAGGGAAAATGATCTTTCCTAGTGGCTGCATTTAATTTTTTAAAATCAATACACATGCCAACTGGATGAGACTCGCGTAGGTATTAATTCACCTTTTTCATTTTCAACCACTGTTATTCTAGATTTCTTAGGCACAACTTGTGTAGGGCTTACTCACTAGCTATCAAAGATGGGATAGATAATTCTAATATCAAGTAATTTGAAAACTTCAGCTCTAACTACCTTTTTCATGTGTGAATTTAATCTTCTTTGAGGTTGTTGAGATGTTTTAGTATTATCTTTTAAATGTATTCTATGTGTACAAATTAATGAATTAATATCTTTTATGTCCTTTATTGTCCATCCAATTGTACTTTTATGTCTTTTACGTACTACTATCAACATACCTTCTTGTTCTTTGGTAAGGGATGAGGAAATTACCACTGGAAAGCTTTGTTCTTCTCCCAAAAATGTGTACTTCAACCCAGTAGGTAATGACTTTAATTCCACTATGGGTACTTCTTCATGGGTATTATCATTCATAGGTTTTAGCTTTTCGAATCTTGGCTTCCATCATTTATATTCCATTACCTGTGTACAATCAAGCAAAGAACATACTTCAGAAATATCATCATCTAATTGCGTACCTAAATCAAATAAATTAATTAAACAAATTTCTAATGGGTTAGCAGAACTCCTGGTTTGAATATGATTATCTATAATGGCCTCAATCCCTTCAACTTCCTCTTTTTTGTCATAGACTTCCTGTGGTTACTTGCACGTGTTGAAAACATTAAGGTCCAGTGTCATATTTCCAAATATTAGTTTCATCACTTCATTTCTACAATTTATCAAAGCATTAAATATTGCTAAAAATGGGCAACCTAAAATAACAGGAATTAACTTACAACTATTAACCATAGGTTCAGTTTCCAAGACAATAAAATCCACAAGATATATGAATTTATCAACTTGAACTAACACATCTTCTACTATTCCTTTTGAAATCTTAACTGATCTATCGACAAGTAGAAGAGTTACAGAAGTTAGTTTTAACTCACCTAAGTTGAATTGCTGATAAATTGAATATGGAAGCAAATTAACACTAGCACAAAGGTCAAGTAAAGCTCATTCAATTTTATGTTCTCCAATAATGCATGAAACTATAGGATAACCAGGGTCTTTATATTTCAACGCATTATTATTCTGAAGAATGGAGCTTACCTGTTCAGCCAAAAAGGCTTTCTTTTTCACATTTAGTTTCCTTTTAACAGTGCATAGGTCCTTCAAAAATTTGACATAAGAGGGAACCTATTTGATAGCATCTAACAGAGGAATATTGACCTTAACTTGTTTAAAAATTTCAAAAATTTTAGTGTTATGATTTAATTTACTTGAATTGTTTAATGCTTGAGGATATGAGGATGAAGGCGAGAGTTTGGTCTCCTTTTGGCCAGGTAGCTTATCAACTCCTTCCTTATCTTGGTGAATTGATTCATCATCTTTCTTACAAGGTCCAGGAATTTTTTTTTCAACAACCTTTCTACTCCTAAGAGTTATCACTGACTTTACTTGATCTATTCTTTGGCTTTTTGAACTACCCTCATTTAGGTTGTACTGACCCTTGGAATTCGGTTAAGGTTGAGAAAGAAATTTTCCCTTCTCGTGAATGGTGAGTGCAGAAGAAAGTTTAGCAAGAGTGTCTTTTATGTTAATCATGACTTGAGTGTTTTGGTTATTAATGGCCTTTTACTTTTCCATGAATGCTTGCAATGTTCCTTCAAGTTTTTTCCTATATGGTGAGACATAAGGTGCATATCCTTGAGAATTTTGTGAATCCAATTGCACCTGAGGGGTGGTGGTTGCATAAATTATGCCTGATTATTAGTTCTCCAACTGAAGTTTGGGTAATTTCTTCATCCCAGATTGTATGAATATGAAAAAGAAAAAGTGAATAGCTTTTTAAAATTGTTCATTGCATTTACTTGCTCATGCACAACTTCTTTAAAAATAGAAATTTTTAGACATTCATTTGTTAAGTGTCCTAATTCATCACAAATGACACAAATTTCTTCATTTTACACAGATTTGATTTATTTTACTTTCCCTGATTCCGTGGCTTCAACCTTTCTAGCCAAACTGGCGAGCCTAGCATTTAGATCTTCTTCTTGAATAAAATGATATTTTTCTTTACTAGCATTTATAAGGTTATATCTAATTGAATTTTTAAAAAGATGAGTATCATGCCAAGATTGAGAATTTTCAGTTAAATAGTCTAAATATTCTAAAGCTTCTTCAGGTTCTTTATCAAGAAACTCGCCATTGCACATTGTTTCCACAAATTATTTAGTTTCATGTGTTAAGCCTTCATAAAGAAAGCTTATACTGTGCCATTTTTCAAAACCATGATGTGGGCAAGAATTTAACAAATATTTAAAACATTCCCAACTTTGAAAATATGCTTCATTTGAATTTTGAAAAAAATTTTGAATTTGTCTTTTCAAAGCATTGGTTTATGTGTTAGAAAAAAATTCTTTAAATACCCACATTGCATTTCTTGTCATGTGCCAATTGATCTTGGTTTCAAAGCGTTAAGCTAAGTTTTTGCTTTATCTTTCAAAGAAAAAGGAAATAATTTAAGCTTAACAATCTCTTCAATGCAAGTTTGGTAATTAAAAGCAGTACATACTTCCTCAAATTCTTTTAGATGTAAATATGAGATTTTCAGATTTTAAACCATAGAAATTAGGAAGTAATGAAATCATACCCAACTTAAATCTAAAATTGTTAGCATTAAGTGGAAAGACAAAACATGATGTACTAGAATTTTGAGATGGTTGCAAATATTCACGCATGGTTCGCAATGGTTAATTTTCATGTTCATCATGTACACTTTCATTTTCAGTCATTGTGTTTAATATGTGTGATTGTGATTCAAACAAATTAATATATAAAGTACTAGGATTAACTTTAACCAAACGACCAGAATTTAAATCACGATACCAATTAAACATAAATAAGTAACTTAAAATAGAAAAAAAATGTACAAGTAGGCAGTATAAATCTGGCATAAAATATCATAGTTAGTAAATTAGTAAGTCAATAAATTAATAAGTTAGAAAGTTAGAAACTTAATAATTAAGTTAGTAAGTTAGAAAGTTAGAAAGTTAGTGAGTTAGTAAGTTAGAAAATTAGTAAGTAAGAAAATTAAAAGAGTAAAAAAATAATATATACTAAATGGTGAAGTTTACTTAAAGAAAGAAGACCTCAATAAATTTGTTCTTCAAATCAATTCCCTGGCAACGACGCTAAAAATTTGATATGAATTATAAGTTACAAACTCAAGTACAGGTTGTTTCAAGTAATAAATTATCGGGAGTCCGAGGTCGATCCACAGGGAATTGATGAAGAAAAATTCTTTGAAGTAAGGAAAAGATTTGTCACAACAATAAAGGTGATAAAAGTTATTCACAAATGAAAAAAAAAAATTCTTGGGTTAGAAGATCCACTCTTGGTAATAAATTAAGATAATATTATTTCTTTTTATAACTCAAGTGAAATCCACACATAACAGAGATTCCAATCGAAAAATACAACATTCAAAGTTCAATTAAGATTATATATGTAATTATATTATGGTTCCTTAAATTATTCACTAACACCAACACTAGTAAATGGGCTCAAGTATTCATTATTTCAACCTCTTGTCTACAATGAATCAAGATCTCCACTTTACAAGGAGGGTTTCTAAATTGATTAAAAAAAAATACAACACATATAATGACTATTTGATAATACATCATTTAAGCATAAGAAAGAAATTAATCTAACCTTAATTTATTGCCAAAAACTAAGTAAAATAAAAATTAGTTACTCATGAACAAGAAGAAAGAAAGAGTGAAAAAGAAGAAGATGAACATAACTTCTATTTAGAACAAAAGAAAACTTTTATATTAAATGGAGTTGATCTAAATTAGTTACTCATGAACAAGATGAACATAACTTCTATTTGATCTCTAAGCCAAGATGCCTCAAATGAGTAGCCAATGCTCTCTTTTATAGAGTTTGAGGGAAACAAAATGACAATGGAGTTGTTTGATAATGAGTGAAAAATGTCAAGAGAGTTGTTTGATAATTGTAAATAAGTGAAAAATTATTGAGATGTTTGTCTCTTATTCAGTGCTGAACTCTTGGCTACCATCAGAATATGGAAAAGTGGTTTTCATGAAAGTTGTAGGCTTTTGTCTTAGCTTTCCAATGCTACTAATTTCAGCCCAATATCATTCCTACAGCTCAAGATATGGCCTAATCTTTGCACACTATTTAGGTCCAACTACAACTCCTCTATTCTGACTTCTAGGCCTAATATGACCTACTATACTTTCGATCTGACTCTTGTGTTCTTCATGAAAGTTGTATATTTGGGTCTTAACTTTCCAATGCCACTTATTTGGTGTCAATTGAACTCCTATAACTCAAGAAATGGACTGATGAGTGTGTAGAGGTTAAGCTGTCAGGATCAGCACTCTAGTTTTTACTTCAACTCCAATTTAAATTATCAAACATGTGATTTATCTCTTGAGGTCTCATGAAAGTTGTATAGAATTGTCTTAACTTTCCTACAAGACTAGAATCAAATCAATCAGATATTTATAATTCAAATTAAAGCCAGTTTACTGAACGCTGCCAAATAGACAAATTAAAGTCAATTCAAGCAATAATTCTTTCAATGATCCAATTAAGCTCAATTTTATAAAATGTAACAAAACTAACTTAATTAAGCCTATTGAACCTTAAGAAGCCCAGTGAAAGGATTATAAAATAAGTAAAATATATTGTTATCAATCACCATAGCCAAAAAAACAAAATATAACAAAAAAAAAGAAACAACGGCCACCATCATACCAATGGCAGAGCCACCGCACCGTTCACTACCATCCTAAACCATCACCTCCACGGAACAACGAGCCACCACCCAACACTGCCCCTAGCATTCCTTTTAAAAATGAACCCAAACCACAAGCCACCCACTACCGCCACTCACCTCACCGTTCCACCCCACCGTCTAACCAGCCACCCACTGCTACGCACACCTGTAACCCAAACACAGCAACCCCAAACAACCAGATCTGGCCCAGATCCATGAGTCCATGCCGACCCAGGTCCACACCAGAACTCGTCCTTCTCCATTGCTCCCCTCCGTTCGTGCCGCGTCGCGCCTGCATACGCCGCCGCCAGAGCTGCGCGTGCTACGTGCTTGATGTGTGTGAAACAACATCATATTTTATTCTTGTTTTGCATCATTTTTAGGTATTTTAGGCATTTTAGTTTCTCTTTTTTTTTCCTTTAGTTCAGATAATTACAGTGCTTTTGGTGTTGTTGTGCAGGATTGGTGCTCAATTGGCATTGAGATCGATGGAAAGCTTGCATGATTGAAGTTGGAGCTTTACGGATAGTAAATTGGGGAAAAAGACTCATTCCATAGAGTTCCACATCCTACCCATGGAATGGCTCACGGTCATAGATCGAGCAACTGTGCAAAGAAGCAAACGTGACTTGACAGAAGAGTCCACGACCCAACTGTGGAATGCCCCACGGCTATGGAATGTACCACGGCCTGGCTGTGGAATGCACCAAGGCGGTGGAACGTATCAAAGAAACAACGTGTGCCCATCCAGCAAGATCCACGGCCTGGCTGTGGAATGTCCCACGACCATGGAATGTACCACGGCCTGGCTGTGGAATGTACCATGGCCGTGGATTGCAGTCCGAGTCAGTTTTTAAGTTTCATTTTTATTTCTTTTGATGGGTTGGGACCAATTGAAAACCTAGGGGTATAAAAATGATGCTCTGAATGTAATATTGGGGGTTCCAATTGGTTGGAAGGAGGCACACTTGGAGGCTCTTGATCTTCATCTTTCTCCTCTCTTCTCTCTTTGATTACGATTTTGAATGTTCTTGAATATGTTTTCTTATTTCTTCTTCTCCATGTCTGAGTAGTTCTCTTTGTTTCTAGGATTGGGCAATGTCCTTTGATACATTGATGATGATTAATTGACTTTGTTTACCCCTTTTATTAATCTTGAATGTTCTTTGATTCAATCCTTATTGCGCTTATTCATGTGAATTTGTTGACCACATATTTACATTTCATAGATATCTAGGGACATACTGAGAGGTGAACCTAGGTGTTGGAACCATAAGAATTGAACTTAAGGTCTAAATCACGAGAGTAAGTTTAGCCTTTCAAGAATTCAATGAATTACCATAAAGCATAATGAGTTTAATTTAAATTCAATTACCACGAAAGTAGGAATTGGTTTTATTGGGCAGGGTTCTTGTCTCTTGAGAAAGAACATTAACTATTTTAGGATAATTCACCTTTAATTGAATTTCAATTTTAATAAAAGGGTTGTCAATCAGGATTTGTCTTATATCATTATGGTTATCCCAATCTTAAAAGCTTTCTTGAATCTGAAAAACCTTTCTTAATAACTTAATATTTTTGTTCTTAATTTTGCACTCTAGTATTTATTTATTTAATTGCTTGGTTACTAAGATCTCATCAATCAACGATTATATTTCATTTGTTTAATTTAATTGAATTAATTAATTAATTAGTATTCATAGACACAGTCCTTGTGGATTCGATCTTTTATTACTTGATGACAAAATCGTACACTTGCAGATTTCACACATCAGTGCCTGAACCGCCGTGCATTGTCACACCTCTGCCTTGGTCCACCCTTTGTCCCGTTCCAGGCGACCCCCTCCATCACGATACCTCTCCCTCTTTCGTTTTCCTATTTTAGAGGCTGAAAGCCTATTTCGTTTCCCTATTTCAGAGGTTTAGCCTCTACTGTTTTCTTTTTTTTTTTTAGTGACTTGTTGTTTTAAACAAAAAAAAATTGCAATGTTCTATTTTTGGGGTTAGTTTTCTCCCTTTGGGCTTTTAGAAACTTTTTAGTTGGGTTAGGTAGAGTGGTTTAGTCCCTTTTATAGGTTTTGTAATTTCATTAGGTGGGGCATTAGTTTCTTTTAAAAAAATAACAAAATACAAAACTAAAAAATATATTCATATATAAAAGAAAAATAAAAAATCAAAAAATTTAAAAATGATAATAAAAAAAACTTCTTAAGTTTCTCTTGTTGGTTTTTATTGAGTTTTTGTTTATCTTATTATGTTTATGCTTTTACTCGTCAATGTGTGCTTTTTAATCATGTTACTAACTTTGTCGTTTCTTAGTTGTTGGCTTTATAACTTTTTTTAAAATAAAAAAAAATAAGGTAATTGAGTCATCTTAAGAGAAATGAAACGGGGTTAGCTGAGTTGTGACAGTTTGTTAATCTTGTAACTTTTAAAATTATCTAAGTTGAGACAACTTGATGATTCGAATCTTTTTCTAAACATTAAAAAAAATCAAATGGATTTTAAAAAAAAAATCAAAATTAAAAAGCAACCAACCCACAATCGTTTTTCTAAAGAGCAACGTGACTTTGAATTCTTCATTGCACCCAAGAATACGCAGGAGCAAAATCTATATTCTATCAAGTCAAAAATTAAATTTTCATAATTTATTTGTCTACTTTGTTTATCTTAAAAAAAGGAAAAACAAATATTTTCAAAAGTTATCAAATTTTGCACAACTGATTTAGGGTAACCGTCTTAGGATGAATGTGTTAGGGGTGTTGTGGGGTTAAGTCTCCACCCTTCCCTATGCATAATCGACTCCCGAATCTAAACTGGTTTTAAAGGCTATTTTTCTTTGATTTTCTAATTTTTTCTATTTCAAATAAAATTGTTGACGACTCCTAATAATTAATTTATCTTTCGTCACATCCTGCCGCTATCCCGGTCGCGACACTTGTACTGTTCCTTCTTCGTAATTTCAATCAATCTTTTGGTGGTAAAAAAATAAAATCTTGCATAAACACACACACATTAACAAAAATGCAAAGTTCAACACCCACACATTAAGGAAAATATTTTTCACAAGATATTAATAGCAAATGACATATTTTAAAATAAATATTTACCTTAAAAAACAAAATATGATGGACCTTCAACAAGAAATATTGGTTAGAATTAGATAAAAATTAAAGTAGGTAAAGAAAAATAAAATGGTGAGAAAAGAAAAAAAAAAAAGAAGAGTGAAAAGAGAGAAAATTAAAAGGAAAAGAAAGAGACTAGCAGTGAAAGAAGAAGAGTAAAATGAAAGAAGAGTAAAAGATGAAGAAAAAGATATGGAGGATGGAACCGGTTGGTGTAAATATTTATGGAGGCTCCTACAGTAACTCTCGACACATTACCATTCATTTTTTTTTTTGGTCTTAAAACTTTAGATGAAGTCTCTTATTCAGCTCCTCCATGCAACTTTTTTTTGTTTTGAGTCTTGAGATTTCATGTGTAGTCTCTTATTCAGTTGCTCCATATAGCTTTATTTTTTACGTCTTCTCATTCAATTGCTCTATGCAGCTTTGTTTTTTTTATAATTTAATTCAATTCTAAAAGGTGCCACGTGGATTAACACCTTTCATAAGACGTTGCCACATTGCCTATGATGTGACTAAAGCTGCATGAACTAAAAAACATCATGTAGACTAGCATCTTTCATAAGACTTTGCCACGTTACATGTAAAGACTGCAAGTTTTTAAAAAAATGCGAGCCCACATGACTTCTTTTAAGGTGTAAAATAGGCCTTGTATACATGACAAAAAAATCCATGTGCCTTTGTTGGAGTTGACCAAAATAAATTAAAAAATTAAAAGGCCTTGCATATATGACAAAAGCTACCAAAAATCAGTAATTAGTTTTAAAACTACCTAAAATTAGTAAATTGTTCCTAAATTAACACTAATTTGTTCAATTAACCCTGCTCCCCATCATTACAGTATTTCAAGCATCTTCTCAAAAAGTGCAGCAATAACTAGAAGATCAATAGGGAGATTACAATTCAGTGGTAGTTCTTAGATTTGTTGAAGATATATAGAAAACTTTACAACATGTATACAATGTGAAGCATTATTGTGATGCACAAGGTGCATTAATGAAAATATTTCCCAATAATATTACGGCCAATAGGTAGAGTTGGGTTGGAGCAATAAGTCTGTCAAAAGCGATGTCATATGAGGACTGTCATGTTGAAGAGTCTGTTGTTGCACCATTTTTGAGTCACATTGATGTTGACATTTGCCTTTTTAACGATGATGAAGATTGTACTAGGGACCTTCCAATTAAGTCTAGTGAAAATGAAGGTGAAATTCTTGATATTAAATCTTCTAACACTGAAGTTGAGGGTGATTTTGATGCTACTAGTTTGGATTCTCTTATAATTATGACAATTTCAATAACTGCCTCAAAAGTCACACATGTGGTAGCATATGATTAGTTGATGGTGTAAAAAAAATTTACATTGATAGTGCATAAAAATTAAATTCATATATTTATTAATAGCATTTAAATTACCTAAAATTATATTAATAATTATTTAAACAATACATCAATAATGGATAAAAGATGACAATACCATAAACAATTTTTATTTAAACATTTAAACATAACATTTATTTAAAAAATATATTAATAATAATATTAATAATAAAAAGATTATATTAATAATAAAAAAGATGAAAATACAATAAACTTTGCACAGTTGTTCAAGCCAACTTAGATGCTTGTATTGTTCCTTTTTCATAATTTCAATCAATCTTTTAATGGTAAAAAAATAAAATCTTGCATAAACACAGATGCACTAACAAAATGTAAAGTTCAACATCCACACATTAAGGAACATATTTTTCACAAGATATTAATAGCAAATGACATATTTTAAAATAAACACTTACCTTAAAAACAAAATATGATGGACCTTCAACAAGAAATATTGGTTATAATTAGATAAAAATGAAGGTAGGTAAAGAAAAATAAAATGGTGGAAAAAAGAAGAAGAGTGAAAACAAAGAAAAGTAAAGGAAAAGAAAGGGACCAACAGTGAAAGAAGAAGAAAAGTAAAATGAAAGAAGAGTAAAAGAAGAAGAAAGAGATGGAGAGGGTGGAGTTGGTCGGTGTAAATATTTATAGAGGTTCCTACAGTAACTCTTGTCACATCTTCATTCAAATTTTTTTTTTGAGTCTTAAGACTTTACATGAAGTCTCCTATTCAGTTGCTCCATGTAGCTTTTTTTTTGTAATTTAATTCTGAAAAGGCACCACATGGACTAACACCTTTCATAGTACGCTGTCAAGTGACATATGTTGTGATTAAAGCTGCATGAACTAAAAAACACCATGTGAACTAACGTCTTTCATAGGACTTTGTCACGTAACCAGTAAAGACTGCAAGTTTTGAAAAAAAAAATGCTAAAAAATTAGTGAGCCTTGTTAATATGACAAAAACTACCAAAAATCATTAAATAGTTTTAAAACTACTTGAAATTAGTAAATTATTTCTAAATTAACATTAATTTTTTCAATTAACCCGATTCCCCATCCTTACAGATATTGCAAAGCATCTTCTCAAAAAGAGCAGCAATAACTAGAAGATCAATTGGGAGATTACAATTCAGTGGTAGTTCCTAGATTTGCTGAAAGATATATAGAATACTTTACAACATGTATATAATGTGAAGCATTATTGGGATGCACAAGGTGCATTAATGAAAAATATTTCCCAATAATATTACGACCAATAAGGCAGAGTTGGGTTGGAGCATTTGAATCTCATTGTAAGCCTATGATAGCCCAAGCATGTGATTTTATAGTCATAACTGTAGTGACAATCCTTTGTATAAAAAAAGATAGAAAATTCTTGTGAAATATATTTCACTCATATGATATCTTTGTTTCAGATGGCATTTGGGCATAGTGATGATCCTAAAGTCCAGGATTACAAAGGTCGTTGCTCCTGGTAGATGGCTATAGAATGAGGAAAAATAGCTAGAAGATCGTTGCATCACCAGCGTAACATAGTGACCAGTCATGTAAGGTTGTTTCAACAGAGACAGATTGGAATAGCTTATCTCCGTGTGATCATTCACCCAAGAATCTCATTACAATTGTTGATAAATATAATGTTGTGAGTTTAAAAGCAATCCCAACAGGTTCTTCATACGAAATTGCCTGCTTGGTATATGAAACAACTGAAGAATATTCCAGTAATAATGCACAGGTATAAGAACTCAGAATTTTGAGAGCTTTATGCACTCTTATACACATGCTTGGACCCCTTTGAAGAAATTATCATTGTATACTAGGCTTATGCCAACTGTAAGTTTTAGACAATCAAATAAGCAAAGTCTGTCAAAAGCGATGTCACCGAAAAGTTCAAATAGTTTGGATCTATACACGAATAAAAATGGTAAATAACATGTAATAATGTGCACTACCAACAAATTTCTCTCGAGTTGAAACTAACCCAAATAAAGATCTCTTCCGTTAATTTCGAAATGGGAAGATTGTAATCATCTAGCTGCCAGCCCTGTCCACAGGACCGCATCAAATAAAAAATACATTAGACAAACCATGATAACCTGGGGGGTACATCAACATGAATGGAACTTGCGCTCCATGATCAAGCCCTCATTTTCTTGCTTCATCTACGTGCAGGAAACCAATTGTCTGAGATGTTCTATCACCCAGTTTGCCAATTGTGGAGCACCTGGTGCTATATATTTGAGCTAGTAAAGCCGTATTGTGACAGCATAAGAGATGGGTATAGAATGAGCATGACATTGCCCAGATAATTATTGGGTCTTCTGCCCTAACTGCCAAGAAAAAAAACACAAGGAACAATTCCGAATCCCCCTCCCAGTTATCATGCAATCAAGCTGTGTTAAAAGCATTACAGCACCCTGAAGCAACTTCCATCAAGAAATAAGATATTTATCAATTCTCCTAAAATCGGAAACATTGATAACATTCTATCTAGCTTTCAATTTTTATAAATTTTTTATACATGGAGCATTCATTAAGAGAGAAAATGAGTATAGGGAAGGACTGCAAAAGGACCAAACTATCCTAGAACAAAAAAGAACACAATAAAGACAATAAACAAAGAGAAAAAAATATAATTTTAAAAGAGAATACATTCCCTTCGAATTTCGAATATGAAAAAACAAAAGTCCATTAAAACAAACATGAAATGAAGACTATGAAGAAGCTGAAAAAGATAAAAAAGAAGGCCATACCAAAAAGGATGTGAGCGAGGAACTGATCTGCAGCTAAAATTTTGATATGAAACTACAACCAATTGAACCTTACTCTGGTAAAAAGGAAGCCTAAAAGCTCATTCGGTTCTCACTTTGAAATCCAATGTTATATATTATGGGAGACAAGACCAGTAAAACATCAAATATGAACAAATATCAAATAATGAATTAAGAGGTTGGATTCAAGCAATATTCTGCAGAAACTCTTGAAATGCATTATTTCCTTTTTTTAGAGGAGAAGTATTTCATAAGCAATTCTCTGGTTGTAGCATCTGCTGAAAAACCTTTGTCTTTCATTATCTTAAGGTATTTTGTTGACCTTGAAATATCATATCCTCGCAGCAATCCTTGCACGAAGACATTATAAGTGAACATATCAGGCGGGCAGCCATCCTCTTCCATATTCATCAATAAGTCTTCAGCATCATCCAATAGTCCTTCTTTACATAGACCTTTAATCATTATGCTATAAGTATAAATATTAATTTGCAACCCTTTCGCTGGCAGACAAGAAAAGAGTTTTTGTGCATCATTCAGTTTTCCAGCACTGCACATTCCATTGAGCACAATACTGTAAATTACAATATCAAGATCCAAATTAATCTTCTCCATTTCCCTAAACAATGATATTGCCTCAGAAAAAAGATGGCACCTGAATAGGCCATCCAATATAATGGCACAGGTTTGGAGATTGGGAATTTGGCCATATTTGTGCATTGTAAAAAACAATTCTTTTGCGGCTAGAGGTTTACCCACATTGCAAAACCCACCTATAAGAGTGGTCCACGTGACAACGCTTGGATGTAATCCTTTATTAACCATTTCATCCAAGAGATTCATAGCCTTGTTGATATTTTTGATCTTACACCATCCATGGATTAACGAAGAATAAGTTACAATGTTTGGTAAGCAATCCTTGTCAACCATCAAATCAAATACTTTCGTTGCCTCGTTCATTTGATTTTGCAAACAATAACCACTAATCAATGAGCTATAGGTGACAACATCAGGCTTCTCCCCCATTTGAACCATGTAACTCATTATGCTTTTAGCCTCCATAACTAGCCCCTCTTTGCAAAAGCCATCCACTAAAATATTAAAAGTTCGCACATTTGGCATCATTCCCTTTCCTATCATCTCATTCAGTAAAAAGCCTGCCTCTTTCCATCTACCAAAATTGCAAAGGCCTTGAATTAAGCAAGTGTAAGTGACAAGATCAGGTTGAATACCTTTACTAGTCATTTCTGAGCACAAACTTAAAGCCTCGGATACCAACCTATCCTTACAAAGACCATCCATAATTGAGCTGTAAACTACCAGATTCAGTCCACAATTTCTTTCTTCCATCTTCTTTAGGAATCTAATAGCAGCAGATGTGTCACCGACCTTACACAATCCATTAATTATTATTCCATATGTGTAACTGTTGGATCGATACCCCATGTTTTCCATATGGTCAGCTAACCTTACTGCTTGAGCCACATTGCCTTCTAAACAAAGCCCATTAATGATGGTGTTAAGAGTCATCATCGTCGGCTCCAAACCAACTTTGAACATAATCCCCAAAACAGAGAACCCAAAAGCTGTGTGGTTCAATCGACAGAGACAATTGATGACAATAGTGAGAGTAAAGACATTAGGTTTGACACCTAAGGAATGAAAGTGTTTGATTAAAGAAATGGCGGTGGCATAATGCTTCATCTTGACAATCAAGCCAAACAAGAAAGTAAAGTTCTTGGGAGATGGCAAAGGGTTCATGCTAACCATATTGTGAAAGAAATCCAAAGCAGCATCAATATTTTTGATTTGTCTCATAGAATTCAAGAACTGGGCTCTGTGTTTTATGGCATCAATCTCACTACTACTACTAACAGAGGTGGAATAAGTTGAAGAAGAAAAGCGCAATGAATGAGAATCAGCGTAAACAAGAAAGGCTTTGGAATTAGAAATGGTAACAATTTGTTGAAGAGATGGAAACCAACAAAGAGAAGCACTTGTTCTTCGAAACATCCCGTATCGATTCAAAGATTGAAGGAAAAATCAAAAGACCCAATTGAAGGTGTGGCTATATGAACAAATGCAGGTTAGATCTACAAATAATGAAGACAATAGAAAGCAGACACTCAACTGAAGCGATACATGCCCCTTTCTGAGTTTCTGTTCGACTCACATTTTTTTCGTTGTTACTGAAAAAAAAAAACATTTCTAAAAAAATAATTATTGAGGTTCCTGCGTCAATTAAAAAAAAAGTGGATATAGATTTATAAAGATGTATGTATTATTTTTTTTAAATATCTGATAAAGATGTGTGCTTTTATATGGAAGAGTTTCTACAAAAATGAATTTGTTTAATAAAATAAAAAAAAATAAAGATATATTAACTTTTAATTATTTAGTGAGTTAAGATGATTCTAAATCAATATATTATTCTTATATAAAGGTAGGAAAAAATCATGATACTTGGTTAAATTAAAAGTAAAAAATATAAAATATATTTATTTTTAATTATTTAGTTAGTTAAAATTATAATACTTTATAAATTAAATTAAAAATAAATATATCCTTTCATACTTGAGAGAATTCACATCTATTTTCTTTATGGATGTAGATGATCAGCACTTGTGAAAAAAATTACACATGATATAATTTCTAATATAATGACTCAAACTATCTAATTTATATTTTTTATTTATATTTTGTCATATCACAATCTCATTTTTATGGCTAAGATCACTTGTAATTTTTTGAAAATTATAAGTGATGTTTCCTTTCTTCACAACTAAATATCCTTATTTTTTTTTAGTAAATTACACACTCATTTCCTGATAAATGCTTAAATTACATTGATATCTCCTTCTATTTTGAAAAATTACACTTCTCTCTTTTAGGAGATTTAAATGCACTACACTTTAATTTATTTTTATATTTTTTAATAAAACTCCTGCACAGTCGAAGATTTTAAGTTGCAACAACTACTAGCCGAAAGGGTTGAAGTTGCAAGCGTTAGCCATTGAGCACAACAACGACTGCCGACGCAAGTAATTGATGATTAGTAACGTATTTAAGAATCTTTTAAAAAATATTCTCAACATTTTTTAGTTAATTAGACTAAACATTACTATCAACACCGTCATCGTACCCAACAACCAATACTTATGACTTCGACTCTCTAACTGGTAGATGCTAGGACTTTGAGTCTTTAATTCAATGGAAGTTTTAACAAAAAAGACTTTAAAATAGACGAAAGGTAGTACATTTTCATCTCTCAAATGAGGAGAGTGTAATTTTTTAAAATAGAAGGAAGGGATGGGAGTATAGCTCACTCTTTATTCTTTTTTTTTTTAATCTCTTCATATTACTTAAATTCTTCCATTTTTTTAGTGAATAACAATGAGCCTTTTATAGTTTTTTTTTTAATGAACAAAAGTTTAGGATATTTTTATGAGTAGAAAATTGATTAGGTTATCAAACCCGCAATAGTAAATATCTTCTATACGTAATGCATAATCTAATACAAATATGTTAATTAAAGAATATTTTTCATTTACTTATTTATTATCTAAAAATTAGTGGATTTAAGATTTACCTTTTACAAATAAAAAAGAGCTCATTACTTTGTTCATTTTTTTAAAATAAAACTGTTCATATTGAAGATCTTTTTCATGCCGTCTTCGTTAATTTTTTTTCTTTCAATCCAACAATTTAAAACAATTTTGGGCGTTAAAATGATATTTGCTTCAAAATGATCAACATTAGACTCTGAATTTGTAGAAATGGAAATATTAATATCAATAATATTTTTTCCATACAAAACATTGACACATCTCTTACCTTTTTGTACCATTATATATATATATGAGATATATCTAGTGAGAGAAGTTTTTATTGTGAGATGGTGATATGAGTAAATCTTGACCATACAACCATACATAGATGATCAAGATTAAAAGTTACTTGAAGGTCATGTAATCACTTAAAAAAGTCACATGCATTTATGTTCTAATATTGACCATTCATGTAAGATCTAATGATCAAGACTTCACAATAAACACTCTTCTCACTTGATACACATCTTTTATATATATATATATATATATATATATATATATATATATATATGTGCAATATCATATAAAAAAATTTACACAAATCAGTACTTAATTCAAACTTTATATAGTTATTATCACTTTTTGGTTTCATATATATCATTGATATAGTATTATCTCTCGTGTCTGATTGAATCATAATCAAAAGAAATGTTAAAAATATTGGAAGAAGAGAGAAGATCTGTGAATTGTTAATGAAAGATTTTAAAATGTCTTGTTACTAGTCAATATATGAAATTATGAATCGCATAATGAACATATAACAGACACAAATCGAGTAAAAGAGATGATTAATTGAAATACAAAACACAAACTAAAACCCATTAATTGAATTAAATAGAGAAGAAAGAGGAAGTTCAAGCATTTTAAGAATCTACGAAGAATTGAGATAAAATGATGGTATAAATTATGATAACACAAATCCAACATTTTTCTTTCAAATGGATCACAATGCAATAATATTTTATGGCTTGCATACTAGAAACCAAATGGAATATAATGAGGCAACTTTAGTCCCTCTGAAAAGGTCAATGTAGCAAAATACATGCAAAGCTTAGAAGTGACGGCATCCCAAGGAAAAAGGGTAAACATAAAAAAAGAAAAGATAAGCCTTTTTCTCTCTAACAAAACTATACCTCCAAATGCCCAAATATATCATCCTCCATTAAGCTCAAACCATAGAGACTTCGGCATATGAGCATGTGACAAACAGGGCAGGGCATCACAAATATTTTTAGTCATCAAGAATATGTTGCTCATATTGGATGCTTTCTTTGACGAGATAATTTCTTCCAAAAGAGTGGTTTCACTTGATTCATGAAACTACAGGCAATTGATACTGAAAGGTCCAGCCTATGCTATGGTACGCATTTTGTAGGAAATAATATGATCTCAGGAATTCACTCTGGTTTTACATCAAATGAAATCTCAAAATATATTGAGTTTTGGTAAGCACTTGGCACATGAAGAATAGCCCCAACCTTCACCAGAGGAAGACACTTGCTCTACTGTGGTGACCAGAAAATAAAGAACACCACCATTGAAGTAACAGTTCTAAATCAATATTCACAATATCATAAGGATTACCTTGCTCAGTAAATCCATATATATGAAGCTTAGGACACACTGGTATAAAATGTTGTGAAAAATGCTTTATTTCAAAAGAATGAATGTCCTACATTGGTTGGAAAATAAGTTTTTGAAGAGGTTTAAAAATGATTTAGTTTTATCTGAGTTTTGACCTGGTCATATTCCAACGGTCATATTCCAACGGTCATATTCTAACGGACATATTCCAACGGTCATATTCCAACGGTCATATTCTAACGGACATATTCCAACGGTCATATTCCAACGACCAAAAACTGTTTTCTATAAATATCATCCTTTATTAAGTTTTGTGGTTAGAACTTCATCTTCATCATTCTCCACTTCTATTCTCTTTCTCTACTGGGTTACGTGACTTAAAATCTCTTGCAGTTCTTGAAGCCCTGTCAAACAGGAAGAGCCTGCAGTACCCTGGGGGATTTTCGTCTATACCGAAATAATCCTTGAGGGCAGTGCTTTGCACGCTACAGGTTTCACGATTTTGCTGTTTCATTTATTTGCAGGTTTCGGTTAAGGCTGCACGGGTTACAACAATCTCAAGGATTATTGCTGCACGTCAATACTATTCATACAATGTTTAATTTTACCCGTTCGTATATTTTTTTATTATTTTTCCTACAATCTCTGTGATACTGATATAACTTATTTTAAATATGAGATTTTTATGAGGAAATGGGTAACACAATGGAAAAGGAAAGAGAAGCTCGTGGTTTTGGACGTAGGGGCGAGGGTGCAAACGGCGTTACGTGAGTTCACACGCCGGGTTTTGGGTGGTGTTTGTCTTGTTGTGGTGCTTAGAGGTCATGTGTTCTGTGAATGAGGCAAAGATTTTCTTTGGAAAATGTTTGGCTTCAAGGAGATCAAAGTTGCAAAAGCAAAAACACACAAAACCCTCAAACTCGTTTTGGAGAGTAAGAAGAGACTAAAGTCGTCACTACTCCACCGCTACCGTCGTCACCACCGTGTTTTTTTTTTTTTTTTTTGTTTCTATTAAATTAAAAGGAAAAATAAAAATAAGCACATTTAGAGTAAGATTAATGTTAATGGTGAAATCGTGTGTAGGTGAGGGTAATGCACTAATTTTGTGATATGTGGTTTTGTTGTTTAATTATGTTTTGAATTTATATTAATGACTTGGTATAAATATATTAAAGTGTGGGGTGTCTAACTAAAATTCTTTACGTGAACCAAGAAAGAGACATTGTGGTGCTTCTAATTGTGTGAAATAATTTTTAGAAAGACAATTTTGTTTATATCTCTCTCGGATAAATTCGTTTTTATGTTGAAATTGTTTTAAATTCAAAATCATGATTTAATGAGATTAGAAGTGAGTTAAAAGGCTACTTAGTTTAGAATATGATCTAGTAGTGGTGCATCACAATCTGAATATGCTCAAATATTGGTAGCATTTATGTACTTGATTTTGTATGTGTTATAAATTGAATGAGTAAATACACACATATAATCTTTATAATGGTTTATGTAGAGTTTGAAAATTAAAATAGAGCATTGAGAGCTTCATATATTGTCTTACATTGTATCTCATATATCCTTGTTATCTTTAAATTACTATTAACTTGGTTATGTGACATGCATAGTTATATATGTATAGAGTGTGATAACCATGATCTAGATGTACATGATCAAGTATTTGATGATGCTTGCATGAATGAATTCCATGTCCCTATTGCATTATGAGATTAGATGAGACTATGAACCAAGAGCCATGGTGTTGAATTTGATATGTGGACAAGATGATCATAATGCTAAATAAATCATTGATTCAAATGAGACAAAATCCACAAGTGAATTTATTTTTAACCTCAATGGAGGTGATGTCACTTGGAAGTCATCCAAGTAGACTTGTATAGTTAGATCTAAAATTGAGGTCAAGTTTATTAATTTGGTAGGATCTGAGGTTGAGTGGCTAAGAAATCTCTTAGCAGATATTCCTCTTATGGAAGAAACCTGAAGACATAGATTCTTCAGAGTCTGTGATTGCCAAAATGACAAATAGTAAGAGCAAACAAAAATGTGTATAATGAAAAATAGTGACATATATGTGTACGTCACAATTCTGTGAAGCATATGCTAAATGGAATTAAATCCATTAATTATGTGAAGTCATAAGGAAATTTGGCCAATCCTCTGACAAAATATTTGTGTAGAAATTTAATATATACCACATCGAGGGGAATGAGACTTAAGCCAAATTGAAACTAACAGTGATGGTAACCCGACTTTTATGAGTGGAGATCCCATGAAAGAAGTTCATATGGGTAATAACAAGTCACTTGTTAGTACTGCTAGCACTGTGTCTGTCCCTTCCTATGGTGTGAGAAGCATGAGAAGTGCTACACTGCATTTATTGTGAGGATAAGCTATATGCTTTTAATGAATTTCATATCCCTTATGGGTGGTGTATAAAGTGCAGTATACACTTGATGAAATCACCTATATGAGTGTGGAGTGGGGCCGCTCCTATGAGATAATGGCATAGTCTCTAAAGCACTCATGAACAACCAGGCATGCACATGGCCGAAAAGTGCATTAACAGCAAGAGATAAATGATGGTATAAATGTGATCAAATGGGATTCTAATTTACACGAAA
Source organism: Ormosia semicastrata (assembly GCA_029884595.1). Taxonomy (NCBI): domain Eukaryota; kingdom Viridiplantae; phylum Streptophyta; class Magnoliopsida; order Fabales; family Fabaceae; genus Ormosia; species Ormosia semicastrata. The sequence goes on along the minus strand of JAQQTO010000063.1, from coordinate 132,231,855 downwards.
AATGTTTTGGTTCATAGAAGTTTAAACTTCACCAATTACATTGTAAGTTAAAATCCTATTTATCTAGGTCTGGTTCATAGTCCAGAAGACACCAGATTCAAAACGTTTGCGGTCATGATGTAACCCAGATTTTGTTTTTAAAATTATTGATTTTATTTAATATTCTTTTGAAATATGTGGGGGATTGTTGTGAAAAATGCTTTATTTCAAAAGAATGAATGTCCTACATTGGTTGGAAAATAAGTTTTTGAAGAGGTTTAAAAATGATTTAGTTTTATCTGAGTTTTGACCTGGTCATATTTCAACGGTCATATTCCAACGGTCATATTCTAACGGACATATTCCCACGGTCATATTCCAACGACCAAAAATTGTTTTCTATAAATATCATCCTTTATTAAGTTTTGTGGTTAGAACTTCATCTTCATCATTCTCCACTTCTATTCTCTTTCTCTACTGGGTTACGTGACTTAAAATCTTTTGCAGTTCTTGAAGCCCTATCAAACAGGAAGAGCCTGCAGTACCCTGGGAGATTTTCGTCTATACCGAAATAATCCTTGAGGGCAGTGCTTTGCACGCTACAGGTTTCACGATTTTGCTGTTTCATTTATTTGCAGGTTTCGGTTAAGGCTGCACGAGTTACAACATAAAACACAGCCAACCTTCTCCACAATGGTATTCTTGCTCTGATGTGGCAACCTGAAAACAAAGAAAAACATCGTTAAAGTACCAGTTTCACATCAATGTTCACAATATCTTAAGGATTATCTTCCTCAGCAAATCCATATTTATGAAGCTTAGTAAGAAATGGTATAATACACTGCCAACCTATGTCTAGAAATCGGATGCAGGAGCTTAGGACATTGTTAATGCTGGTAGTATATATTTCATAGATAAGGTTTTATCTTGAATGTCTCTGAACAGTCACCTCTTTTTATCTATCCTTCATATTAGAGGGATATATTGAATTAGAAATTTCATTGATAAATTTATTCCTTCTAAATTAAAGACATTATGAACATTTTAAACATATCTTTTGATGTTGTAGGTGTAAACTATGGAAGTGCAGGGGAGACCGGGGAGCTCAGCATGTAAAATTAAAAACATTGAATATAATTGTTTGGGAGAATAGAGAATCCTAGTTGAAAACATACCTGCATATTATGGACACCAAACACATACAATTATGGCTCAACCAGAATCTTGCAAGCTAGAAAAACAAGGCCCTCAAATTGTTGGCATCGAATTGGGTTAATGCCTTGGCAAAACATGCAGGCTTCTCTGAACTCTTGGATGTATTACCATTCAAAACACCATCATAGTTGTAATCCAGATCGGAATTTCCTAGACGAACATCATTCTGTGCTTGCCCTTCTTTCTACTCAATTACTTTGTACCATCCCATTTTGAATGGTTTTGGGCAGTTGAGTCCACAACGGTCTTAAGGAGGATGGACCTCAACCATTAAGGGGCCCGGTCAACAGTATGACCGGTCTGACTGGTCCAATCGGACTAGATTTTGAACTTGATATGAACCCACATCAAATAATGAAGAGAGATTAAATTCACACAAACTTCAATTATGCAGCAAGTCTTGAAATGTATTATCTCCTTTATTAGCGGAGAAGAGGCAGATAAGTAATTATGTGGTAGTAACATCTAGCAGAAAGCCTTTGCCTTTCATTCTTTGAAGGTATTTTCTTGACCTCGAAATATCATACTTTTGCAGCAATCCTTAGAGAAAGACATTATAAGAGCATCTATTAGGCGGGCAGCCATTCTCTTCCATTTTCATAAGTAAGTTTTCAGCATCATCCAGTAATCTTTCTTTACATAGACCTCCAATCATTATGTTATATGTATATGCATCAAATTTCAACCCTTTAGCTTGCAGACAAGAAAGAAGTTTTCGTGCATCATTCAGTTTTCCAACTTTGCACATTCCATCAAGCATAATATTGTAAATCACAATATCAAGATCTAGATTATTGTTCCTCATTGTCCTAAACAATGATATTGCCACAAAATGAAAATGGCATTTGAATTGGCCATCCAATATAATGGCACAGGTCTAGAGATTGGGAACTTGGCCGTTTTTGTTGATTGTAAAAAAAACAATTCTTTTGCAGCTAGTGGTTTACCCAAACCCACCTATAAGAGTATTCCGAGTGACAACATCTGGATGCAATCCTTTATTAACCATTTCACCCAAGAGATAGATAGCCATATCAATGTCTTTAATTTTACACCATCCATGGATTAATGAATTATAAGTTACAATGCTCGACAAGCAGTTCTTGTGAACCATCAAATCAAATATTTTCATGGCCTCCTCCATTTGATTTCGTAAATAATATCCATCAATCAATGAGTTATAGGTGGCAACATTAGGCTCCTCTCCCATTTGAACCATGTAACTCAATATGCTTTTAGCCCCCCAAAACCATCCATCTTCTTTAGAAATCTAAGAGCAGCAGGTGTGTCTCCGATCTTACACAATCCATAAATTATTGCTCCATAGGTGCGACTATTGGATTAATACCACATCTTTTCCATGTGATCAGGTAACCATATTGCTTGAGCCACATTGCCTTCAACACAAAGTCCATTAATGATGGTGTTAAGAGTCACAAGCGTCGTCTCCAAACCAATTTTGAACATAATCCCCACAACAGAGAACCCAAAAGCTGTGTGGTTCAAACGACTGAGACAATTGATGACAATATTAAGAGTAAAGACATCAACTTTGACATCTAATGAATACATGTGCTTGATTAATGAAATGGTGGTTGCGTAATTCTTTATCCTTACAATGAAGCTAAACAATAAGTTAAAGTCCTTGACAGATGGGAAAGGGTTCATGGTAACAATTTTGTGAAAGAAATCCAAGGCAGCATCAACGTTTTTTAGATTCCTAATAGAATTCGAGAGGTGGGTTCTGTTTATAATATCATGAATGCCTCTAGAACTAACATAGGTACAATAAGTTGAAGAAGAAAAGCAAAATGAATGGTAAACAAGGGAATTAGAACAAGTACACTAGTGTTGAAGGTGTTTAAAACAAGAGATGGAAGTTGTTCTTCGCAATAGCAGCATTGTGTTTGTTATTTTGGTGGCAAACGTGAGTTCCTCGTTCGAGGAGTAAGTCTTATGTCTGAGACAGAACAGAAGGAGTGAGAGGTGAGGGTTTGAAGCGTGAGAAACTGAGTCTAAGAGCGAGTTGAGTTGACCCCACTGAACCAGACTCACTTGAGCAAGGTGTTAGAGTTGGGTTGGACTCACTGAGCTAGTGACGGGATAGCCCAGATTTTCGAGCGCAGATGGCTATGCAGCTCTACGGGCTATCACCAGATGAATAGTGTAATTTTTTCTACTCCACATTTTTTATTTTTGTATTTTATTAGTACCTGTTAATCCATATTTTTTTAATTTTGTACTTTATGATGATTAATTTGTTTTAAAAGTATGTAAGTAGGCAAGTTTAAAAGGATAAAGTAGTAATTTATATTATTCAATAGAAATTCAAATAAATTAGCAACAATTTTTCAAAACTTAACTTCATTGGGTTGAAGCATGATTTTGTGTCCAATGAGAAATTCTTTCAACCAATGGTAAACATGTTGGCATGTAAGTAAGGAATAAAATAAGCCATAAATGTGAGAGACGTAGAGAGTAAGAGAGGTGGTGCTAAAGAGTGAGAGAGGTAGTAGAGCACTTTAAAAGATTAATTCAAATTACATCTGAGTATCAAATCACATGTGAAAACAAATAATTCAAAACAAACAAGCTAATAACACTACTTAAATAAGAATTAATATTATCTCTGAAGGATGTGCAGTGTGTAGACTTATTTTGAAATAGTTTTAAGTATAGGCTCAAGTTAATTTTTTTAAAAAAAAATTGAGTTAATTTCAATAAAAAGAAAAAAGAATCAAATCAAATCATGTAAATCTGAGAGTACCGGAGAAACTAAATTAATATTGGCCAATTTCACAAAATTTGAAACTACGCCAAACCTAACAAAATTGAAAGAACTGACCAAACCAAACCACATAAGACTGGACTGGTTTAGTTTGGTCCCTTGGTTATTTCATTATAAACATTTTACTAAACATCTAAGATACACAAGTTTATAAATAATTACACTGTAAAGTGTTAATTAATTAAGAGAGATTATTCATCATAATATAAACAAAGCATAGATACTAAAATTAAGTTATAATTCATAATTTCATACTAATTAAATAGCTGAAGGTGATCACAATGGTGAACTCGTTTGCGACGATGTAAAAAGGCTTGGGTTCAAATTTCATTGCCTTCCTTTGGTGCCATTATTGACTGTCCTTAATTTAGTTTTTTGAGACCCAAATCGTGTCCTGGTCCAAAAGATTTGAATATTTTTTTTTTGAACAAAGTCCCCTCAAGTATTACAAGTTAATAAGTATATAATAGCAAATGACATTTCATAAATGGTGTCCCTCTTAAATTTTGTTCATGGAACCTATCACAAATTATCTATTTATGGACTACAAAATATAGTAGTGATGATTCCTTGAGTTGCAAGCCTCGTTGTATTTAGGACTAGTTCATAGATACTTTTTCCATGGAGCATATTGCTTTGATAGTTTGATAGTTCAATATCTTAAAAATAGAAGCTTCAACCCTGAAAGAAGAGGTCATGCTTTCTGTTGCTTCCATGAGTACTCTTCCTAATGAAAATGCTAAAGAAGGAGGAATACATTTCTAATTTGCTTATGCTTGTGTTGAATTACAAACAAATTGGTAGATGTTTGGAGTGTAGGAAAACATACCAAGAAAGGCACACTTTATATAAAATTAGAACACTGATTTAATAACTTACTTGTTGAAGACATGATTTGATGAACCGGGAATTACTTCTGTGTTGCACATCTTCCTTTGCCTGATCACTCACTCCAACTTCTAGGTTTTCAATGGGGCAAACCTAGAGAGCAATCTAAAAGACGCGGCAGTAAAGGGGACCTAGTCACGCTATTTATTAACCCTAGGCACCTCCCATTATGGGCCTAGTGGTTAGGCCCACACTGTCTCCCACACATATCAATATTAAGTATCCAAAGCCCATTAATAATTTAATCACGTTATTAGTGGGCTTAAGTATCATAGAATGGATCATAATATTAGCTCATTTTTAGCAAAACAAAATGTCACAATTGATTACAGCCTACTAGAATTTATAGGAAAATTCTAACATTCTCCCACTTGGGCAAAATCAATTGTGTATTTTCAATTTTGAAAAACATTTTGCAAACGAACCTTTGACGACCGGAACATCTCCAAGTTTATAGTTCCGCATATTGAATCTCTCTAAGACTCTATCAATGTAGGCCTTTTGAGATAACCCGAGTGTATGGTGTGATCTATCTCTGTGAATCTCAATCCCTAACACAAAAGAAGCCTCACCAATGTCTTTCATGTCAAAAGATCTAGTCAAAATCTGTTTTGTCTCACGCAGCATGCCAAGGTCATTAGAAGCCAACAATATATCATCCACGTATAGCACAAGAAAGATAAATTTGCTCCCACTGACCTTAAGATATATACACTGATCAACCTTATTCTCCTCAAACCCCATAGAAGTCACCACCTTATCAAATTTCAGGTACCACTGCCTGGAAGCTTGTTTTAAGCCATAAATTAACCTCTTCAGTTTACAGACCAGGTCCTTATTACCACCAATATGGAAACCCTCAGGTTGCTGCATGTATACTGTCTTACTCAAATCACCATTCAGAAAAATAGTCTTCACATCAATTTGGTACAACTCCAAATCAAAGTGAGCTACGAGAGACATTATGATCCTAAAGGAATCCTTTGTTGATACAGGTGAAAATGTCTCAGTAAAGTCAACGCCAGCCTTCTGCGTGAAACTCTTTGCCACTAGTCTGGCATTAAATCTCTCAATGTTACCCTTTGAATCTTTTTTTGTTTTGAAAACCCATTTACAACCAATTGCCTTACAATTCTCAGGCAACTCAACAAGCTCCCATACATCATTAACTGACATAGATTGCATCTCTTCATTCATTGCACGTTTCCACATTTCAAACTGTGAACAAGATACAGATTCCAGATAGCTCTTCAGATCAATAATATCTCTAATGTCATATGCATCCTCATTGATATAGACCATAAACTCATCACCTATAGCTAGTCGCCTCTGTCTAGTTGACCTCCTCAAGGGAAACTGTGCAACTGGCTCAATGGGTTGTGGAAGCTCAACCACAATAGGAGGATCAAGCATATCATCAGTCTGAGAGCTGGCAATATCCTCAATCTGAACCTTGGTATCTACTGGAACAATTGGGACCCTAGTCTCAATTGGAATTGTCGAAATCCCAATCTCAATTGTCAAAATACTATCAACAAGAATAGGTAGTGGCAAAGAAACGGTCTCAGGTGAAAGAACATCAGTCACATCGGGTCGAACAATAGGATCTGCTACATCAAGCTCCAGAAATTTAGCATTCATAGACTCTACAATTCTACTCCCCTTACCAGGATAGAAGAACTTGTATCCTTTATCGCGATCCGGATATCCAATGAAAAAGCAATGACTCGTCTTGGGATTTGTCTTTTTCTGCAAGGGATTATAAATTTTGACCTCAGCTGGGCAACCCCAAACTCGAAGATGGTTCAGGCTAGGTTTTCTTCCTGTCCAGAGTTCAAAAGGAGTTTTGGGAACGAATTTACTGGGAACTTTGTTAAGAATATAAAAGGTTGTTTTCAAGGCCTCACCCCACAGATATTCTGGCAAGTTACATCTACTCATCATGCTTCTCATCATATCTTTAAGTGTCTTATTACGCCTTTCAACTACACCATTTTGTTCAGGACTCCCAGGCATGGTGTATTGTGAAACTATTCCATAATCCTGCAAGCATAAAGCAAATGGTGCCATATGTTGCCCTACGACACCATATTTACCATAATACTCTCCACCACGGTTAGATCTTACAATCTTGATAATTTTTCCTAATTGCTTTTCCACTTCAGTTTTAAAAATTTTAAATTTCTCAAGAGCTTCAGATTTTTCTTTAATCAAATAAAGATAGCCATATCGAAAAAAATCATCAATGAATGTAATGAAAAATCTATTACCACAAATTGTAGAAGTCAGGGGCCCACCAATGTCTGTATGAATGATCTCTAAGAGATCTGAACTTCTAGTTGCACCTACCTTTTTGGTCTTAGTAAACTTTCTCCTAATGCAATCCACACAAGTATCCAAATCATCAAAATTCAAGGAAGGTAGAATATTTACCTTTGTCAACCTCTCAACCCTTTCCCTAGAAATGTGACCTAAGCGCTTATGCCACAACATAAAGGATTTTTCCTCAACTTTAGACCTTTTAGCAACTAAATTCTCAACAACTAAAAATGAAGAAATATTATCAGAAGCCAAAGATAATTTATATAAACTATCCACTAAAGATCCATAACCAATAATTTGGGAGTTCAACATCATATTTATTTTCTTATCACCAAAAATAAAATTGAAACCTAGTCTGTCTAAACAAGAAACAGAAATCAAATTTCTCTTAAAAGAGGGTACATAAAAGGTATCCTTCAAAATTAATTCAAAACTAGAATCTAAAACTAGGCTGAGGTCTCCCACTTTCTTTACAAAGACTTCAAGATTATTTCCTACCCTTAGCTTGCTTTCCCTCGGAATGGGCTCAAAAGCAATTAGATTAGACTCAAGACAGATAAAAGCTAAGTTTTTACCTCCTGATTTATGCTTGTTCTCTAACCAAGTCTTGAACTTACTACAATCAGTTTTCTTATGCCCCTTCTCCTTACACCAAAAGCACCAAATACTCTTCTTAAAGATAGCTGGTTGAGGACCTCCTACATTGTGGTGCTGACTCTTACCTGGTTTCCCTGAACCTCGATATCTATGAGAAGCATTAGATGCAGTCTTTGTATATTTCCAATTTCTCTTACCAGAAGTGAGTTTGCCATGGACAGATAATAAAGCTATGTCACTCTTTTCTTTCTTGAGTTTCTCTTCTTCAGCAACACATTTGGTAATGAGGCCATTCACAGTCCATTTCTCACCAATGGTATTGTGGGTGATGCGGATTAAAAGTTGCAAACTCAAGTACAGATTATCTCAAGTAATAAATTCTCGGTGAGTCCGAGGTCGAACCACAGAGACTTGATGAAGAAAAATTAATTAAGGTAAAGTAAATATTTTGTCACAACAAATAAAAAGGAATTACTTGGGCTAGGAGATCTACTCTTGGTAAATAAATTAAGGACAAGATTAATTCTTTTATAACTCAATTAGAATCCACACATAACGGAGGTTCCAATCGAAAAATACAACATTTAAAGTTCATTAAAAATTATATACGTAATTATATTATGATTCATTTAATCATCTATTAATACCACCACTCATAAATGGGATCTAGCATTCATTGTGTCAAAATCTTGTCTACAACAAATCAAGATCTCCACTTTACAATGAGAGTTTCTAATACCAATACTTATAAATGGGTTAAAGTATTCATTGTACCAATCTATTATCTACAACAAATCAAGAACTCCACTTTACAAGGAGGGTTTCTAAATTGATTGGAAACAAAATACAATACGTATAATGATCACTTGAAAATATATCATTTAAGCACAATAGAGAAATTAATATAACCTTATTTCATTACCAAGAGCTTCACTCTTTCACCCAAGCAAAATGAAACTTAGTTACTCATAGATAAGAAGAAAAAAAGAGAGAAGAAGAAGAAGAAGAAGAAAAACATTTAGAACAAAGGAAAATTACTACAAGAAAACCTTGTAACAAACTAGCATCATGTTGACACCTAACACCTAACACCCTCAATGATCTTCCAAGACCCCCTTTTATAGAGGATTAGAGATAAAAAATGACATGGGGGCTAAGTCATTAGCGAGTGGATGAGTGGAAAATGAGTGAAAAATGCCAAATGACTTTTGGTGAGTGAAAAATTATAAAGATTCCTTGTCTCTGAAATCATTTAACTCTGAAGTCATTGAATGCGTCAGAATGAGCAAATATGATCTTCACGAAAGTTGTAAGCCTAGATATTAGCTTTCAAATAGCTTTAGTTTGAGTACAATATCATTTCTATAACTCCAGATACGTTCAAATTACTGCACACTACTCAGGCCCAGTCACAGCTCCTCTCTTCTGACTTGCAAGCCCAATATCACCCATTAGGCCTTAGATTCTGAAAAAGTGTTCAACATGAAAGTTGTAGATATAGGTCTCAACTATTCATTATCAAAATTTCAGCCCATTGGACGACCTATAACCCGAAATATGGCATAAATAGTACACATAGGTCAAGCTGTCAGGAACATCACTCTAATTCTTGCTTCAACCCCAATTTGAGTTATCTACTCGTGTGATTGGGCCCTTGAGGTGTTCATGAAAGTTATAGAACTCCCTCTTATCTTTAAAATGCCACTAGATTCACCTTATTTGGCCACCTACATCCCAAGATATAGCCTAAATACAGAAATAATGTAAGACATAAATTATGTTAAAAAATTCAATTAAGTCCAATTTAAGTCCAAACTTACAAAACATAATCAAACTCACTCAATTAAGTACATGGAGAGTGTAAATGACTAAAAATGAAGGCTTATTAATGTATCAAATATGTGATCATCAAATTCTCTCACACTTAACTTTTTGCACTCATGAGCAAAACACATAAGACCACTAAAGAAAAAAAGAAACAGACTCTAAAGCTAAACACTCTAAAAGACTCAATTTCTAATAATATTTAAAAATGGAGAGCAATCAATCATTCAAGTGATCAAAACATTCATGAGGTAACATATCTTCACATCTCAAATCAACAAGCAAGGATATTTCAATTGAAAAGCATGAGTCAAAAATGATAGATCTTCACAAGATTTGCTCTCAATCCCTCAAGTGTTTAAAAGGTAGGTATTTCACTCAATTCAACCCATGAAAATTGCACTACCATAAGCTTGCTTATCTTCTACTTCTCCACTACTCAGAACACATGCACACACAAATCATGAAGACTTCATTTAAAGTTGTAATGGGGTCAAGGTAAAGGAGAAAATAATATAGATATGACAAGTTAAATACCAGAGAATAAAAGAGCATGAGAACTGAGTTCAATTAACAAGCATGAAAGTTTATCCCAACTCCACCTAATACAAATTCCATTTACATATTCTTTTTCTTTCCTTTATTGCCTTGTTGACCTTCTTTTTCTTTTTACATTTTTTTTATTTTTGATTTTTGATTTTATTTATTTAATTTTTTTACAAAAAGAATATCATATATGCATTTTTTTACCATTCTGCACACACACCCCCATACTTGTTCAAGAACTCATCCAATGACAAAGTTAATGTTCTCTTATTCCCTAAGACCAAGTAAGAATATGATTTTTTTCATTTAAGGCACAAAATGAGTTCGAAACAAAGAATGGTCAAATAAGCTCAAAAGGGTTAAGCAAGGGGAAATAATCCATTTCCAATGCTTTACATTGGCAGGAAGAAGTCATAAGAGTACTTGATATCATATTAGGAATCAGAGAATTTCTAAGAAGTCATAAAAGTGTTTGATATCATATTGAGACAATATGCTGCTAAGCAAGGCTGACTATTTGATTAAAGTAGTTATTTTAAGAAAAATACTTCAATCATATTTATGTATGCATATGAAAATGTAGTCTCAAAAAGAATCAAAGCAAGTTCTAGAGTAACAATTCCATGAGTGAAATTCATACAAAAAAGAAGAGAATGATAAAAATGTTCAATCCATTCATCAATAGGCTCAACATCTCACAAGACATAATTCTATCATTCTCAGTCCTCCAATTCAATATCCATAACAAAGCATGTGAATTTTAAGAAAGAAGACAATTTACTCAATCATGCAAATTTTCCTGAATTTGAATTGTTACTTCCACATAAATTAGTTATCTACCCTAACTAAGATGCGTCTTAAGAGTAAAATTTACTTTTTACTCTGTCATCCTTAACTGGTTTAATAAGTTACTGACAAACATATAAACACAACAAACATATTAATACACAAACTTCCTATTTTTTTTAGTTTTTTTTAGTTTTTTTTACATAATTATTCACACAACTATCATTCCCCCCAACCAGATCACACCATTATCCTCAATGTTAAAAATTAAATTCAGACTGAAGAAATAATCATCAATATACATCAAAGAAATTATTGGGATAAAATTAAATAAAGTAATGGAGAGAAGTCACATACCCGAAATGCTTAGACAAGAAGAGAATAACTACATCTTGACAATGGTTAGCAATGACAAAAAAAAAAGTAAAATGAAATAAACAAACATGCAGACAAATTTATTTTTTTTAGTTCTTTTGTTTTATATTTTTTTTTGCCGATACTATTTACATCCCCATACAAAGGCTCCAAAATTTGGGAGGCACTTAAGCCAATTCAATAAAAACATGAAATACTAAAAATTTACCTCAGTTTTGGTAGACAGGATCGTCTACCAAAGTCTCTGTTACATCTAGATCCTTCAACTCAAGTTATAGCTTCAACCGCTGACCATTTACCTTCTTCTAAATTAATTTTATAAGAACAGACCAAGGGACAAATACCTTTTTTATCAGCAATGCTCCAACCTTTCTTAAGAAACTCCTTAAACTTTGGTTGCCATGCCTGAGTGTCATGATCCTGAGTTTTATAAAAAATAGTAGAAATATCAATTACATCAGAGGGATTACTGATAGAATCAAACTCAGAATTGACAAGAAAATTCTCAAGGGGATCAAAATCATAGGTTGTAGAAATTCCCTTATCCATGATTGAGTCAATCATGTATGTCTGGTGGCCCTCATCATCATTTTCTGGCTTAACAAGACTTTTTGTCACCTCAGGTTCCTTGGGTAGCTCAGCATCACTACTATCTTGATTCTTTTCCACATCCTCTAGCTCATTCACACTCAAGGAGTTCATCACTTTGGACATTTGGCTCTTTATCTCCTTACTTTCTTCAACAACCTTTCTATTCCTAAAGGTTATCACTGACTTGACTTGATCTATTTGTTAGTTTTCTGGACTACCCTTATTTAGACTGTACTGATCTTTGGGATTTAGTTGAGGTTGAGAAGGAAATTTTCCTTTCTCGTGAATGGTGAGTGCAGAAGAAAGTTTAGCAAGAGTGTCTTTTATGTCAATCATGGCTTGAGTATTTTGATTAATAATGACATCTTGCTTTTCTATGAATGCATGCAATGTTTCTTCAAGGTTATTCCTATATGGTGGGACATAGGGTGTATATCCTTGAGAATTTTGTGAATCCTGCTATGCCTGAGGAGGTGGTGGTTGCATGAATTGTGCCTGATTATTGGTCCTCCAACTGAAGTTCGGGTGATTTCTCCATCCCGGATTGTTTGTATCTGAAAAAGAACAAGTTAATGGATTTTTAAAATTGTTCATTGCATTTACTTGCTCATGCACAACTTCTTTAAAAATAGGAATTTTTGGACATTCATTTGTTGAATGTCTCAATCCATCACAAATGCTACAAATTTCTTCATTTTGCACATATTTGATTTCTTTTATTTTCCCTGATTCCATAGCTTCAATCTTTCTAGCCAAACTGGCAAACCTTGCATTTAGATCTTCTTCTTGACTAAGGTGATATTTTCCTTTACTAGCATTTGTAAGGTTAGATCTAATTGAATTTTTAGAAGGATTAGTATCATGCCAAGATTGAGAATTTTCATCCAAATGATCTAAATAGTCTAAAGCTTCTTCAGGTTCTTTATTAAGAAATTCACTATTGCACATTATTTTCACAAATTATTTAGTTTCAGGTGTTAACCCTTCATAAAAGAAGCTTATAGTGCGCCATTTTTTAAAACCATGACGTGGACAAGAATTTAACAAATCTTTAAAACGTTCCCAACCTTGAAAATATACTTCATTTGAGTTTTGAGAAAAATTTTGAATTTGTCTTTTCAAAGCATTAGTTTTATGTGTTGAAAAAAATTTCTTTAAAAACTCACCTTGCATTTCTTGTCATGTGCCAATTGATCTTGGTTTCAAAGTGTTAAGCCAAGTTTTTGCTTTATCTTTCAAAGAAAAAGCAAATAATTTAAGCTTAACAACCTCTTCAGTGCAAGTTTGATCATGAAAAGCGGTATATACTTCTTCAAATTCTTTTAGATGTAAATATGGGCTTTCAGATTCTAAATCATGGAAATTAGGAAATAAAGAAATCATACCTGGTTTGAATCTAAAATTGTTAGCATTGAGTGGAAAGATAAAACATGATGGACTAAAATTTCAAGATGGTTGCAAATACTCACACATGGTTCGCAACGGTTGATTTTCATGTTCATCATGCATACTTTTATTTTCAGCCATTGTATTTGATGCGTGTGATTGTGATTCAGAGAAATTAATATGTAAAGTACTAGGATTAACTTTAACTAAACGACTAGAATTTAAATCACGATACTTATTAAGTATAAATAAGTAATTTAAAATAGAAAAGAAAATGTACAAGTAGGCGGTATAAACTTGCCATTAAATATTAACAAGGATGAAGTATAAACCAGCCACCAAATAAATATTAACAAAGGTGTGGTATAAACTAACCACCAAATACAAAAAATAAAATAAAGAAAATAAAGTGCAAAAAAAAGGAAATTACAGAATTTAAAGTGCAGAAAGTAAAGTACAAAAAATAAAAGGGAGAGATTCTCCCCTAAGTTAGTACGTACAAGAAAATAAAAGGAAGAGTTTTCCCCTACTAAATTAGTATGTATAGAAAATAAAAGGGAGAGTTACCCCTACTAAGTTAATATGTACAAAGAAAATAAAAGGGAGAGGTTCCCCCACTAAGTTAGTATGTACAGAAAATAAAAAGGAGAGTTTCACTCACTATTAATATGTACAAGAAAATAAAAGGGAGAGATTCCCCCACTAAGTTAGTATGTTAGTATATATATAAAATATTTACACCAGAAATTTGTTCTTCAAATCAAGTCCCCGGCAACGGCGCCAAAAACTTGATGCGGATTAAAAGTTGCAAACCCAAGTACAGATTATCTCAAGTAATAAATTCTCGGTGAGTCCGAGGTCGAACCACAGAGACTTGATGAAGAAAAATTAATTAAGGTAAAGTAAATATTTTGTCATAATAAATAAAAAGGAATTACTTGGGCTAGGAGATCTACTCTTGGTAAATAAATTAAGGATAAGATTAATTCTTTTATAACTCAATTAGAATTCACACATAACGGAGGTTCCAATCGAAAAATATAACATTTAAAGTTCATTAAAAATTATATACGTAATTATATTATGATTCCTTTAATCATCTATTAATACCACCACTCATAAATGAGATCAAGCATTCCTTGTGCTAAAATTTTGTCTACAACAAATCAAGATCTCCACTTTACAAGGAGAGTTTCTAACACCAATACTTGTAAATAGGTTAAAGCATTCATTGTGCCAATCTATTATTTACAACAAATCAAGAACTTCACTTTACAAGGAGGGTTTCTAAATTGATTAGAAACAAAATACAATACGTATAATAACCACTTGAAAATATATCATTTAAGTACAAGAGAGAAATTAATCTAACCTTATTTCATTACCAAGAGCTTCACTCTTTCACCCAAGCAAAATGAAACTTAGTTACTCATAGATAAGAAGAAAGAAAGAGAGAAGAAGAAGAAGAAGAAAAACATGACTTCAATTTAGAATAAAGGAAAATTACTACAAGAAAACCTAGTAACAAACTAGCATCATTTTGGTACCTAACACCCTTAATGATCTGCCAAGACTCCCTTTTATAGAGGATTAGAGATACAAAATGACAAGGGGGCTGAGTCATTAGTGAGTGAAAAATGAGTGAAAAATGCCAAATGACTTTTGGTGAGTGGAAAATTATAAAGATTCCTTATCTCTGAAATCATTTAGCTCTGATGTCAATGAATGCGTTAGAATGAGCAAATATGATCTTCATGAAAGTTGTAGGGCTTGATCTTAGCTTTCAAATAGCTTTAGTTTGAGTCCAATATCATTTCTATAACTCCAGATACGTTCAAATTACTACACACTGCTCAGGTCTAGTCACAGCTCCTCTATTCTGACTTGAAAATCCAATATCACTTATTAGGCCTCAGATTCTGGAAAAGTGTTCAACATGAAAGTTGTAGATATAGGTCTCAACTATTCAGAATCCAAATTTCAGCCCATTTGACAATATATAACCCGAAATATGGCATGAACAATACACATAGGTCAAGCTATCAGGAACAGCACTCTAGTTCTTGCTTCAACCCCAATTTGAGTTATCTACTCGTGTGAGTGGGCCTTTGAGGTATTCATGAAAGTTATAGAGCTCTCTCTTATCTTTAAAATGCCACCAAATTCACCTCATTTTGCCACCTACATCCTAAGATATAGCCTAAATACAGAAATAATGTAAGACGTAAATTATGCTAAAAAATTCAATTAAGTCCAATTTAAGTCCAAACTTACAAAACATAATCAAACTCAATCAATTAAGTACATAGAGAATGTAAATGACCAAAAATGAAAGCTTATTAATGTATCAAATATGTGATCATCAGTGGACAGTTTTAATTTGTGTGAAATCAGCAGGTAGGCAGTTTAGGGCATGTTCAATAATGAATTTTTCATTAAGGTCAATTTGGTGGGCTTTCAGTTTGATTTGGATGTGAACCATCTTCATAATGAATTCCCTTACGCCCCTAATGTTGTCATATCTCATGTCTGTTAACTGTTTCATTAGACATCCAGATTCAGCGTTGTCAGATACTTGGTACCTCTCTCCTAGAGCGTTGAGGAACCCCTTAGCTGTCCCTTTCTCTAGAAGACCACTGAAAACATGTTCAGAAACGGTCCTCTTGATAGCAATTAGACTCAACCTATTAGACCTCTCCCACTTAGCCAAAAGATCCTTCTGTTCAAGCGTGCTATTCTCATTGATCATAGGCTTGTCTTCGCGCAAAGCTAAATCAAGATCAGCAATTCCTAAAGAGAATTCCAAATCTTACTTTCATTTCCCATAATTTGATCCTTTCAAGATCTCAATAGAAGTAGAACAATTGTTCACAGAAAAGTTCACTATTAAGTCAAAACAGGAATGCATTAGAACATATTATAATGCAAGATATAGCTCAAAATGCAAACAAGCTATCACAATGAGGCCAATATCATGGTACATTCTCCTTTGGGCAGAATGCACAAACCAAGATCATAACCTGGGTCAAAACCTCAGATGGGTTAATCCATGAGTATACACTAGGTTTAGAAAGTTGTCTCCTTTGGGCAGACAAGTTTCTTTAGTCCAATATATTCCCCAATAACTCCATCTCAAATCAACTTTCAATCACTACACACAATAACCCCCTTTGGGCAAGTAACTGCATGCAATGGTTAAAAGCATTCCTCAAATTACAAAGAGACTTCCATGAACTGATACAAGTGACTCTACTTTGGTGGTAACGACTCATAGCAATCCATAAAAAACTCTTACATAAGAATCATCATCTTCTCTTGCTCAGAACCATATATCAGCATTCCCAATATGTTTTGTACTTAAACAGTCTTAAAGGATTATTAAAGCATGTTAATTTCAGGATCCAACTTTATATATATATATATATATATCAACAATAAACTTACAGCAGCGGAAAAAGAAAGGAGAAAGAAAATAATAATAAATAAATAATAGCAATCTTGAATAGCTGAAAATGCACATTCAAAACATTAACGTGCCTTTATATATATATTTAGCGCAACAAAATCATAGTAGCACAATCTGGTCTAGTGGTTATGCAGTTGCATAATTCCTTATGCACTTGTGTTCGAATCCCAGCAAAACCAGTTTAACATCTATTTATTTTATTTTTCAATCGCAAAACCATATACAGGCATACGGCAGTCAACGAAAAAATATGAATACGGCAGTCAGCGAAAAAATATGAATTGAAAAACCCAAATCCAATTGAATTGAAATATGTAGGTATACGGCAGTCAGCCAAAAAATATGAATTGAAAAACCCAAATCCAATTGAATTGAAAAAAATATGATAATTAACAAAATGTAGGAAAATATACCAAGAAAGGCACACTTTATATAAAATTAGTATACGATTTAATAACTTACTTGTTGAAGACATGATTTGATGAACCGGGAATTGCTTTTGTGTTACACGTCTTCCTTTGCCTGATCACTCACTCCAACTTCTAGGTTTTCAATGGGGTAAACCTAGAGAGCAATCTAAAAGACGTGATGGCAAAGGAGACCTAGTCACGCTATTTATTAACCCTAGGCACCTTCCATTATGGGTCCAGTGGTTAGGCCCACACTGTCTTCCACACATATCAATATTAAGTGTCCAAAGCCCATTAATAATTTAATCACGTTATTAGTGGGCTTAAGTATCATAGAATGGATCATAATATTAGCTCGTTTTTAGCAAAACAAAATGTCACAATTGATTATAGCCCACTAGAATTTATAGGAAAATTCTAACATGGAGAACCTTGCAATTATATCTGTAAGGACACTCAGTAATAGGTTGGCACAAAAGATTAGTCTTCTTTGTCATAATAGAATGGCACTCAAATCCTCTTACAAGCATTCAAATAGGAGGTTTACTCGGTCATAAAGTTAGGTCAACAAGACAACAGTCTGACTACAAATAAGTGGCTGAATTGAAAATTTTGGATAAAGAATAAAATGCTTTTTTATAAAAAAAATATTAGAGGAAAAAATACATTATATGAAAAAGTACTAATGATGTAATCAAACTGACAATGATAATTACGCAGCTCCAATTTTCTAAAATCAAATTTCTTAAATAATAATATGAATTAAAGAAATGAAATCATTATTCACCGAGAGCATGAGGTCTAATAACAAAATGCATGTCATTATATGGGTTTTTTAGGTACCATATTCAAGTCTTACAAATTGTTTTTTTTTAAATTGAAATTTTTTTGAAAGAAAAAAAGAAGAAGAAACTCGGGTCAAATAATCTGAGCAAGTCACTTGGGTTTGACTGAGTCACTTAAAAAACCCATTATGACTAAGGACCAGACTAGCCAAGAGAACGGGTCGCAGGTTCTCCCATCAAACTGACCCACCCGGTTCGTACAACTATGCTTACAAGTAATATGAAGATTGTGTAAAGGGCTTCTTAGAACCGAAATTACAACGACCCATGGTTCCCAAGGGTAATTGACCAAATTAGTGTTAATTTAAAAATAATTTATCAATTTGGGGTAGTTTCAAAATTAATTACTGATTTGAGGTAGTTTTTTTCATATCACCATGACCCACTAATTTTTTTTTTCTTTTGTGCCAACTTAGCCAAAGGTGTTAGTCCACTTGGCACCTTACAAGAAGCCATGTGGGCTCGTGCATTTTTCAAAATTTTGTAGCCTTTATTGGCCACGTGGCAAAGCTCAATGAAATGCGCTAGTCCACGTCACGCTTTTTAGTTCATGCACCTTTAGTGACATCATAGGCCACATGACAACATCATATAAAAGGTGCTAGCCCATGTGACTCATCTTTATAATAATTAAAAAATAAAAAGTCATATAGATTAGACATGTGGCACCTTATAATTATATGCTGCCACATGGCATTCACCTTATCACGACTATCTCCTATAGAAACCCACGACCCCCTTCCCAATTCTCTCACACAAGTTCACCTGTGACTTTACTCAAGCTCGTCACTCACATTCTTTATAATTTTTCTCTCATCCACTCACTTGTTTTGTATAGTTATTTTTATTTCAAAAAATGAGTCAATTAAACATTTTTTTATTCAAATGGTAAAAAGTTTGAAGGGAAACAAAGACTCACATTTGAAGGTGATACGAGATTGATTCAAATTAAGTGTGGTACCAGTTAGGATGAATTGAAGAAAAAGATTCGTTCAAAATTGAAGCTTTACATCAAGTCATTTCAAGCCTAATTTATAGATTGTTGAAATCTCAGAATAAAAATAGATATATTGTGCTTGAAGTAATCGATGATGAAGGTATTGAGTGCATGATCAGCACATTTGAGTAACATTATGTTATGACAATCATGGAACTGTATGCCAAAATCGATGTTGTGGGTAGTTCATTAGTACTTGTATATTCATGTCCTATGAATACTCGCATGTCAATCGCCAATGAGAACTGTCATGTTAGTGAGTCTGCTGCTGCACCATTTTTAGGTTATACTAATGTTGACATTTTCCTTTTTAACGATGATGAAGATTGGAGTAGGGACCTCCCAATTAAGTCTAGTGAAAATGAAGGTGAATACGAAGGTGAAATTCCTGATAACAAATCTTCTAACACTGAAGTTTAGGGTGATTTTGATGTTACTGGTTTGACTTCTCTTATAATTATGACAATCTCAATTACTGTCTCAAAAGTCACACATGTGGTAGCGTGTGATTGGTTAATCGTGTAAAAAAAATTTACATTCACAATGCATAAAAATTAAACTCATATATTTATTAATAGCATTTAAATTACCTAAAATTATATTAATAATTATTTAAATAGTACATCAATAATGGATAAAAGATGACAATACCATAAACAATATTTATCTAAACATTTAAATATAACATTTATTTAAAAAATATATTAATAATTATATTAATAATAAAAACATTATATTAATAATAAAAAATATGACAATACAATAAACTTTGCACAGTTGTTCAAGCCAACTTAGATGCTTGTACTATTCTTTCTTCATAATTTCAATCAATCTTCTAATGGTAAAAAAATAAAACTTTGCATAAACACAGACACACTAACAAAAATGTGAAGCTCAACATCCACACATTAAGGAACATATTTTTCACAAGATATTAATAGCAAATGACATATTTTAAAATAAACATTTACCTTAAAAACAAAATATGATGGACCTTCAACAAGAAATATTGGTTAGAATTAGATAAAAATGAAGGCGGGTAAAGAAAAATAAAATGGTGAGAAAAAAGAAGAAAAACGAGTGAAAATAGAGAAAAGTAAAAGGAAAAGAAAGGGACCAGCAGTGAAAGAAGAAGAAGAATAAAATGAAAAAAGAGTAAAAAAAAAGAAGAAAGAGATGGGGAGGGTGGAGTCGGTCGGTGTAAATATTTAACAAGGTTCCTATAGTAACTTTTGTCACATCACCATCCAACTTTTTTTTTGTGAGTCTTAAGACTTTCCGTGAAGTCTTCTATTCAATTGCTCCATATAGCTTTTTTTTTTGTATCTTTAAGACTTCACGTGTAGTCGCTTATTCAGTTGTTCCATGTAACTTTATTTTTTACATCTTCTCATTCAACTACTCCATGTAACTTTTTTTTTATAATTTAATTCTGAAAATATGCCACGTGGACTAGCACATTTCAAAAAATGTTGTCATGTGGCATATGTTGTGACTAAAGTTGCATGAACGAAAAAAACACTATGTGAACTAACGTCTTTCATTGGACTTTTGCCACGTGACATGTAAAGACTGCAAGTTTTGAAAAAAAAATGCGAGTTCAGATGACTTCTTTTAAGGTGTCAAGTAGACTAACGTCTTTCACTGAGTTGACAAGAAAAAAATTAAAAAATTAATGAGCCTTGCTAATATGACAAAAACTACAAAAAATTATCAAATAGTTTTAAAACTACCCAAAATTAGTAAATTATTTCTAAATTAACATTAATTTTTTCAGTTAACCCTGTTCCCCATCCTTACATTGCAAAGCATCTTCTCCAAAAGTGCAGCAATAACTAGAAGATCAATTGGGAGATTACAATTTAGTGGTAGTTCTTAGATTTGTTGAAGATATATAGAATACTTTACAACATGTATATAATATGAAGCATTATTGTGATGCACAAGGTGCATTAATGAAAAATATTTCCCAACAATATTACGACCGATAAGGCAGAGTTGGGTTGGAGCATTTGAATCTCATTGTAAGCCTATGATCGCCCAAGCATGTGATTTTATTGTCATAACTGTAGTAACAATCCTTTGTATAAACAACGATAGAAAATTCTTGTGAACTATATTTCACTCATATGATATCTTTGTTTCAGATGGCATTTGGGCATAGTGATGATCCTAAAGTCCAGGATTACAAAGATCGTTGCCCCTGGTAGATGGCTATAGAATGAGGCAAAATAGTTCGAAGATCGTTGCATCACCAGAGTAACATAGTGACCAGTCATGCAAGGTTCTTTCAACAGGGAGAGATTGGGAAAGCTTATCTCCGTGTGATCATTCACCCAAGAATCTCATTACAATTGTTGATAAATATCAAATGTTCTGAGTTTAAAAGCAATCCCAACAGGTTCTTCATACGAAATTGCCTACTTGGTATATGAAACAACTGAAGAATATTCCAGTAATAATGCACAGGTATAAGAACTCAGAATTTTGAGAGCTTTATGCACTCTTATACACATGCTTGGGCCCCTTTGAAGAAATTATCATTGTATACTAGGCTTATGCCAACTGTTAAGTTTTAGACAATCAAATAAGCAAAGTCTGTCAAAAGCGATGTCACCGAAAAGTTCAAATAGTTTGGATCTATCCACGAATAAAAATGGTGGTAAATAACATGTAATAATGTGCGCTACCAACAAATTTCTCTCGAGTTGAAACAAACTCAAATAAAGATCTCTTCCGTTAATTTAGAAATGGGAAGATTGTAATCATATAGCTGCCAGCCCTGTCCACAGGACCGCATCAAATAAAAAATACATTAGACAAACCATGATAACCTGGGGGGTACATCAACATGAATGGAACTTGTGCACCATGATCAAGCCCTCATTTTCTTGCTTCATCTACGTGCAGGAAACCAATTGTTTGAGATGTTCTATCACCCTGTTTGCCAATTGTGGAGCACCTGGTGCAATATATTTGAGCTAGTAAAGCCGTATAGTGACAGCATAAGAGATGGTGATAGAATGAGCATGACATTGCCCAGATAACTATTGGTTCTTCTGCCCTAACTGCCAAGAAAAATACACAAGGAACAATTCCGGCTCCCCCTCCCAGTTATCATGCAATCAAGCTGTGTTAAAAGCTTTACAGCACCCTGAAGCAAATTCCATCAAGAAATAAGATATTTTATCAATTCTCCTAAAATCTGAAACATTGATAACAGTCTATCTAGCTTTCAATTTTTATAGATTTTTTATACATGGAGCATTCATTAAGAGAGACAATGAGCATAGGGAAGGACTGCAGAAGGACCAAAATATCCTAGAACAAAAAAGAACACAATATATACAATAAACAAAGAGAAAAAATATAATTTAAAAGAGAAATACATTCCCTTCGCATATGAAAAGACAGAAGTCCATTAAAACAAACATGAAATAAAGACTATGACTGAAGAAGCTGAAAAAGAAAAAAAAGAAGGCCATACCAAAAAGGATGTGAGCGAGGAACTGATCTCCAGCTAAAATTTTGATATGAAACTACAACCAATTGAACCTTACTTACTCTAGTATAAAGGACACCTAAAAGCTCATTCAGTTCTCACTTTGAAATCCAATGTTATATATTAAGGGAGACAAGACCAGTAAAACATCAAATATGAACACGCATCAAATAATGAATTAAGAGGTCAGATTCAAGCAATATTCTGTAGAAACTCTTGAAATGCATTATTTCCTTTTTTAGCGGAGAAGTAGTTCATTAAGCAATTCTGTGGTTGTAGCATCTGCTGAATAACATAAAGAAAGAAAAGATCACCCTTTTTCTCTCTAACAAAACTATACCTCCAAATGCCCAAATATCATCCTCCATTAAGCTCAAAGCATAGAGATTCCCACATATGAGCATGTGACAAACAGGGCAGGGCATCATAAATATTTTTAGTCATGAAGGATATGTTGCTCATATTGGATGCTTTCTTTGACGAGATAATTTCTTCCAAAAGGTGGTTTCACTTGATTCATGAAACTACCGGCAATTGATACTGAAAGGTCCAACCTATGCTATGGTACACATTTTTAGGAAATAATATGATCTCAGGAATTCACTCTGGTTTTACATCAAATGAAATATCAAAATATACTGAGTTTTGGTAGGCACTTGGCACATGAAGAATAGCCCCAACCTTCACCAGAGGAAGACTCTTGCTCTACTGTGGTGACCAGAAAACAAAGAACACCACCATTGAAGTAACAGTTCTAAATCAATGTTCACAATATCATAAGGATTACTTTGCTCAGTAAATCCATATCTATGAAGCTTAGGACACACTGGTATAAAACATTGCCAACCTTCTCCAAAATGGTATTCTAGCTCTGATGTGGCAACCTAAAAACAAAGAAAAACACCATTGAAGTACCAGTTTCACATCAATGTTCACAATATCTCAAGGATTATCTTCCTCAGTAAATCCATATTTATGAAGCTTAGTAAGAAACGGTATAATACTCTGCCAACCTATGTTTAGAAATCGGATGCAGGAGCTTAGGACATTGTTAATGCTGGTAGTATATATTTCATAGATAAGGTTTTGTGCTGAATGTCTCTGAAGAGTCACCTTTTTTTTATCTATCCTTTGGATTAGAGGGATATCTTGAATTAGAAAGTTCATTGATAAATTTATTCCTTCTAGATTAAAGACATTATGAACATTTTAAACATATCTTTTGATGTTGCAGGTGTAAACTATGGAAATGTAGGGGAGACCGGGGAGCTCAGCATGTAAAATTAAAAACATTGAATATAATTGTTTGGGAGAATAGAGAATCCTAGGTGAAAACATACCTGCATATTATGGACACCAAACATATACAATTATGGCTCAACCAGAATCTAGCAAGCTAGAAAAACAAGGCCCTCACGTTGTTGGCATCGAATTTGGGTTAGTGCCTCGGCAAAACATGCAGGCTTCTCTGAACTCTTGGATGCATTACCATTCAGAACACCATCATAGTTGTAATCCAGATCGGAATTTCCTAGACGAACATCATTCTGTGCTTGCCCTTCTTTCTACTCAATTACTTTGTACCATCCGGTTTTGAATGGTTTTGGGCAGTTGAGTCCACAACGGTTTTAAGGATGATGGACCCCAACCATTAAGGGGCCAGTCAACAGTATGATCGGTCTGACTGGTCCAATTGGACTAGATTTTGAAAATTGATATGAACCCACATCAAATAATGAAGAGAGATTAAATTAACACAAACTTCAATTATGCAGCAAGTCTTGAAATGTATTATCTCCTTTATTAGCGGAGAAGAGGCAGATAAGTAATTCTGTGGTAGTAACATCTACCAGAAAGCCTTTGCCTTTCATTCTTTGAAGGTATTTTCTTGACCTTGAAATATCATACTTTTGCAGCAATCCTTGGAGAAAGACATTATAAGAGCATCTATTAGGCGGGCAGCCATTCTCTTCCATTTTCATAAGTAAGTCTTCAGCATCATCCAGTAATCCTTCTTTACATAGACCTCTAATCATTATGTTATATGTATATGCATCAAATTTCAACCCTTTAGCTTGCAAACAAGAAAGGAGTTTCCGTGCATCATTCAGTTTTCCAGCTTTGCACATTCCATCAAGCATAATATTGTAAATCACAATATCAAGATCTAGATTACTGTTCCTCATTGCCCTAAACAATGATATTGCCTCAGAATGAAAATGGCATTTGAATAGGCCATCCAATATAATGGCACACGTCTGGAGATTGGGAACTTGGCTGTATTTGTTCATTGTAAAAAACAATTCTTTTGCAGCTAGTGGTTTACCCACTTTGCAAAACCCACCTATAAGAGTAGTCCAAGTAACAACATCTGGATGCAATCCTTTATTAACCATTTCACCCAAGAGATAGATAGCCTTATCAATGTCTTTAGTTTTACACCATCCATGGATTAACGAATTATAAGTTACAATGCTCGGCAAGCAGTTCTTGTGAACCATCAAATCAAATATTTTCATGGCCTCCTCCATTTGATTTCGTAAACAATATCCATCAATCAATGAGTTATAGGTGACAACATTAGGCTCCTCTCCCATTTGAACCATGTAACTCAATATGCTTTTAGCCCCCAAAACCATCCCTTCTTTGCAAAAAGCATCCACTAAAATCGTAAAAGTTTGCACATCTAGCATGATTTCCTTTTGCATCATCTCATTCAGTAAAGAGGCAGCCTCTTTCCATCTACCAAAGTTACAAAGGCCTTGAATTAAGCAATTGTAAGTGACAAGAGTAGGTTGAATACCTTTACTAGTCATTTCTGAGCACAAACTTAAAGCCTCGGATACCAACCCATCCTTACAAAGACCATCCATAATTGTGTTGTAAATTATAACATTCGGTTCACAATTTCTTTCATCCATCTTCTTTAGAAACCTAATAGCAGCAGATGTGTCTCCGATCTTACACAATCCATTAATTATTGCTCCATAGGTGCGACTATTGGATTGACACCCCATCTTTTCCATGTGATCAGCTAACCATATTGCTTGAGCCACATTGCCTTCAACACAAAGTCCATTAATGATGGTGTTAAGAGTCACAAGCGTCGGCTCCAAACCAATTTTGAACATAATCCCCACAACAGAGAACCCAAAAGCTGTGTGGTTCAAACGGCAGAGACAATTGATGACAATATTGAAAGTAAAGAGATCAGCTTTGACACCTAATGAATACATGTGCTTGATTAATGAAATGGCGGTTGCATAATTCTTCATCCTCACAATGAAGCCAAACAATAAGTTAAAGTCCTTGACAGATGGGAAAGGGTTCATGGCAACCATTTTGTGAAAGAAATCCAAGGCAGCATCAACGTTTTTGAGATTCCTAATAGAATTCAAGAGATGGGTTCTGTTTATAGTATCATGAATGCCTCTAGAACTAACATGGGTACAATAAGTTGAAGAAGAAAAGTAAAATGAATCGTAAACAAGGGAATTAGAACAAGTACACAAGTGTTGAAGGTGTAGAAAACAGGAGATGGAAGCTGTTCTTCGCAATAGCAGCATTGTGTTTGTTATTTTGGTGGCAAACGTGAGTTCCTCGTTCGAGGAGTGAGTCTTATCTATGAGACAGAACAGAGGGAGTGAGAGGCGAGGGTTTGAAGCGTGGGAAACTGAGTCTGAGAGCGAGTTGAGTTGATCCCACTGAACCAGACTCACTTGAGCAAGGTGTGAGAGTTGGGCTGGGCTCCCTGAGCCAGTGACGAGACGGCCCAGAATTCCTAGTGCAGACCCCGTACTTAGCTCCAGATACCTCTCTCCCCATAAACCACGGTCCTAAGAATTTCTTCCATTTCCATCAGGCAACACCACCGGCAACCACGAACCTCACCGCCACAGAACCTAATATACAAGCCCCCACCATCCGCACTTTTAATTATGTTGTTGACTTTGGTGGTTGCGCGACTCGCGCGTAGTCGATGATAGGGAGCTCGGTGGTAGTTCAGTTCGGTGGTGCTGGTGGTGAGGTTAGGTGGGGGTGACGGTGATGCTGGTCTAGGTTGCGTGAAAACAGGGAGTTATTCAGGTAGACGACAACTGTGGCTAAAAGGGGGTTGTTGTGGCACCGACAACAACACCGAGGATCCGCTCACGGGCGATGTGTGGGAACGGATAGAGAGAAAGAGCGAATAGTTTACCTGTTGAAAAAGTTACTCTTCTTTATTTTAGAATGTTGATGAATTTTTACCTTACTTTTTACCTTAGCAATGACTACTTTTTGAGATGTATCCAAGAAACGTGCATGTAAGACAAAGTTGTAAGTAAGATTTGAAGTTGATTATATCATAGTTAAATGCAGATAAAATTTGAAGAGTCTTTTTCTTAGTCAAGAAAGAGATATAAAGTTGATATAGTAAAATTTTAAAAAATAATTAAAAAACATAAATTAAAAATATCAAAAATATCAAAAAATCTAATATATATATATATATTAGATATCGGTACATAAATTGTTTTAATGTATCGGTACATAAATTTGTGATATAACAAAATATAAATAAAAATGTAATAAAAAAATTTAAATCATTGGATATGAAACTGCATCTTGTGCAGATATTTTCACAATTATAGTGGATCTGCAGACACATGGCAGCACTTTCAAAAACCATCATGTGGGCGGCTCCGCCTCCTCCCATAAGCAATTTGGAAAAAGTACCAAGGAGACAAAATTCTGTGGTTATTGTTTACCAACTTTATTATCTTTATGGCATATATGCTCTGCATCATTAATTCCATATTATTTCACAATAGATTGCAATTTTTTTAAATAATAGTACTTCTACATCAAAATTTATATATTATTTTTTATACGTGACTTGATTAAAATTCTATAGTTTTATGTTAAAAGGACAAATAAAGGTTAAACCACCAAAACACACATACAACTAGCAGCATACATCCTTGCGGTAAACCATGAAGCCTGCATCACTTACCCTCTCCTTCCTCCTCTTCTTTGCCTTGACCAGTGACCACCAACCTTCCATTAGCCTTCTCAGACGATGATGAACAAGTGCTGGACACAAATGGCAACCCTATTTTCCCTGCTGGCAGATTCTATATTAAGCCAGTATCTTTGGTGCAGCAGGTGGTGGAGTAAGACTTGGCAAAACTGGGAACTCAACTTGCTCAATTACTGTCCTCCAAGATTATTCTGAGGTCATCAATGGCCTGCCAGTAAAATTCAGCATACCAGGGATAAGCCCTGGAATCATCTTTACAGGCACACCACTGGATATTGCATTTGAAAACAAGCCTGAGTGTGCTGAATCCTCAAAGTGGGTGTTAGTTGTTGATGATTTCCCCAAAGAGTGGGTAGGTATTGGTGGTGCTGAAGACCATCAAGGCAAGCAGATACTGAGTGGTAGGTTTAACATTCAGAAATACGATGTGGGATACAAGCTTGTGTTTTGTCCCACAATCACTGCCCCACCCGGTGTCTGTTTTGGTATTGGGAGGTACGATGATGAGAATGGAAGGCGTTTGATTCTCACCGATAATGATCCCTTCCAAGTTGTGTTCGTAGATGCTGATGCCACTGGAAGTTCCGTAGTTTGAATGAAATCTCGCCACGTTAACTTTGAATAATAAGTGCTGTAATAATAGTTCTTCTTGTGATGTATTCTTGCAGTAAAGCAAGCGTTGAATAGGTGGAATAATAATAGCTCTTCTTGTGATGTATTCTCTTCTTGCCGTTGCTTGTTGGTGTTCACTTAATTAATGTACAATTAGTTTTGTTGCCTTTCGTTTCGTGGGAGAAATTTGTGTAAATTTTGTTTATATAAATTGTGTAAATTAAATTAATTAATAATTAATAAATTATTATTTTTAATTTATAATAATTATATAATATAAAAATTTATATAATTATTTAAATGTTAATTAATTTAATTTATATAACGTGTATAAATAAAACCTATACAAATATTTTTTTTTCAAATTTATAGACAATGTTGTACATAGACTGAAATCACTTTTCCAGCAATGACTTTTGGTAGCATGATTTGACTTGAGATAACATGTCAATAAGAAGAATAATCATACTTGCACATATATTAAACACAATTAATGTTAAAAGTAATCTAGCTGAACTTTGGTTTAGTCCGTTCATATTTTGAGTTTCAATATATTTGTTGTGTCATAAATTGGATCTCTAAAAAGATCTGAGCCCAGCATTGGCAGAGGCTGATGCCGCCGGGTTAAGCATGTCTCTTGGGCTTTTTTCTTGTTGGGCCTGATAATGAAGGTGACTGTAGACAAGTTAATGCCCTGACCAAAAAAATAAAATGGCAGAAGCAAAAGCAACCCAGCATCAGTGTTTTAAAAAAAAGATCAATTCGATCAATTATACTGATTGGACTATAAACTGGTCATACATCTAATTCAAATAATATTCAATTTAAATATAATTTAATTACAGTTTAACTATAAATTTAATTAATTAAATCAATCAAATCATGATCTAAAAGTATCATTAGTTCAATCTCCAATTCAATTTGTAAAACATTGCCCAACACCTAATGTTGGTTTGGTTATAGACGATTATTATCTCATTTGAGCTAACCATTTTATATATCTCTTAATAACCCATGTAAAACGTGATGGCAACCGTGTAGCCCCCGGTTGACCAAAAAAAAAAGAAAAGGCCTAGCCCGTGTGTGGCTTGAAGAAGCTCCTCAAATTTATAGGTAATGAGGTTTTTGCATTCCAGTCAGAAAAAAAAAAAAAAACCTACTCTCTTTCCAGTAAGATAAAAATGTAAAAGTTTCATTTTACTTCTCTCTTTTTCTAACTAATTATTAGCTGCAAATTTATTAATATGTTTCTAGGAGATCATGTTTATTTTTTTAATTCTTTTTTAAGTTCAATGGGATGAGGAAAAAAAATTTAACCTTTTGTGCGATAAATTATTCTATAAGTTTAGTAGCTCCAAAATAAATTATATATAATATAACTCATTTTAGTGTGTATATGTATATTTTTATTTAAATAAAGAATAAATAATAATGAAAAGTCTTGAAGTGAAATAGATTATATCATCATATAGCAAGAAGTCGATAAGTGTTTGAAAACAATTGTAATTGAAGAGTAATATGTGTTTTCAATTTTATTCTTTTTATATTTCTCAATAAAAATTTAAATGGGTAATTAATAATGACGGTTTTTGAAAAATAAAAAGTATACAACATATATACTAATATATTGACTAGCATTATGCGCATTTCAATTCCCATCTTTATTATTATAAAAAACTAAAGAATATTGAAAAATGTTTGAAGTAAATTATAATTATATTTATAGTGAGAATTTGACAAGTATTTAAAGATAATTACAATTGAAAAGTAAGAAGCATTTACAATCTTATATCTTCTCTAGATTTATCTTTAAATTTGAAAATGAATAATAAGGTGTATTTACAATAATTTGTGCTTCAATGAAATAATATTATAAAATTCATCAATGACATTATATTAAAACTGATGTTGTGCTCGTCGTGCAGCTCATGCATAATTTTTTTCTTTTTTTGTTATGCTTTTTTTACATTCTCATGCCTAGCTCTTAGTTGACGCAAAATAACGTTGTGTTGTCTATAAAGGAGCTCATTAATAATTATTTTTCCAATTTTATATGCTTTTATTATTTTATAACTTTTATACTTATTAAAAAAAATATTGTGGTCCTCTCCTCCTTGTCGCGAGGAGCTCATGGGATTATTAAAAATAAGCGTAAATAAATTGGTTAGATATAAAATAAAAAGATTAAGTTAATTAATAGGGTACTATACTTTTCAAAAATTTAAATATGTCTTCTTACTTTTTTAAAATATAACTAGATACTTATAGTTTAAAGAAAATTTAAATCCTATTTTGCACAAACATATGGAAAGCATGACTTAATTGCAATTATTGAAAACTTGAAACGCCATCTCTTTTCGGACAAACATAGAATGCACTTGTGCAGGAAGCTGCAGTGCATACTGCAAGATACACTTGCATTTCTACCGTGCATTCAACAAAAAAAAATTATTTTAAAAAAATTATTTAATTACAAAAGACAAAATTTAAAAGGCAACAAAAGCAATACATCTGATGAGCATAAGTAATTATTTATTATGTTTCCAATCATGCTCGAGTCAATGAAAATAGGGATTCAATGAAAATAGATGCAAACGTAGCAACCCGTATACAGTAAATTGAAAATGAAAAAGTAAATTGAAGTATATCCAAAAAAAGAAAATGTAAATTGAAAATGAGAGACATAGACAAATCAAGGAGGGGATATCAAACGATACATGCATTAAAGAATGAGAGGTGGTTTTATTTCAAAGTTAAGATATATTATAATTCTCAACAAAAGTTTATAAATTTACTCTTAAATTATCTTCCAATGAAAGTCCACCAACAAAAGCTAAACTCGAAATCTTTTTATCGACACCGTTGACTCTATAACATTTGAGCCAACCTGTCTGTGCTTTTGATTTTGGTCACGTGATGCTTGGATAGATGTTTATCATATATTGATTTGTCGGTCATTTTCAATTGGGGAAACTTTGACCAGATCCGTACGTAGCGGTAGGAAAGATCAACGCTACCTTATCGACTCGTTTAACAAATAGATATAAGTAAAAATAAAATTTATTAAATAAGTGTAATTTAAAAATAATTATTAAAATAATATAAATTATAACTCTAATCATGATTTATATTTAAATTATTTCTTTTATTTTTATATTGAAATCATGTTTAGAAATCACGATTTTTATGTATTTTATTTTTAAAAAAAAAATTAATATAGAAATCATATTTAAAAGTTATGACTTATATTATTTTAATAATTATTTTTTCTAATTACCTATTTAGTAATTTTAAATTATACCTATTTAGTAATTTTATATTTCCATTTATACATATTTAGTAAATTAATCCTACCTTATCCTATAGTTATACACGTGTGACAAATCGAAGGAATACTTAATTTGACTTTCAATGGAGTTAAACAACAAGGACTTCAAAATTAACATATTATTTTTTTGATAAATTAAATTAACATATTATTATTTAGATAAGAAATGATTTAAATATATCTAGATCTATTTTATGTAAAACGAAAATAAACTAATGTTTTTTATATAAAACTTTGACTAATAACACTAGTCATTTCTAATCAATGCTAAATCTACATGAATGTAACTCTTGAAAGTTGTAACAGCTCTATTAAAAATTTTAGAGTGACACTTAATTTATTTGGTGTTAATAATCTAAAGACATAAATTTTATATTGTTTGATCACCCAAAAATCTAGTTCAAGATTCGCGACTACCTCCACACACAGCTCATGAATATATATGGTACCCATTTTTTTTCTAGGGTTTGGTATTCAGGATGATATTTCATTGGTTATTGATTATTTTTAAATACGTATTATGAATTTATCATTCAATGAATACTTGACAATTCATCTTAAGTACTAAATTTATCAAGATATCATAGAAATTTCCTTAGGATAATTAGTAAGAAGATTGATTATGGAGATTTAGAATTATTCATTGGATTTTGCTAACAAGTAAGAAAGCCAAAAAATGAAGTTTTCAATGAAAACAAAGCATTCAATGCATTAGAAATTGAAAATGCTTTGTCATTTCATTTAAAATTTTATATTTTAACTTTCTTAACAAGTGTCTTAATATTTAAATCCTTAACAAGTGCTCTTATGACACTTATTAACAAAACCCTTAGGCCGTGTTTGGTGCGTCGTATAAAAAAAATTTGATAGTATAAACTAAAACTATCAAGTTTTATCAGATGTTTGGTATACTTATTTGATAGTACAATGAAATCAGATCAAATATTTTTATCTTATTCTAACTTGATAACAATATATTCTCTCTCACCTTATGAGAAGACCTGATAGCATATGTCTTCCCACCTTATTCCTCAACTTCATCCATTTCACTCTAACCACTCTTTTTATGCCAATAACACAGTTAGGCCTTTACTAGACCATTGTCGGACTACCACAATGCCTAGTTCTGCCAGCCACCCTCTCTGACACTATGCCCAGCTCCGCCGGCCACTTATGGCTATTGGTGTTCCATGTGGTGGGAAGCTGGTTCTGATCGGGAACGATGGTTTCGACATGACATGGTGGCTCGTAGATCTGGCGGTTTTGTTTATCGCAATGGTAATGGAAGTTGCGGTCACAAATGAGGCAGAAAAAGGGTGGTGGTGGGGGAATTGAAAGAATCGCAAAAGCTTGGAGGTCATAACTATGGCTTCCTTTACAGTCACTGTCGACCATTTATTGTTATTTTCAAACACCAATGCCAGATCTAGGCATGGTGGAGAGAGAAACGACTCCATTGGCAGTGGTCGCAGTGATGCGCGATGGCTATAGGACGGTTGGTCACTGCTGCATGACGTGAGGGAAGATGGTGACCTCGCGTTATGTTCTGGGTTGGTTGTGGTGTTGACTGATGGTTCATAGTTTTTGTACGATGGTGATGAGTTTGCTGTGTTTGGGTTGGTGATGCGGCTGTGTGATTGTGGAGATTCAAGATTTGATGTGTTTAGGTTGGTATTGGTGGAGGAGATGGTGAGAGGAAGGTGATATATGAATAGTATGGTCATAGTAAATAGTTACATATATTATCAAGTTGCTTATATTATTTTTATCAAATATTTGATAGTATAAGAGTTTATCAATTTGTTTATACTATCGAGTTTTATCCTATATTATTTTATACTATTATATCTTATACTATCACATGCATCAAATGTAACTTTATTCATTATTAAAACTGATGTTGTGTTTGTGGTGCGGTACATTAGTGATATATTTCTCATCATTGCTAGATCAACATGCAAGTAACTCTCGGAAGTTGGAACAGCTCTATCAATCGAGGTTTCCCCAAAACACACACACAGCATCCTTAGCTTTATTGAGTAAAATAGTAAAATCATGAAGCCTACATTATTGCATACCCTCTCCTTCCTCCTCCTCCTCCTCCTCCTCTTTGCTTTCACTACTAGGCTACCCTTAGCCCTCTCAGACTTTGTTGAACAAGTGCGGTACACAAATGGCAACCCTATTTTTTGCTGGTAGCATATTCTCCATTTTGCCAGCTAACGGCCCAACTGGTGGTGGTGGACTAAGACTGGACAAAACTGGGAACTCAACCTGCCCACTTATTGTCCTCCAAGATTATTTTGAGGTCGTCAAAGGCCTGCCGATACTCTTCAACAGCCTTTCAGGAGGTTTCATCATCTTTGCAGGCATTACACCACTGGATATTGAATTTACAGACAAGCCTCCATGTGCTGAATCCTCCAAATGGGTGGTGGTTGTTGATGATGATTTCCCTAAACCATGGGTGGGTATTGGTGGTGCTGCTGATGACCATCTAGCCAAGAAAACACTGAGTGGTACCTTTAATGTTCAGAAATATGATTCTTCAAGCTACACGCTTGTGTTTTGTTCTACAGGCCCACCCAGTGTTTGTTATGATATTGGGAGGTACGATGATGAGAAAGGAAGGCGTCTGATCCTTACTCATGATGATCCCTTTGAAATTGTGTTCGTAGATACTCATTCCACTGGAAGCTCCACTATTTGAATGAAATCTCCATGCTAGCGTTGAATAATAACTTAATAAAAAGTGGTGTAATAATAATAGTTATGTGTTCTCTTCTTGCAGCAACGCAAGCGTTGAATAGGTGGAAAAATAATAGCTCTTATTGTTGTGAAAAATGCTTTATTTCAAAAGAATAAATGTGGGACATTAGTTGGAAAATAAGTTTTTGAAGAAGTTTAAAAATGATTTTGTTTTATTCAAGTTTCCAATGGACATATTCCAACGGACATATTCCAACGGACATATTCCAACGGTCATATTCCAACGGACATATTCCAACGGTCATATTCCAACGGTCATATTCCAATGGTCATATTCCAACGGACATATTCCAACGGTCATATTCCAACGACCAAAAACTATTTTCTATAAATACCATCCTTGATTAAGTTTTGAGATTAGAGAGACACATAGAGAGAACTTCCTCTTCATTATTCTCTACTTCTATTCTCTTTCTCTACTGGGTTACGTGACTTAAATCTCTTGTAGTTCTTGAAGCCCTGTCAAACAGGAAGAACCTGCGCATACTGGGGGATTTTCGTCTATACCGAAATAATCCTTGAGGCGTGCTTTGCACGCTGAGTTTCATGATTTTGCTTTGTCTCATTTATTTGCAGGTTTCGATCAAGGCTGCACGGGTGACAACAATCTACAACAATCTCAAGGATTATGGAATCACAAAACGCAGCTAATAAGGCCGCTTTCTCAGCCAACAACGGTGCGAGAATGGTACCCCACAAAACCCACATCCTCTTTAACCATGCGATTACATATGCCAAACCATTCCCAGATGTTTCCAAGATCGAAATGTTCGGAGGAAAAAATTTCAAAAGATGGCAAGAGCGTGTCTACTCTATTTTAGACATGCACGGCGTCGCTCTTTGCACTCACCGATCAAATGCCGACACATCTACGATCGAAAAACACTTGACAATTGGACTTATGCCAATAAGGTATGTAGGCACACAATTCTAACCACATTATCTAATGAATTGTTCGATGTCTCTTTGCTCATACAAGGAAAGCAACAAAATTTGGGAGTCTATGATTGTCAAATACACTGCGCGAGGGATCTTGGCAAACAAAAGTTCGTCATTGGGAACTACTACCGATGGGAGATGACAGATGAAATTGATATCAAGACTCAAATCAACCAATACCACAAGTTATTAGAAGAATTGAAGGCTGAGAACATCACCTTGCCTGATGAATTCGTAGCAGGACTGCTCATTGAAAAACTGCCGCAAACTTGGAAGGACTACAAACAACAACTCAAGCATAAAAACAAACAGCTATCCCTTGCTGATCTAATCACGCACATAATCATTGAGGACACAAACAGAAACGAGATTGTCGCGACCGGGATCGCGGCGAAATAGCAACTCACTAGATTTTAAAAAATGGAAATGGAAAATGGAGTCGCCACCAATTTTATTTGAATTTGGAAAAATTGGAAAACCTCTCTTTGAAAATGGTCTTTGAAACCAGATTGGATTCGGAAGTCGGTTATGCTTAGGGAAGGGTGGAAACTTAATCCCACTGCACCCCTAACACACCCGTCCTAAGACAGTACCTTAGGTTAATTGTGCAAATTATTAACAATTCTTGAAAATATTTATTTTACTCTTTTTTGCAAACATTGTAACTAAAAAAGCGAAATCACAAAATTGTGAAAATTTAAATTTGGCTTGACAGAAATGAAATTCTGCTCCTACGTATCCCCTGGTGCAATGAGGAACTCAAAGTTACGTAGTTCTTTAGAAAATATTGTGGGTTGGTTGATTTTATAAAAAAATTTGAAAAAATTGAATCAACAAGCCGTCGCGGCTCAGTTATTCAAATTAATGATTAAATAGGTGAAACTCGCGTCGCGCTAGAGACGTCACCCATTGATTATCAAATTTGTTATAAAACTTTTATTTAAAATTATCAATTAGCGATTTAACTAAAAATAAAAAAATATGATAATAATTTAAATATAATAATAATAATAATAATAATGTAAATTATCAAGTATCAACTCGAGATATTTACAAAATATAAGGGTTAGCAAGCTGTCGCAACTCAGGTAACCCATTTTTAATCCTTTTTTTTAAAAAAAAAACCTTTTATTTATTTCATTGTTTATCATTTTTAACTCCCAAAATCTAGCCCAACAAACTAATAATAAATGAAATAAAAAAGAACACGGAAACGTAAAAGAAAACCAAGAAACAGATAAGCCAAAACTGAGAGATTCAACAGTAAGGACCTCGTTTACGATCAAATTAGCAGGGGAGGGTGGCTGGCTTCTTCGGTTCGACGGTCAAATTGCTTTCTGAGGTCCGACGATCGGGAGCTGCTTTCTGAGGTCCGACGGTCGGGAGCTGCTTTCTGAGGTCCGACGGTCGGGTACAAGGTTGCTCAATAAACACTCTGGTAGTGCAAGAGGTGACTCAGGAGAGGGATCTGGTATTGGCAGCTCGACAGTCGGCTGGTTGAAGGATTTGGTATCTGATCCGACGGTCGGTTGGAAAGGATCTAGAATTCGACGGTCGGTTGGAAAGGATCTCGGGTCGGTCGGTGAGGTTGCTTGGTGAGGTTCGACGGCGCCAATTTTTATCAAAAACTTGATGCACACTTTTTAGTTGTTGCATTTACAAACCCAAGTGCAGGTTGTCTCAAGTAATAAAAATCTCGGGAGTCCGAGATCGATCCACAGGGAATTGTTGAAGATTAATTAAGGTGAAGTGAATATTTTGTTACTATGATTAAAATTATTTACTTGGGTAAAAAGATCCACTTTTGGTAAATAAAATAAAGGTAAGATTAATTCCTTTTATAACTCAATTAGAATCCTTACAACATGGAGGTTCCAATCGGAAAATACAACGTTAAAAGTCTATTAAAACTATATACGTATTTATATTATGTTTCCAAAAATATTACTATCACTTATAAATGGGTTAAAGCATTCATTGTGCCAATATTTTGTCTATAACAAATCAAGAACTCCACTTTATAAGGAGAGTTTCTAACACCACCACTTGTAAATGGGTTAAAGCATTCATTGTGCCAATCTCTTGTCTACAACAAATCAAGAACTCCACTTTACAAGGAGGGTTTGGAAACAAAATACAATACGTATAATGATCACTTGAAAATATATCATTTAAGCACAAGAGAGAAATTAATCTAACCTTATTTCATTACCAAGAGCTTCACCCCTTCACCCAAGTAAATAATTTTAATCATAGTAACAAAATATTCACTTCACCTTAATTAATCTTCAACAATTCCCTGTGGATCGACCTCGGACTCCCGAGATTTTTATTACTTGAGACAACCTGCACTTGGGTTTGTAAATGCAACAACTAAAAAGTGTGCATCAAGTTTTTGGCGCCGTTGCCGGGGACTTGATTTGAAGAACAAATTTCTGGTGTAAATATTTTGTACATATTTTTTTTTCTTTGTACTCTTTTAATTTTTTTTTCTTTTGTATATACTAACTTACTAATGCTAGGTTTTAGGTACCAAAATAATGAATTCAAATATGTGATCTTTGGAGGTGGTCTTTGGAGGTGATTCTAGTGGCATTTGAAATATAAGAGAGAGATCTATAACTTTCATGAAGACCTCAAAGGCCCAATCACACGAGTAGATAACTCAAATTGGGATTGAAGCAAGAACTAGAGTGCTGCTCTTGATAGCTTGACCTACGTGTATTGTTCATCACAATTTTTGGGCTAGAGGTTGTCAAATGGGCTGATATTTGGATGTTGAATAGTTAAGATCCATATCTACAACTTTCATGTTGAACACCTTTCCAGAATCGGACTCCTTGAAGGTGATATTGGGCTTGGAAGTCAGAATAGAGGAGCTGTGACTGGGCCTGGGCAGTGTGTAGTAATTTGAACGTATTTGGAGTTGTAGAAATGATATTGGACTCAAACCAAAGCCATTTGAAAGATAAGATCCAGGCCTACAACTTTCATGAAGACCACTTGGTTGAAAAATGACGAATGCAATGACTTCAGAGCTGCATAATTTCAGACACAAGGAATCTCCATAATTTCCCACTCACCTAAAGTCATTTGGTATTTTCCATTCATTTTCCACTCATCCACCCACTAATGACTCACCTCCATTGTCATTTTGTATCTCTAATCTTCTATAAAAGGGGGCATTGGTAGATCATTTCAAAAATTAGGTTTTAGGTACCAAAATAATGCTAGTTTGTTACTAGGTTTTCTTGTAGTAATTTTCCTTTGTTCTAAATTGAAGTCATGTTCTTCTTCTTCTTCTTCTCTCTTTCTTTCTTCTTAACTATGAGTAACTAAGTTTCATTTTACTTAGGTGAAGGAGTGAAGCTCTTGGTAATGAAATAAGGTTAGATTAATTTCTCTCTTGTGCTTAAATGATATATTTTCAAGTGATCATTATACGTATTGTATTTTGTTTACAAACCCTCCTTGTAAAATGGAGTTCTTGATTTGTTGTAGACAAGAGATTGGCACAATGAATGCTTTAACCCATTTACAAGTGGTGGTGTTAGAAACTCTCCTTATAAAGTGGAGTTCTTGATTTGTTGTAGACAAAATATTGGCACAATGAATGCTTTAACCCATTTATAAGTGATAGTAATATTTTTGGAAACATAATATAAATACGTATATAGTTTTAATAGACTTTTAACGTTGTATTTTCCGATTGGAACCTCCATGTTGTGAGGATTCTAATTGAGTTATAAAAGGAATTAATCTTACTT
Organism: Ormosia semicastrata; assembly: GCA_029884595.1. NCBI lineage: Eukaryota > Viridiplantae > Streptophyta > Magnoliopsida > Fabales > Fabaceae > Ormosia > Ormosia semicastrata. The sequence continues at coordinate 132,192,903 of JAQQTO010000063.1, read as the reverse complement.
TTATTTTATTTACTAAGAGTGGATCTTTTTACCCAAGTAAATAATTTTAATCATAGTAACAAAATATTTACCTCACCTTAAATAATCTTCATCAATTCCCTGTGGATCGACCTCGGACTCACCGAGAATTTATTACTTGAGACAACCTGCACTTGGGTTTGTAAATGCAACAACTAAAAAGTGTGTATCAAAATTCTGATGCGTGCGGATATAGTGATTAAAATTCAGATAAAATTCAGTTGTCAGGCCCACCAGAAAATAAAAACCTTACAACTAGTTGTAGTTAGTAAGGGTCGATCCACAGAGAACCAATTCAATTAACACTATCAAGTAATTCCTAATTTAAACTCTAATTAACAATAAACAGTAAAAAGAGGGGTTTTTGGAGTTTTGATGAATAATGAACAACTTCAAAGACAATAACAATAAATAAACTAAAAACAACAATATAAGAAAATTGGTTAAGAGATTGAATCCACCACTAGATTTATATGATGATGTAAATCCACATATCATTTTATTCCAACATGCTCAATTATGTTTTTATGCAATTGTGAGAGTAAATCTCTGTTTTCCTTACGTGTTGGCCAATTTAGCAACCGCTCAAATCAACTCCTAATCACTGATTAGTCATAAAGCAACCGCTCTTACAACTATCCAACAATTGCATTAAGATTTAGAAAACCAATTACACTAAGATCTAATCACACACCGGGATTAAATTACTTAGAACATATATTTCTCTAGATCTACTACCGCAACCGCGCATAATAAACCCAGATCTACCACTTTTATAACTGGCAAATAGCACAAAGATAATTATACCCACATGAACATCATACATCCCACTAGATCTACTACCGCAACCGCGCATAATAAACCTAGATCTACCACTTTGAAAGTGGAAACAAGTATAAAAACCTTCATACCAACAATAGATTTAGAAATATATGAATAAAAACATAACTGTGTTGAAATAATCAAATATGCAAAGTTTACAACATCAATGCTAGCGGTTTCATCACCCCCTTAACTAAGGGAGGTTTAGTTACACATAGCTAGAAGGAAATCACAAGAAAAACTGAGAGAAATGAAGGAGAGTACAACCCCCAACCCCCACATGATAACCAATGGTGCCCTTTTATAGAAGTCTAGGGTAGCAAAATGACAAAGGTGAGTGGATGGATGAGTGGGTTAGTGGAGTGGAGTGGTTGAGTGGATTGGTTGAGTGGATGAGTGGTTGATTTAGTGGGTGAGTGGATGAGTGGAGTGATTTGGTTGAGTGGAGTGGATGAGTGGGTGCGAAAATCTCGTGTCTGACTTGGAAGCCAAAAACGACTGACTAGACATCCGATCCATGAAAAGTACTCTTCATGAAAGTTGTAGATCTTTGTCTTGGCTATAACATGCATATTTGGATCGTCCAATTTGGCTTCCTACAGCCCAAGATATGGCCCAAATACCACAGGTTGCTCAAACCCAACTTCAGCACCTCTGTTCCGACTTGCAAGCCCAAACTGACCCATTAGACTTCATTATTTCAAAAGGTGTTCTTCATGAAAGTTGTTTATTTGGGTCTTGACTATCAACTATCCAAATTTCAGCCCATCTCCATTATTACATCTTGAGATATGATTTTATGAGTGCACACCGTTCGGATTCTAGTGACAGAACCCGTATTCTGACTTCCATGTAAACTTAGGTCCCTTAGACATCTGTTTAGGACTTCGAGCTCTTCATCAAAGTTGTAGAGCTTCCTCTTAGCTTTCTTACAAGATAAAATTCATGATTATCAGATATCAAGAACTCAAGTTATGACCAAAATACAGAAACAGTGTAAAATCTCAATAATGCTGAAAATATTCAATTAGGACCAATTTGAGCTCAAACTCACAAAATCATACTAAACTCAATCAATTAAGAATATGGAGAGTGTAAATGACTAAACATAAGAGTTTCTTAATGAATAAAATATGTGATTATCAAATTCCCCCACACTTAACTTTTTGCACTCCTGGGCAAAACTCAAGACCAAAACAAGGACATAAGAGATTAACAAAATTTTAAATTCCAACTACATTCAAGAGCCCAAAATTTTACAATCAAGAAGAACAACCAAAGGTTCAAAGGATCAAAACATTCATGAGTTAACAATTCTCCACATCTCAAACCAACAAGCAAGGTATCTTCAATATGAATCGAGAATGATAGATCTTCACAAGATTCCCTCTCAATCTCTCAAGTGTTTAAAAGGTAGGTATTTCACTCAATTCAACCATGAAAATTGCACTACCATAAGCTTGCTTATCTTCTACTTCTCCACTACTCAAAACACATGCATACACAAATCATGAGGACTTTATTCAAGGTTGTAGTGGGGTCAAGATAACAGAAGAGGATAAAATGGATATGAGAGGATAAATACCAAAGAGAATAAAAGCAAATGAGAGCTGAGTTCAAATAACAAGCATAAAAGTTCATCCCAACTCTAATGTATAACCCTTTACATATTCATTTCTCAATCCCTTTTTTTTATATATATATATGAACATAACTATATACATACATTTTTTTTTTGTTTTTTTTTGTTTTTTTTTTGTTTTCTTTTTAGGCACTCTTTCCTTTTTCAACTTAGTGAAATTGTACACACACCCCCACACTTGTTCAAAAACTCATCCATTAACCAAGCTAATGTTCTTTTATTCCCTAAGGTAAAATAAGAACACGATTTTTCATTTAAGGTACATAATGAGCTAGAAACAAGGAATGGTCAAATAAGCTCAAAGGGGTTAAGCAAAGGAAAATATACTAGGTTGGCAAGAATCAGAAAATTTTCAAGAAGTCAAAAGAGTGCTTGATATCATATTGAAAACAAGGTTGGCTCTTTGGTTAAACTAGCTAATTAAGAAAGACGGCCTCAATCATGTTCATGCATGCAAGTGAAATGTAGCCTTAAAAAGAATCAAAGCAAGTTCTAGAGTGGTCATTAACATGAGTGAAAATCACACAAGAAAGAAGAGAATGGCATAAATGTTGAATCCATCCATTAGGCTCAAAATCTCACAAGGTATGCATCCATCAAACTCAATTCATCAATTCAATCATCCATCACCAAGCATATCAGTTCAAGAAGGGAGAAAAATTATTCAATCATGCAATGAAACTCTTCTTTTTTTTTTGAAATGAATTTTTTTTAAAAAAACGCTAAAATCTCTCCCCCACACTTAATATAAGCATTGTCCTCAATGTGAAAGAGAGATATAGAAAAGAGCAACACAACCTGATAAGAAGTGAATCAACGCTAAGCAGAAAAGAAGCACACTGTCATTGCCGCATCAGACCCTGAAAAGAAATCAAATCATAAAACTTTAGTACTTCTACAATTTAATACTAATTATTTACTACCTAAAAACAAACTCCTTACTCTGCCACCAATTAAGATGCGTCTCAAGAGTAAAATTATTTACTCTTTACTCATCATCCCTAATTACTAAATTGATGACAAATACAACAAACATATTAACAAACACACTCTTTTTTTTTTGTCAAAACATAGATAGGTAAAGGATAGAATATATTACCTATTGCTGCAATTACTGAAAAGAAAAATCTCACACAAATTTAAACAGAGAGAAAAAAAAAATACGATAAATAAAACTAAAGATAAAGGAAAGTTATAGATGAAGTGACAAATCACACTCTTGCTCCTTGCTGCCTCCCTTGCTGTTGCCTCCTGACCAATCTATCTGAGCTGTTACTGGATCAGGTTTATAAACAAAAACTTCTAATTTATCAATCAATTCATCAACAGTGGAAGCAAAAATAAGGAGTTGTCTTGCCGAAGGTGTGATGAATTTTTGTTCCACAGCATGGTCAAGAAAATATAACAAAAGATCAAAAAAATTATTAACATTCAGCAAACCTATGGGTTTATGGTGGATGTTCATTGAGCAAAGAGACAATTTGAAAAATTTCTTCCAAAGTACCAAAACCACCTGGTAAGGCTATGAATGCATCGAGTTTTTAAGCATTGTCTTCATTCGTTCATCCATAGATGATACTTGAAGCTCCTCCCAATTGTTTTCCAATGATATTCTATTGAGCTAAAGGTCTAGGAATGATACCTAAAACCTGACTGCCTTTTGAATGAGTAGCAAGTGATACAGCCTTCATTAACCCAATGCTGCCTCCCCCATATACTAAATGAATTTTCCTCGCAAGACAGTGTTCGACCAAGAGTGATTGCTTTGCGTCTACATACTCTAAACCCTTCCCATAAGTTGACCCACAAAATACACGATATTGGTAAGTCTACGAACAGAAGAAGAAGAAGCTCCCTCCATTTTACACTTATACTTCCTTTGAATGATTTTGAGTTGAAGGAAAGTGAAGGAAATGTAGTGTTTAAATAGGGAAGAGAATAGAAAAAGTAATGATAGCACAGATTGTTTGTGGATATGGCTCACATCTGCCTCTGGTTTAACGTCCAGTAACGGCTTAAACGCCTTCTATGAGTCGAGGATAAGCTTCCCATCCAATTTTCTTATAAATTGGCAAACAGGGTCTTTTTGAGTCAGATTCCCAAGACTGTAGCGTTTTTCTTCATCCTTGAAGAGATTCCACAATTTAAGAATTTCACGATGCACCAATCCACAAGAATGCGTCTCAAGAGTCAATAAGATATCATCTAATGACTCCTTACTCAGTCAATTCTTAATGAAAAAAAATTTTATCTTCTCTATTTGCGGAAACCATCCCCAAAGTACGACATCGCTTGTTACAGTTCCATCGTCCACATTTGTGACAAACTTGTAATCTTTTTGCTCTTCTCTTTTTAGAATATGAACTTCTTCCAAAACCAGGCATATATGAGTTAAATGAAATTGAGGACTCACCTGCTAATCGGACCTTTGCTTCAATTATCCAGCATACATCTTCTGGCATACCTTTGTGCATTAACAGTCTCAATCTTTCACATCGAACTTTGTAGATTGTTCTTAGAGCATTTTGAGGAAGAGAATGAAAATATTTGCTCAGGTTTGAAAGAATTACATCCATAAGGAGAAGAAGGGTTCAGTTATTTTGGGAAACTGAAAAATAAACCGACTTGAGAGTCACGGAGTACCGTATCCGCCACTTAACCGGTAACACAAAGAATTCAAGAACTTGGTTTTCCAGGAATGGTTGAGTCTTTGTCCATTAACTTTAAGCACATTACCATTCCTAGGATCCTCAATATCTACGGCCCCACGTGTTTGACAACCAAAGAACTGCGCCTCCTTGATCTCAATTTTCTAAGGAGTAGGTGCGGATGATAATCTCAAAGCAGAACCTTTTTGACCAATTTTCGCAGCTTTTGCAAAAGGTGTAGTAGACCTTGAATAAAGTAGGCCAATAAAATCCATACTGCAAGATTTTCACAGTTGTTGTCGTTGAAGAAAAATGACCTCCACATGCTTCCGAGTGACAAAATTTAATGGCACTACCTACCTCACTTGATAAGGCCAATAAACACTGTCTCAAACAATATCATGAACTACCAAAGAATGCAGAAGTGGAGGTGATGAACCTTCTCCATCCGCATTATGAATAAAAAAAAATAATAAAAAAATAAAAAAAACCAAAATAAAAGAAAAAAAATAAAAAAAATTAACTTCATTTTTTTATTTTTATCTTTATTTTTATTTTTTATTTTCTATTTTTTTTATAATTCTGTGGGGTAATTCTCCATTTTCTTTTTTTGTACATATTAATAGTGGGGTTAATTCTCCTTTTTATTTTTATTTTTATTTTTATTTTTTTGTACAGTGGGGTAATTCTCCCTTTTATTTTTTTTGTATATACTAACTCAGTGGGGAATCTCTCCCTTTTATTTTTTTTATTTACATACTAACAGTGGGGGAACCTCTCCCTTTACTTTCTGTAATTTTTTTATTTATTATTTTTGTCATTTATTTATTTTCTGTCATTTTTTTTATTTTCCAAAAAGTTGATGCACACTTTTTAAGAAGGGGGTCATTTACTTACTTTTACTTTATTTACCAAGAGTGGATTTTCTTTTTATTTTTCAAAAACTTGATGCACACTTTTTAGTTGTTGCATTTACAAACCCAAGTGCAGGTTGTCTCAAGTAATAAAAATCTCGGGAGTCCGAGGTCGATCCACAGGGAATTGTTGAAGATTAATTAAGGTGAAGTGAATATTTTGTTACTATGATTAAAATTATTTACTTGGGTAAAAAGATCCACTCTTGGTAAATAAAATAAAGGTAAGATTAATTCCTTTTATAACTCAATTAGAATCCTCACAACATGGAGGTTCCAATCGGAAAATACAACGTTAAAAGTCTATTAAAACTATATACGTATTTATATTATGTTTCCAAAAATATTACTATCACTTATAAATGGGTTAAAGCATTCATTGTGCCAATATTTTGTCTACAACAAATCAAGAACTCCACTTTATAAGGAGAGTTTCTAACACCACCACTTGTAAATGGGTTAAAGCATTCATTGTGCCAATCTCTTGTCTACAACAAATCAAGAACTCCACTTTACAATGAGGGTTTGGAAACAAAATACAATACGTATAATGATCACTTGAAAATATATTATTTAAGCACAAGAGAGAAATTAATCTAACCTTATTTCATTACCAAGAGCTTCACCCCTTCACCCAAGTAAAATGAAACTTAGTTACTCATAGTTAAGAAGAAAGAAAGAGAGAAGAAGAAGAAGAAGAACATGACTTCAATTTAGAACAAAGAAAAATTACTACAAGAAAACCTAGTAACAAACTAGCATTATTTTGGTACCTAAAACCTCATTTAGGCTAAACTGACCCTTAGGATTTGGTTGAGGTTGAGAAGGAAACTTTCCTTTTTCATGAATGGTAAGTGCAGAAGAAAGTTTAGCAAGAGTGTCTTTTATGTCAATCATGGCTTGAGTGTTTTGACTATTAATGGCCTCTTGTTTTTCCATGAATGCATGCAATGTTCCTTCAAGGTTTTTCCTATATGGAGGGACATAGGGTGCATATCCTTGAGGATTTTGAGAATCTTGCTGTGCCTGAGGAGGTGGAGGTTGCATGAATTGTGGCTGGTTGCTATTCCTCCAACTGAAGTTCGGGTGATTTCTCCATCCCGGATTGTATGTATCTGAAAAAGAAGAAGTGAATGGCTTTTTAAAATTATTCATTACATTTACTTGCTCATGCACAACTTCTTTAAAAACAAGAATTTTTGGACATTCATTTGTTGAGTGTCCTAATTCATCACAAATGCCACAAATTTCTTCATTTTGCACAGATTTGATTTCTTTTACTTTCCCAGATTCCATGGCTTCAACCTTTCTAGCCAAACTAGCAAACCTAGCATTCAGATCTTCTTCTTGACTAAGATGATATTTTCCTTTACTAGCATTTGCAAGGTTTGATCTAATTGAATTTTCGGAAGGATTAGTACTATGCCAAGATTGAGAATTTTCACCAAATGGTCTAAATAGTCTAAAGCTTCATCGTGTTCTTTATCAAGAAATTCACCATTGCACATTGTTTCCACAAATTGCTTGGTTTCAGGTGTTAACCCTTCATAAAAGAAACTTAAAGTGCGCCATTTTTCAAAACCATGATGTGGGCAAGAATTCAACAAATCTTTAAAACGTTCCCAACTTTGAAAATATGCTTCATTTGAATTTTGAGAAAAATTTTGGATTTGTCTTTTCAAAGCATTGGTTTTATGTGTTGAAAAAAATTTCTTCAAAAACTCACATTGCATTTCTTGCCATGTGCCAATTGACCTTGGTTTCAAAGTGTTAAGCCAAGATTTTGCTTTATCTTTCAAAGAAAAAGGAAACAAATAAATTCAAAAAGATAAAAGGGTTAGAAAGTATTGGCTTACTTTATACATTTTGTACATTTAGAAAGTATTGTGCCAAAATTTGATAACACTGTATTTTATACATTTTGTAATTCTCTCACTAGGCTTTTTAAGGTTCAATTAGGCTTAATTAAGTTGGTTTTGACACATTTTATGATTTTGAGCCAAATTGGACAATTAAATAAATTATTGCATAAATTAACTGTAATTATCTCTTTGGCAATGTTTATTAAACTGGCTATAATTTGAGTTACAAATATCTGATTGATGTGATTTTGGTCTTGTAGGAAAGTTAAGACAATTTCCTACAACTTTCATGTTGAACACTTTTCCAGAATCGGACTCCTTGGAGGTGATATTGGGCTTTGAAGTCAGAATAGAGGAGCTGAAATCGGGTCTAAAACACTGTGCAGTAATTGGACCATATCTTGAGTTCTAGGCATGATTTTGGACTGAAACCAAAGCCATTTTAAAGAAAATATTCAGGCCTACAACTTTCATGAAGACCACTTCTCTCAAAAATGTAAAAATGACTGGACACATGGTTGTGTATTTACTCAATTATTATATTAGAAAAAGAGAAAAAAAAAGAAAATAGAAGTTGAAAGAAACGTAAGGCATGACGTTTTGCATGTGGCTCCTGTAGCCACAGTTGCAGCGCCGAATGCCTATAAAAGGCAACAAGTTTGACATTCAGAGAATTCACATTTTGGAGAATTCTTCCAGAGAGCAGAGTTCGGAGAATCGGAGAATTTGGGGGCAGAGAGAGAATTCCAGCGAGAAGCACATTTCGGTGAGGGGAGACGTTTTTGGGGGGGGGGAAATTCTGAGGAATTTCCTCCTCCTCCAATTTTCTTTTCTCTCTCTTTTTCTCTTTTTTCTCTTTTCTAGTTTATGTGTAAATAAATTTTAGTCTACTTAGGTCAAAGTGTGAAGCTCTTGGTAATAAAATAAGGTTAGATTTATTCCTCTCTTGTACTTTAATGATTTATATTTTTAAGTAGTTATTATGCGTGTTATATTTTGTTTCTGATAATTTAGAAATTACCTTTGTGAATAGGAGTTCTTGATTTATTGTAGACAAAATATTGGCACAGTAAATGCTTTAACCCATTTATAAGTGGTGGTAATAATTAAAGGAAATATGATATAATCACGTATATTATTTTATTTCATATTGTATTTTGTTTCCAATCAATTTAGAAACGCTCCTTGTAAAGTGGAGTTCTTGATTTGTTGTAGACAAGAGATTGGCACAATGAATGCTTTAACCCATTTACAAGTGTTGGTGTTAGAAACTCTCCTTATAAAGTGGAGATCTTGATTTATTGTAGACAAAATATTGGCACAGTGAATGCTTGATTCCATTTATGAGTGATGATATTAATGGATGATTAAAGGAAACATAATATAATTACGTATATTATTTTAATGGACTTTTAACGTTGTATTTTTCGATTGGAACCTCCATGTTGCGAGGATTCTAATTGAGTTATAAAAGGAATTAATCTTACTTTTACTTTATTTACCAAGAGTGGATCATTTTACCCAAGTAAATAATTTTTACTGTAATAATAAAATATTTACCTTACCTTAAATAAATTTTCATCAATTCCCTCATGTGGATCGACCTGACTTCACCGAGAATTTATTACTTGAGACAACTGCACTTGGGTTTGTAAATGCAATAACTAAAAAGTGTGCATCAGTTTTTACGCACATTCTTGAGTATTGTCTTAAAGAATAAATTTTTAGTGTAAATATTTTTGTACATAGTATGTAAATAGTATGTAAATAGTGTGTGAATAGTATGTGAATAGTGTGTGAATAGTGCGTGAATAGTGCGTGAATAGTGTGTGAATAGTGTGTGAATAGTATAAATAGTAAAAAAATAAAAAAAATTAAAAAAAATGAAAATTAAAAAAAAACCAAAAAAAAAAGTGGTCACACTATGACTCACCCAAAAAAAAAAAAAATTAAGTTTTTTTTGTACATATTAATTCCGTGGGGGTAACTCTCCTTTTCTTTTCTTGTACATATTAATAGTGGGGTTAATTCTCCTTTTTATTATTATTTTTTTATTTTATTTTTTGTATAGTAGAGTAATTCTCCATTTTAATTTTTGTAAATATTAACAGTGGGGGATTCTCTCCCTTTTATTTTTATTTTTATTTTGTCCTTACTAACAAAGGTAATTCTCCTTTTGTTTTATTTTTTGTATATACTAACTCAGTTTTAACCTCTCCTTTTAATTTTTGTACATACTAACATACTAACTGTAAGGTATTCTCTCCTTTTATTTTTTATTTTTTTTGTACATACTAACATGGGGAACTTCTCCCTTTTACTTTCTCGTAATTTACTTTTTGCACTTTATTATTTTTTGTATTTTATTTTTTGCACTTTATTTTATTTATTTTTTTTTGCCTATTAATTTATTTGGTGGTTGGTTTCTACCCCACCTTTGTTATTTTTTATTTTATTTATTTGGTGGTTGGTTTATTACCCCACCTTTGTTATTTTTTTATTTATTTGGTGGTTGGTTTATTACCCCACCTTTGTTATTTTTTTTTTTTTTTATTTATTTGGTGGTTGGTTTATTACCCCACCTTTGTTTTTTATTTATTTATTTATTTGGTGGTTGGTTTATTACCCCACCTTTATTTTTTTTATTTATTATTTTATTTATTTGGTGGTTGGTTTATTACCCCACATTTGTTATTTTTTTTATTTTATTTATTTGGTGGTTGGTTTATTACCCCACCTTTGTTATTTTTTTTTTTTTATTTATTTGGTGGTTGGTTTATTACCCCACCTTTGCTTATTAATTTATTTGGTGGTTGGGTTTATACCACACCTTTGTATATATATATATATTCTTTATTTTTTTATTATTTTTATTTCTTCTTCTATTTTGTCACGTGTAATTAATTTGTGTGTTTTTAGGGTGAAGACGTAACTTGATTCAATTGACATGTATTAAGATTGAAATTTTAATTAACTCTTTTCTATTCAATTTGAGTACTTATTATGGTTCATAATGCTTTTATGAATTGGCCACTCATAAATTGATCTAGTAGGTATATGTGTAACCCAAAAGGTTTGCATATGACCTAAACCATAAATAATAAAGTGTCATGATTTATAATCATCTAGGAATGGAGGTTATAGGTTGTGTGGGAGAACTGTGGTATTTTTTCCATGAGAATCATAGAGTAAAAGTCATGCCTTTAAATGTTTTTAAATTACTGATTCTCCCCATCAAATTGAATGATTAGAAATTGATTAGAAGGAAGGTCCCAAAGCTACTCTATTGTCTATGATAGATTATTGAACGAAGTGAAGTCTGATCCTTAGTTTTCTAATTTCATGTGTTTTCATTTTAAAAAAACCAAAAAAACAAAAACAAAAACCAAAAAAAAAAACTTTGTTTTTTTTCTTTTTCTAATTTCGTGTGTCTTAGTGTTTGTTTTTTTTTTCTTTTTAAATAGTCAACTTCATTTTGACCTTTTGGTCATTTGTTAATTTTCTCAACAAGTTTTTGTAAATCTAGGTTGATACGGTGGATTTTATTGCTTCAAGAATTCAAAATGAGCCAAAAATGTTTTGTCCATACTTACAATAGGCTCACCTTTTGAAATCGCACCTATCAATGATCATTTTCCTAATGAATTTTTAATTTTCAATTTTATGGTTTGATTTGCCAAAATTGTCAATTTTTCTTGTAACAAACGAAGTTGTTCTTTGTGGATGGTTTTCACAAAATTAAAAAAAAAAGATAAAATATTTTTCATTAAAGAATGACCCGAGTAAGGAGTCATTAGGTGAAATCTTTTTGACTTTTGAGACGCATTCTTGTGAATTTGTGCAGTGTGGATTTATTAATTTGTGAAATCTCTTCAAAGGCAAGTAAGCGTGTTACCGTCTTGGGAATCTGACTCAAAAAGACCCTGTTTGCCAATTTATAAGAAAATTGGATGGGAAACCTATCCTCGACTCATAGAAGGCGTTGAAGCCGTTACTGAACGTAAAACCAGAGGAAGATGTGAGCCACAATCACAACTACATGTATATATTTTGTTGTATTTCTTCTTCTTATGACAGACGATCCAAGATGGCACTCACTAGAAGTGGTCCGAAGGAAATGTTGTGTGAAGCAGTGAGAAAAGGAAGCCAGTCAAGTCACTCCATCTGTATAAATAATTTCAATCTTTGGTCGTATTTTGTTTCTGTTTATATTTGTGTGAAGTTTCTCTTTTCAGTAATTGCGGTAACAAGTACTATCTTCTATCTTTTTCCTTTCTATTTTTTAACATTGAGGACAATGTTGTGATCTAGTTGGGGGGAAGGATTGTAAAAAAAAAAGGTAAAGTAAAAAAAAAACCAACAACCCAAAAACAAATTTTTTTTAGGAATTGTGTGTATTAATATGTTTGTTTTGTTTATATGTTTGTCAGTAATTACTAAACCAGTTAAGGATGGCAGAGTAAGGAGTAAATTTTACTCTTGAGACGCATCTGGATTGGGGTAGATATCTAGTTTGTGTGGAAGTAGTAAATGGATTCAGGGAAATTTGCATGATTGAGTAAATTATCTTCTTTCTTAAAATATCACATGCTTGGTTATGAATGTTGAAATTTTTGTGGATTGAGAATGATGGATATATGTCTTGTGAGATTTTGAGCCTATAAATGAATGGATTGAACATCTGTACCATTCTCTTCTTTTTTGTGTGATTTTTTCTCATGGAATTGTTACTCTAGAACTTGCTTTGATTCTTTTTTAGGCTACACTGTCACATGCATACATAAACATGATTGAGGCAAATTTCTTGAATTAACTACTTTGACCAAATAGCTAACCTTACATATTTTCCTTTGCTTAACCCCTTTGAGCTTATTTGACCATTCTTTGTTTCTAACTCATTACGTGCCTTAAATGAAAAACCATGTTTTAACCCAACCTTAGGGAATAAGAGAGCATTGACTTTGTTATTTGATGAGTTTTTGAACAAGTGTGGGGGTGCATGTGCAGATTGGTTATATAAAAAAAAAAGAAGAAAAGAAAAAAAAAGAAAAAAAATGTTTCTATAAAAAAAAAGAGCTGATTATTGCTACAATCAAAAGAATACACCATGTGATATATTCATACCTAGAATGAGGGTGGATGATTGGAAATAACAGGAATAAAAGGAGAATGTTCAAGCCTAAAGGAATTCAATCTACCAATTGATCTTTAACAAAATATTAGTCAGATATTGGTCATTGTCCTGTATGATGAAGAACTAAGAAATTCTTGAGAAATTTAGACTGAATGTTCTCAAACATCTTCTCCACTCTAACTGTATCATAATGCTCTTCTATTCTCTTTGGTATTTAACTTGACATATCCATATTACTTCCACCTTTACCTTGACCCCATTATAACCTTGAATAAAGTTCTCATGATTTGTGTATATATGTTATTTTTGAGTAGCGGAGAAGTAGAAGATAAGCAAGCTTATGGTAGTGTAATTATTCATGAGTTGAATAGAGTGAAATACTAACCCTTTTTAAACACTTGAGAGATTGAGAGTGAATTCTGTGAGGATCTATCATTCTTGATTCATTCTTTTCAACTGAAGTTTCCTTGCTTGTTGGTTTGAGATGTGAAGACATGTTACCTCATGAATGTTTTGATCCTTGAATGTCTAGTTACTCTTCTTAAGTCATTGAATCCTTTAGAGTTTTTGAGTCTGTGTCATTTTTCTTTGGTTTTTGTCTTTTGTGTTTTGCCCAGGAGTGCAAAAGTTAAGTATGGGGGAATTTGATAACACTGTATTTTATACATTTTGTAATCCTCTCACTAGGCTTTTTAAGGTTCAATTAGGCTTAATTAAGTTGATTTTGACACATTTTATGATTTTGAGCCAAATTGGATAATTAAATAAATTATTGCATAAATTAACTGTAATTATCTCTTTGGCAATGTTTATTAAACTGGCTATAATTTGAGTTACAAATATCTGATTGATGTGATTTTGGTCTTGTAGGAAAGCTACGACAATTTCCTACAACTTTCATGTTGAACACTTTTCCAGAATCGAACTCCTTGGAGGTGATATTGGGCTTTGAAGTCAGAATAGAGGAGCTGAAATCGGGTCTAAAACACTGTGCAGTAATTGGACCATATCTTGAGTTCTAGGCATGATTTTGGACTGAAACCAAAGCCATTTTAAAGAAAATATTCAGGCCTACAACTTTCATGAAGACCACTTCTCTCAAAAATGTAAAAATGACTGGACACATGGTTGTGTATTTACTCAATTATTATATTAGAAAAAAGAAAAAAAAAAGAAAATAGAAGTTGAAAGAAACGTAAGGCATGACGTTTTGCATGTGGCTCCTGTAGCCACATTGCGCCGAATGCCTATAAAAGGCAACAAGTTTGACATTCAGAGAATTCACATTTTGGAGAATTCTTCCAGAGAGCAGAGTTCGGAGAATCGGAGAATTTGGGGGCAGAGAGAGAATTCCAGCGAGAAGCACATTTCGGTGAGGGGGGAGACGTTTTTGGGGGAGGGGAAATTCTGAGGAATTTCCTCCTCCCTCCAATTTTCTTTTCTCTCTCTTTTTCTCTTTTTCTCTTTTCTAGTTTATGTGTAAATAAATTTTAGTCTACTTAGGTCAAAGTGTGAAGCTCTTGGTAATAAAATAAGGTTAGATTTATTCCTCTCTTGTGCTTTAATGATTTATATTTTTAAGTAGTTATTATGCGTGTTATATTTTGTTTCTGATAATTTAGAAATTACCTTTGTGAATAGGAGTTCTTGATTTATTGTAGACAAAATATTGGCACAGTAAATGCTTTAACCCATTTATAAGTGGTGGTAATAATTAAAGAAAATATAATATAATCACGTATATTATTTTATTTCGTATTGTATTTTGTTTCCAATCAATTTAGAAACGCTCCTTGTAAAGTGGAGTTCTTGATTTGTTGTAGACAAGAGATTGGCACAATGAATGCTTTAACCCATTTACAAGTGTTGGTGTTAGAAACTCTCCTTATAAAGTGGAGATCTTGATTTATTGTAGACAAAATATTGGCACAGTAAATGCTTGATTCCATTTATGAGTGATGATATTAATGGATGATTAAAGGAAACATAATATAATTACGTATATTATTTTAATGGACTTTTAACGTTGTATTTTCCGATTGGAACCTCCATGTTGCGAGGATTCTAATTGAGTTATAAAAGGAATTAATCTTACTTTTACTTTATTTACCAAGAGTGGATCATTTTACCCAAGTAAATAATTTTTACTGTAGTAATAAAATATTTACCTTACCTTAAATAAATTTTCATCAATTCCCTGTGGATCGACCTCGGACTCACCGAGAATTTATTACTTGAGACAACCTGCACTTGGGTTTGTAAATGCAATAACTAAAAAGTGTGCATCAAGTTTTTGAAAAAAAAAAAGTACAAAAATAGTGTAAGACGTAAATTATGCTGAAAAATTCAATTAAGTCTAATTTGAGTCCAAATTTATAAAACATAATAAAACTCAATCAATTAAGTACATAAAGAGTGTAAATGACTAAAAATGAAGGCTTATTAATGTATCAAAAATATACGTATTTATATTATGTTTCCAAAAATATTACTATCACTTATAAATGGGTTAAAGCATTCATTGTACCAATATTTTGTCTACAACAAATTAAGAACTCCACTTTATAAGGAGAGTTTCTAACACCACCACTTGTAAATGGGTTAAAGCATTCATTGTGCCAATCTCTTGTCTACAACAAATCAAGAACTCCACTTTACAAGGAGGGTTTGGAAACAAAATACAATACGTATAATGATCACTTGAAAATATATCATTTAAGCACAAGAGAGAAATTAATCTAACCTTATTTCATTACCAAGAGCTTCACCCCTTCACCCAAGTAAAATGAAACTTAGTTACTTATAGTTAAGAAGAAAGAAAGAGAGAAGAAGAAGAAGAAGAACATGACTTCAATTTAGAACAAAGGAAAATTACTACAAGAAAACCTAGTAACAAACTAGCATTATTTTGGTACCTAAAACCTGATTCACCTCAACCACCACCTCCTCAGGCACAGCGAGACTTTCAAAATTCTCAAGGATATGCACCCTATGTCCCACCATATAGGAAAAACCTTGAAGGAACATTGCATGCATTCATGGAAAAACAAGAGGCCATCAATAGTCAAAACACTTAAGCCATGATTGACATAAAAGACACTCTTGCTAAACTTTCTTCTGCACTTGCCATTCATGAGAAAGGAAAGTTTCCCTCTCAACCTCAACCAAATCCCAAGGGTCAGTTTAGTCTAAATGATGGTAATTCAGAAAATCAACAAATAGATCAAGTCAAGTCAGTGATAACCCTTAGGAATGAAAAAGTTGTTGAAGAAAGTAAGGAGATAAAGAGCCAAATGTCCAAAGTGATGAACTCCTTGAGTGTGAATGAGCTAGAGGATGTGGAAAAGAATCAAGATAGTAGTGATGCTGAGCTACTCAAGGAACCTAAGGTGACAAAAAGTCTTGTTAAGCCAGAAAATGATGACGAAGGCCACCAGACATACATGATTGACTCAATCATGGATAGGGGAGTTTCTACAACTCATGATTTTGATCCCCATGAGAATTTTCTTGTCAATTCTGAGTTTGATTCTATCAGTAATCCCTCTGATGTAGTTGATATTTCTACTATTTTTGATAAAACTCAAGATCATGACACTCATGCATGGCAACCAAAGTTTAAGGAGTTTCTTATGAAAGGTTGTAGCATTACTGATAAAAAAGGTGTTCGTCCCTTGGTCTGTTCTTATAAAATTAATTTGGAAGAAGGTAAATGGTCAGCGGTTGAAGCTATAACTTGAGTTGAAGGATCCAGATATAGCAAAGGCTTTGGTAGACGATCTTATCTACCAAAGCTGAGGTAAGTTTTAGTATTTCATGTTTTTATTGAGTCGGCTTAAGTGCCTCCCAAATTTCGGAGCCTTTGTATAGGGATGTAAATAGTGTCGGCCAACAAAAAAAAATATAAAACAAAAAAAAAACCCAAAAAAAAAAATTTGTTTGTATGCTTGTTTATTTCATTTTTTTTTGTCATTGCTAACCATTGTCAAGATGTAGTTATTCTCTTCTCGTCTAAGCATTTCGGGTATGTAACTTCTCCTCATTACTTTGTTTAATTTTGTCCCAATAATTTCTTTAATGTATATTGATGATTATTTCTTCAATCTGGATTTAATTGTTAACATTGAGGACAATGTTGTGATCTGGTTGGGGGGAAGGATAGTTGTGTAAAAATAAAAAAATAAAATGAGAAAAATAAAAAAAAAATTAGAAAGTGTGTATATTAATATGTTTGTTGTGTTTATGTGTTTGTCAGTAACTACTAAACCAGTTAAGGATGACAGAGTAAGGAGTAAATTTTACTCTTGAGACGCATTTTAGTTGGGGTAGTAACTAGTTTGTGTGAAAGTAGCAATTCAAATTCAGGGAAATTTGCATGATTGAGTAAATTGTCTTCTTTCTTAAACATCACATGCTTGGTTATGGATGTTAAAATTTTTGTGGATTAAGAATGATGGATATATGCCTTGTGAGATTTTGAGCTTATCGATGAATGGATTGAACATTTGTACCATTCTCTTCTTTCTTGAGTGATTTTTTCTCATGGAATTGTTACTCTAGAACTTGCTTTGATTCTTTTTGAAGCTACATTTTCACATGCATACATAAACATGATTGAGGCAAATTTTCTTGAATTAACCACTTTGACCAAATAGCTAACCTTACATATTTTTCTTTGCTTAACCCCTTTGAGCTTATTTGACCATTTTTTGTTTCTAACTCATTACGTGCCTTAAATGAAAAATCATGTTCTAACCCAACCTTAGGGAATAAGAGAGCATTGACTTTGTTATTTGATGAGTTCTTGAACAAGTGTGGGGGTGCATATGCAGATTGGTTATAAAACAAAGAAAAAAAAATGTTTCTATATAAAAAACAAGAGCTGATTATTGCTACAATCAAAAGAATGCACCATGTGATATATTCATACCTAGGATGAGGGTGGATGATTGGAAATAATAGGAATAGAAGCAGAATGTTCAAGTCTAAAGGAATTCAATTTACTAATTGATCTTCAACAAAACATTAGTCAGATATTGGTCATTGTCCTGTATGAGGAAGAACTAAGAAATTCTTGAGAAATTTAGACTGAATGTTCTCAAATATCTTCTCCACTCTATTTATAACACAATGCTCTTTTATTCTCTTTGGTATTTAACTTGTCTTATCTATATTACTTCCACCTTTACCTTGGCCCCATTATAACCTTGATTAAAGTCCTCATGATTTGTGTATATATGTTACTTTTGAGTAGCGAAGAAGTAGAAGATAAGCAAGCTTATGGTAGTGTAATTATTCATGAGTTGAATAGAGTGAAATACTAACCTTTTTAAATACTTGAGAGATTGAGAGTGAATTCTGTGAGGATCTATCATTCTTGATTCATTCTTTTTAACTGAAGTTTCCTTGCTTGTTAGTTTGAGATGCGAAGACATGTTACCTCATGAATGTTTTGATCCTTGAATGTCTAGTTGCTCTTCTTGAGTCATTGAATCCTTTAGAGTTTTTAGTTTTTGAGTCTGTGTCGTTTTTCTTTGGTCTTTGTCTTTTCTGTTTTGCCCAGGAGTGCAAAAGTTAAGTGTGGGGGAATTTGATGATCACATATTTGATACATTGATAAGCCTTCATTTTTAGTCATTTACACTCTTTATATACTTAATTGATTGAGTTTTATTATGTTTTGTAAATTTGGACTCAAATTAGACTTAATTGAATTTTTCAGCATAATTTACGTCTTACACTATTTTTGTACTTTGGCCATATCTTGGGCTGTAGGTGGTCTTTGGAGGTGATTCTAGTGGCATTTGAAAGATAAGAGAGAGCTCTATAACTTTCATGAAGACCTCAAAGGCCCAATCACATGAGTAGATAACTCAAATTGGGATTGAAGCAAGAACTAGAGTGCTGCTCCTGACGGCTTAACCTATGTATACTGTTTATCACAGTTTTTGGGCTAGAGGTTTTCAAATGGGCTGAAATTTGGATGTTGAATAGTTAAGACCAATATCTACAACTTTCATGTTGAACACTTTTCCAGAATCGGACCCCTTGAAGGTGATATTGGGCTTGGAAGTCAGAACAGAGGAGCTGTGACTGGGCCTGGGCAGTGTGTAGTAATTTGAACGTATTTGGAGTTGTAGAACTGATATTGGACTCAAAACAAAGCCATTTGAAAGCTAAGATCCAGGCCTACAACTTTCATGAAGACCACTGGGTTCAAAACTAACGAATGCAATGACTTCAGAGCTGCATGATTTCGGAGACAAGGAATCTCCATAATTTCCCACTCACCTAAAGTCATTTGGCATTTTCCATTCATTTTCCACTCATCCACCCACTAATGACTCACCCCCCTTGTCATTTTGTATCTCTAATCTTCTATAAAAGGGGGTATTGGTAGATCATTTCGTGATTTAGGTTTTAGGTACCAAAATAATGCTAGTTTGTTACTAGATTTTCTTGTAGTAATTTTCCTTTGTTCTAAATTGAGTTATCTACTCGTGTGATTGGGCCTTTGAGGTCTTCATGAAAGTTATAGAGCTCTCTCTTATCTTTCAAATGCCACTAGAATCACCTCCAAAGACCACCTACAGCCCAAGATATGGCCAAAGTACAAAAATAGTATAAGACGTAAATTATGCTGAAAAATTCAATTAAGTCTAATTTGAGTCCAAATTTACAAAACATAATAAAACCCAATCAATTAAGTATATAAAGAGTGTAAATGACTAAAAATGAAGGCTTATTAATGTATCAAATATGTGATCATCAGTGAGGTTCGACGGTCGATTGAAAAGGATCTGGGGTGAGGTTCGACGGTTGAGTTGGAGGTTGGTGGATAGTGATGGAGTTTGGATGGGTTGTCGGTGAGGGGGTAGTAACTGGTGTGGTTCGACGGTAGAGTGAGGGATGGATTCGGCCCATCGGTTGGGAAGGGTGATGGATTCGACGGTCGAGTGAAGGGATGGAGTTTGGTTGATGGTGACGGAGGTTTGGACGGATTGGGTGATTCTATTTTAGAGTTCGACAGTCGGTTGGGAAGGGGTGATGGATTCGACAGTTGGTTGCAACTGATGAAGATGATGGGGTCACAGTTTTTTTGGGGTCCGACGGTCGGTTGGAAGGCTGATGGCTCCTGTGCGGTCCGACAGTCGGTTGAAGAGGGGCCTGGCTTTATGAAGTCCGACGGTCGGTCGATGGTTCTGTTGGCTTTAGTGAAGGGGTTCACAGTGGTATGGGAGATTGGAGAAGAGGAATAGCGAAGGGTGGTGATGCAGTGAGATCGAAAGTGGAGGTGGGATCAAGTTCTGGCTTTTGGTAGAAGTTGGTTTGTGGTGGTTAATGAATGGGTTGATATGGAGGAACGTTTTGGAGGTAATGGTGGTGATGGAGAGGCTTGTGGATGATAATGATTGATTGATTATGGAGATGTTAGTGAGCTGGAGGGTGAGGGAAATGAAGGCTCAAATTGGGTTGCAACGTTCTGGAGCTCCCCTCTAGTTGAAGAAAGATGGTGGGCTTTTATAGTGAAATGGGTGGTATGGTTAGGGGGATAAAAAAAGAAAAAGTTCTGTGTGTGCAGGTTTGGTCGTGGGAGATGAAGATAGCAAAGGATGGAGATGGAATAAACAAGAAAAATGCATGTGTGCTCTGTGCGTGAAGTGGGGTGTGTCTTTGGTGGGAACATGATTGTGTGCAGGTGAGGGAAAGAAAAAGGAATGAAAGAGGAAAAGAAAGTGGATCAAAACGTGAGTGGGTGCAGTGTGTGCTGAGTGAAAAGTAAAAGTGAGTGAAATATGCATGGCTAGAAATAGAAACAAAAACGTAGAGCCAGCAAAGAGAATTATTTCATGCAGCAAATTTTTTCTTTTTTTTTTTTATTTTTTTATTTTTTCTTTTTTTATTTTATTTTTTAATTATTTTTTTGTTTCTTCTTTCTTTTCTTTTTTTTTTTGGCTTATGTATTTGGGTTAAAAGATGGGTTAAAAAAAAATGTGGACAACAAATTTTTTGATTTTTTTTATTTTTTGATTTTTTTTATTTTTCTCTTTTATTTTAATTTATACTTTTTTTATTTTTTTTTTTAGCTTGGTCAAAATTGGGTGTTCACAGTTGCCCCTCTTTACTTGTTTCTTATTAGATAAAAAGGAAAATTATGTTTTTTCATTTTATCGTCGTAAGAAACGAGTAAAGAAATGAACTCCAATTTTGTCCGGCAATGCATGAAAGGATAAATACAAAACAAAGTAAAAACAATGAAAAGAAATTAGAATGCATGGAGCCGATGCGCTCAACAGAAAGTAAAAAAACAATGGGCGACCGAGTCCCGGAATTTAAAAGATAATGGGCAACTGCGTCCCGAAATTTAAATGACAATGGGCAACTGCCCAAAATTTAAAAAGACAGCGGGCTTGGCCCAAAATTTAAAAGACAGTGGGCTTGACCAGAATTTAAAGGACAAAGGGGCTTGACCCGTAATTGAAAGACAAGGGGCTTGGCCCGCACTTTGAGACAAGATGGGCTTGGCCTGCAATTTGAAAAAAGGGCTTGACCTAGAATTTGAGAGACAAGGGCTTGGCCTGACTTGAGAGACAGTGGGCTTGGCCTGCACTTTGAGAGACAAAGGGGCTTGGCCTGCACTTTGAGAGACAATGGGCTTGGCCTAGAATTTAAAACAATGGCTTGGCCTGCACTTGAGAGAGAAAAGATGGGTTTGGCCCAGAATTTGAGAGACAGTGGGCTTGGCCCAGAATTTAAAAGACAGTGAACTTGGCCCAGAATTTGAAAGACAGTGGACTTGGACCAGAATTTGAGAGACAGTGGGCTTGGCCCAGAATTTAAAAAGACAGCGGGCTTAGCCCGAAATTTAAAAGACAATGGGCTTGGCCCGACATTTAAAAAGCAGTGGGTTTGACCCGAAATTTAAAAGACATTGGGCTTGGCCCGAAATTTAAAAGACAATGGGCAACTGCGTCCCGAAATTTAAATGACAATGGGCAATTGAGTCCCGAAACTTAAAAGACAATGGGCAACTGCGTCCCTGAATTTAAAAGACAATGGGCAACTGAGTCCCGAAATTTAAAAGACAATGGGCAACATCTTGATCCAAAAAGATTTTTTTTCTTTTTTCCTCTTTTTTCTCATTTTTCTTTTTCTTTGTTTTTCCTTTTTTCTTTTTATTTTTTTTATTTTATTAAAAGTCCTTTGAACCAATGACAACTTTTGGAAAGCTTTGACCAATCAAAATCCTTATTCACATTCATTTGCTCGTTGGACCTGATAACCTCGATCATTCTTACTCATCCTTCATTTCCCTTTTCTTATTCTTTTCTCTTTCCTTGTTTTCCACTTTCAACTCTCCTTTTAAGAAATGAGGAACCATTGCTTGACTGATTCCTTGAGAGAAAATTTTATCTCAGTATTTCACTTTATCTCTCATCCAGTTGATTCCCTGCGACTGCTTGATAATTCAGTCCCTGTCTCTGTTGCTACCTCCTTCAACATATCTTTTCCTTAATCCTTCAAAAATTTTGCCCCAGTATGGCCAACTGAATGCAAACAAAATTGCCCCTGTGTAGCTGATCAAACACAATTCAAAATTGTCCCAGTTTGGGCGCACCTTCCAAGGTGTTTCAAATCGACTTTCCATTTATTTGCCCTAACTTTTGCTTAGACCGACTTTTCGGGTTTTCAGACTAACGGGCTCTTTTTTTTTTTTTTTTTTTTTTTTTTTTTTTTTTTTACTTTTGCTTAGGCATTTCTTTCGGTTTTCAACCTAACGAGCTTTTTCTCCTTCTTCTTTTCTTTTTTTTTTGGTTTCCTTTTCCATCAAATGCGACTCTCCAAGCTCTCTTCAATCTGAATTGCCCATTAGGGGATTACCATTAGATGGTCAAATCATAGTGTTGTACTCATGTTCACCCTACCTGAAGCATTACGTAATTGACACTCATGAACTCAAAAAGTACAACAGAAAAGAGGCGAACAACTTTCAGATTGTTTTTGGAAGCTTAACTACGGAAAAAGGTATTATTTACAAAGGGTAAAGACACAAGAAGTAGAATAGCAAGAAAGAATTTTTTTTTTTACCCCAGTATGGACGTGATTGATCTTGACTCGACAACTGGACACCATGACCATTTTTTTTATCAGATATATACAAAAATCTGCCCTCATGTAGGGTATCAAAGGAATTTGGCTCAGAGTATGTCATTTGTGAACAAAAATTGCCCCAGTGTGAGTCACGAAGCTACACCAATTTGGGACAAATTGAACCAAGAGAAATTTGCCCCAGTCTAGGACTGAATAGGGCAGAAACTCGCCTTAGTGACCCAAAAGATTTGTCCCGATGTAGGTCAAATTGAACTAAGGAGAAACATGCCCCAATATGGGACCAGCTCAGACAGGGTAGCAACTTGCCCAGGTGTAAGTCTCTTTTTTTCTTTTTCTCTTCTTTTTTATTTTTTATTTTTTTAGAGCAATGAATTAGGTTCTTAGATGAACATAACATTTTGTCTCAAAATTAAAGTTAGTGAAAATGACAACAATCCTTCATTGATCGGAATGGACTTTTTGAGGCTTGTAACATGGCCAAGGGTATGGGTTATGAAAGGAAAGATATAAGGCTCAAACAAGTGTTTAAGGGTTTGAATGGGACCAAGGATCCTTATTCAAGGTTAAACTTTGTCAATTGCCTTTGTACTTTCAAGTACACTTTTCTCTTCTTTCTTCATTTCTTTCTTTTTTTCTTTTCACTTTCTTTCATTTGCCCTTGTCATAACTTATTTCATCTCATTTTTCTTTCTTCTTTTTCATATCTCCTTTTTGGTTTTTTTTTTGTTTTTTCTTTTTATGCTTCAAAATAACCATCATGACAATCCACCTTTACTTTGTGTCATCTCCTAGTGTAGGGGTGATCCTTGTCCAGGGTTTATTGAAGAAACTTTCAAGCTCAAAAAGTGACATCGAGAGATAATGAAAAGATGAAATCTCATGAAGGATAGAGAAACACGGCCAATCTTCATTTCAAATCTTGATTGCTCATTTTCAAAAACTTTAATTCAGAGACAAAAGGATGATACACACCAAGTGATTATTTCTTTGCTCCATTTTATCTTTCTTTTTTTTTTATTCATTCTTTTTTGTTTTTGTTTTTTTTTGGTTTTTTTTTTTTTTTTTTTTTTTTTTTTTTTTTTTTTTTTTTTTTCGGGCAAAGGATACTTGCACACGTGAACTTTATTGACATCTACAAACCGAGAATTACCAAGAATTGGAGTCTGATGAGCCCCACATACGAGGAAGACACTTTGAAGAAGTGAAAGAGAAGTCAATATCAAGAAAGACACTGAAAACGAAAGGAAACAAGATATTTATTACATCAATGCTTCAAGAAAGTTAACATAGGTTCAACACCACAAAAGTCTAAGATGACAATCACATCAATTAACGCCTCAGATCTCCCATTGCTCAGAGGTTTCAAATTGCTGGAGGATGAATGACTTCTTCAGAGATGATTATCTTGACTGGTGCAGGGAGTATTTTCCTCAGATGAGAAATGTGCTGCGTCATTTTCTTTTCCTAGAGTTATGCTCCTCACCATTTCCTCCAACTCCACATTGACCTCTTCAGAGGAATCTACATCTTGCCCAGCTTGTATTACCCTTGAAGCGAGTAATTCTTGGCTTCGCACCTTAAAATCCCAACAACCCTCAACACAACTTGATTCTTCATTCTGCTTCTCCTCTTCTTTCATAGTTGCAGCTGGTGCAGTGATACCACAACTTGCTTTTTTCAGCCCTTCGACTACTTCAGCCATTGGTGCATGCAAGCTTCTGACCTTTCCTATGGGTGATCCTTCCATCTCCCATGCATTTACCTCATCAAGAATTGGGTTGTTGACAATACTAGGCCTAGCTATTTCTTGAATGTCAAACTTCCCATAAGTTATTAGCTTCCTTACTGCAATCTTGAAAGATTCACAATCTTCAATTGAGTGGCCTGGGATGTCCCTGTGGTATTTGCAAGTTAAACTCGGATTATACCATGCTGGGAATGGTGGTTCTAAAGGACGTACAGGACTTCCTGACATGAGGTGGGCATCGAACAACCTTTGGAATAAGTCTGCGTTTGACATGGATAATCTTGGGAAAGGAGGTAGGTTTTGAGGATGGAAGCGACCTCGATTTCGGAAGTTTGGTTGAGGCTGTTGGAGGTTTGAGTAACTTTGTGGAGGTACAGGTGGATATCAGATATGAGATGGGCGAGTTGGTACATATGGTGATGGTATGGGACCATTGTTGGGTTGGAATTGTGGAGTTGGGGTGCTATTTGTGGTTGGAACAAATTGGTGGGAGGGGTAATATGGAAATGTAGGTGCAGATGTTTGGTATGGAAAGTGAAGGTTAGGGTTAGATGGTGGTTGTTTCCCCATGAATCCGACATTACCGTGGACCTCATTTCGAGTATCCTCTGAAAAATGACACCCTTCTCCGATAGGAAGCACTAGCGGCGTAGTGTTCGAGGTCCTTCCCTCAACAGGAAACTCAGTGGTGATCCCAGGGTTCGTCCTTATGGAAGTGATAGTTGGCAGGTGCGGATGTGCTCCAATCACTCCTGTCATTCCAGTAGCCCCGATCAAGTTGATAGTGTCCCTCATGGCCAACAACATTTCCTCCATTCTTCTCTGAGATTTTGCCATTTCAATAATCATCTCTTTCATCTCATCTACTTGCATACTCAGATTTCTTCCTTCATCCTCAGGGTTATCAACAGCCATTCTAGTCCGAGATCTAGGCTTGTGAATATGGATTTGATTGGTCTCTTCCTTCCTAGGCTCTCTCTGGTTCAAACCAAATTGATTTATTAAAATAAAATAACATTTAACAAAGAATGGGATGAAATGCATGAGATGCACAAAATGAATGAACTTTGAAAACACTTTTTCCATTTTTCTTCCCTTTTTTTTTTATGCTATGTCAGGAAAATGCAAGATGATTTATTAACACAAAATAGCATTTAACAAAGAATAGGATGAAATGCATGAGATGCACAAAATGAATGAACTTTGAAAACCATTTTTTTATTTTTCTTCCCGTCTTTTTTTTTTTTAAGAAAAATGCAATGTCATGAAAATGCAAGATGCTTTTTTCTTCTTCTTTTTGAATGCTAGGGATGCTATGAAGATGCATGATTTTTTTTTTATTTTTTTATTTTTTTATTTTTTTATTTTATGTCAAGGATGCCGTGAAAATGCATGATGATTTTTTGAAATGCAATGCCATGAAAATGTAAGTTTTTCTTTTTTTTTTCTTTTAATGCTAGGGATGTTATGAAGATGCATGATTTTTTTTATGCTATGAAAATGCAAGATGCTATTTTTTTAATACTGGAAATGTCATGAAAATGCAAGATAATGTATTTTTTTAAAATTTTTTTTTAATGCAAGAATGGATGGCATGAAGAAAGAAGAAGTACGCTCCCTTTGTGTCCTAATGGGATTGCCTTAAACTTGGGACTTTCTATCCTAAAGATCTAAGAGTCCTTCTGATTCGTGAGAACTTCCATGGGGTGGCTCTTCTATTTTAGAGGTCTCTAGAGCCAAGTCCTATTTCAGAATGTTGACCACGAAATAGTGGGTAAACCACTAGGTGTGGGACATTCATGAAAAAGGCACACTCTAGATGAGGTTTTCGCGATAACCAAACAGGAAGTACATCCAAAATGGCTACCACTACGCAACCTCTACTTAACTTAAGCTTCACTCAGACCCGGGTATAGGGCCCCACTCGAATGTGTGTGAGGGAGCATACAAACCTGTACAAAAATTTTAAAAAGAAACTACCCCCCAACCTGTAAAAACATATATACAATAACCAGTGGCAATCATCTATCCTAAGGTTTCAACAATTATGCACAATTAAGTACAAATTATATACAAGTATATCAGGTCAAAACAAACACAGGGATAACGCTATCAAATATTTACATAGAACAAAATAAATAAAATCCATTTACAAACAAAAAGAAAACAAAAACAAGGATAAAAAGGGTAAAATAAATAAATGAAAATTATTAACAATTTGCACAATTAACAACGACAGTTTGACTCTCCAAATATCCCAAATGGAGTCGCTTATCCGTCGCGACCGGGATCATGCAATGAAATAAAGAACTCACTAGATTTTAAAAAATGGAAATGGAAAATGGAGTCGCCACCAATTTTATTTGAATTTGGAAAAATTGGAAAACCTCTCTTTGAAAATGGTCTTTGAAACCAGATTGGATTCGGAAGTCGGTTATGCTTAGGGAAGGGTGAAAACTTAATCCCACTGCACCCCTAACACACCCGTCCTAAGACGGTACCTTAGGTTAATTGTGCAAATTATTAACAATCCTTGAAAATATTTATTTTACTCTTTTTTGCAAACATTGTAACTAAAAAAGTGAAATCACAAAATTGTGAAAATTTAAATTTGGCTTGACAGAAATGAAATTCTGCTCCTACGTATCCCCTGGTGCAATGAGGAACTCAAAGTTACGTAGTTCTTTAGAAAATATTGTGGGTTGGTTGATTTTATAAAAAAATTTGAAAAATTTGAATCAACAAGCCGTCGTGGCTCAGTTATTCAAATTAATGATTAAATAGGTGAAACTTGCGTCGCGCTAGAGACGTCACCCATTGATTATCAAATTTGTTATAAAACTTTTATTTAAAATTATCAATTAGCGGTTTAACTAAAAAATAAAAAAATATGATAATAATTTAAATATAATAATAATAATAATAATAATAATGTAAATTATCAAGTTGTCATAACTCGATATTTACAAAATATAAGGGTTAGCAAGCTGTCGCAACTCAGGTAACCCATTTTTATTCCTTTTTTTTTAAAAAAAAACCTTTTATTTATTTCTTTGTTTATCATTTTTAACTCCCAAAATCTAGCCCAACAAACTGATAATAAATGAAATAAAAAAGAACACGAAAACGTAAAAGAAAACTAAGAAACAGATAACCCAAAACTGAGAGATTCAACAGTAAGGACCTCGTTTACGATCAAATTAGCAGGGGAGGGTGGCTGGCTTCTTCGGTTCGACGGTCGAATTGCTTTCTGAGGTCCGACGATCTGGAGCTGCTTTCTGAGGTCCGACGGTCGGGAGCTGCTTTCTGAGGTCCGACGGTCGGGTACAAGGTTGCTCAATAAACACTCTGGTAGTGCAAGAGGTGACTCAGGAGAGGGATCTGGTATTGGCAGCTCGACAGTTGGCTGGTTGAAGGATTTGGTATCTGATCCGACGGTCGGTTGGAAAGGATCTAGAATTCGACAGTCGGTTGGAAAGGATCTCGGGTCGGTCGGTGAGGTTGCTTGGTGAGGTTCGACGGTCGGTTGGAAAGGATCTGGGGTGAGGTTCGACTGGTCGGTTGAAAAGGATCCGGGGTGAGGTTCGACGGTTGAGTTGGAGGTTGGTGGATAGTGATGGAGTTTAGATGGGTTGTCGGTGAGGGGGTAGTAACCGGTGTGGTTCGACGGTAGAGTGAGGATGGATTCGACTGTCGGTTGGGAAGGGTGATGGATTCGACGGTCGAGTGAAGGGATGGAGTTTGGTTGATGGTGACGGAGGTTTGGACGGATTGGGTGATTCTGTTTTAGAGTTCGACAGTCGGTTGGGAAGGGGTGATGGATTCGATAGTTGGTTGCAACTGATGAAGATGATGGGGTCACAGTTTTTTTGGGGTCCGACGGTCGGTTAGAAGGCTGATGGCTCCTGTGCGGTCCGACAATCGGTTGAAGAGGGGCCTGGCTTTATGAAGTCCGACGGTCGATCGATGGTTCTGTTGGCTTTAGTGAAGGGGTTCACAGTGGTATGGGAGATTGGAGAAGAGGAATAGCGAAGGGTGGTGATGCAGTGAGATCGAAAGTGGAGGTGGGATCAAGTTCTGGCTTTTGGTAGAAGTTGGTTTGTGGTGGTTAATGAATGAGTTGATATGGAGGAACGTTTTTGGAGGTAATGGTGGTGATGGAGAGGCTTGAGGATGATAATGATTGATTGATTATGGAGATGTTAGTGAGCTGGAGGGTGAGGGAAATGAAGGCTCAAATTGGGTTGCAACGTTCTGGAACCCCCCTCTAGTTGAAGAAAGATGGTGGGCTTTTATAGTGAAATGGGTGGTATGGTTAGGGGATAAAAAAGAAAAAGTTCTCAGTGCGAGGTTTGGTCGTGGGAGATGAAGATAGCAAAGGATGGAGATGGAATAAACAAGAAAAATGCATGTGTGCTCTGTGCGTGAAGTGGGGTGTGTCTTTGGTGGGAACATGATTGTGTGCGGTGAGGAAAGAAAAAGGAATGAAAGAGGAAAAGAAAGTGGATCAAAACGTGAGTGAGTGCAGTGTGTGCTGAGTGAAAAGTAAAAGTGAGTGAAATATGCATGGCTAGAAATAGAAACAAAACGTAGAGCCAGCAAAGAGAATTATTTCATGCAGCAAATTTTTTCTTTTTTTCTTTTTCTTTATTTTTATTTTTTTTACACTTTTTTTTATTTTTTTATTTTATTTTTTTATTATTTTTTGTTTCTTCTTTCTTTTCTTTTTTTTTTTTTGGACTTATGTATTTGAGTCAGAAAGATGGGTTTAAAAAATGTGGACAACAATCTTTTTTGATTTTTTGATTTTTTTTATTTTTTTGATTTTTTTAATTTTTCTCTTTTATTTTAATTTATACTTATTTTTTTCTTTTAGCCCTAGGTCAAAATTGGGTGTTCACAGAGATCAAGGCTGCAAGGGCAAAGGCATTGGCTTCGAGGGCAAATATGGTACAATTCAATAAGAAAAGGTACGAACATAAACCCAACAAAATGACTGATTACAATAAACCAAATTACGTGCCAAGAGTGAATAATCCCACTTTCAAAAAGAGTGGAGGAAACTGTTATATTTGTGGCAAGTCAGGTCATCATCGTCGCTCAATGCATCTTCGGGAAGAGAAATGACAATCCTCCTAAGCCAAATGCAAATTTGGTCAAGGAGATGATATAATTGCTTTGCTGGTCGTTTCTCAAGTTTTATTGATGGCCAATGTGAATGATTGGGTGGTAGACTCTGGGGCTACCAGACATATTTGTGCAAATAGAAATATGTTTACCTCCTACAATTCTGTGGGGGATGAAGAAGAACAAGTTTATCTTGGTGATTCCCGAACCACCGAAGTTCTTGGGAAAGGAAAAGTTCTTCTGAAACTCACATATGGTAAGACCTTAGCTCTCAACGAAGTGCTTCATGTACCTAGCATAAGGGCGAATTTAATTTCTGTGGCCTTGCTAGGAAAGGCTGGGGTTAAAGTATCTTTTGAGTCTGACAAAATAGTGATAACAAAAAATAATGTCTTTGTAGGAAAGGGTTATTGTAATCAAGGCCTGTTTATACTCAATATTGCTAAAATTAATGAAAATGCTAATTCTTCTGCGTATATGATTGACTCTATTAATATGTGGCATGCAAGATTAGGACATACATGATAATCACATATTTTATTCATTAAGAAACCCTTATGTTTAGTCATTTACACTCTCCATATTCTTAATTGATTGAGTTTAGTATGATTTTGTGAGTTTGAGCTCAAATTGGTCCTAATTGAATATTTTCAGCATTATTGAGATTTTACACTGTTTCTGTATTTTGGCCATAACTTGAGTTCCTGATATCTGATAATCATGAATTTTATCTTGTAGGAAAGCTAAGAGGAAGCTCTACAACTTTGATGAAGAGCTCGAAGTCCTAAACAGATGTCTAAGGGACCTAAGTTTACATGGAAATCAGAATACGGGTTCTGTCACTAGAATCCGAACGGTGTGCACTCATAAAATCATATCTCAAGATGTAATAATGGAGATGGGCTGAAATTTGGATAGTTGATAGTAAAGACCCAAATAAACAACTTTCATGAAGAACACCTTTTGAAATAATGAAGTCTAATGGTCAGTTTGGGCTTGCAAGTCGGAACAGAGGTGCTGAAGTTGGGTTTGAGCAACCTGTGGTATTTGGGTCATATCTTGGGCTGTAGGAAGCCAAATTGGACGATCCAGATATGCATGTTATAGCCAAGACAAAGATCTACAACTTTCATGAAGAGCACTTTTCATGAATCTGAATTATAATCGGTCGTTTTTGGCTTCCAAGTCAGACCAAGGAATTTTCGCACTCAACCACTCATCCACTCATCCACTCAACCACTCAACCACTCCACTCATCCACTCAACCAAATCATCCACTCAACCACTCCACTCTACTCAACCAAATCACTCCACTCAACCAACCCACTCATTCCACTCATCCACTCAACCACTCAACCACTCCACTCATCCACTCAACCAAATCATTCCACTCAACCACTCATCCACTCATCCACTCAACTAACCCACTCAACCAATATTTAATCCAATCCACTCAAACCAACCCACTCATCTACTCACCCACTCAACCAATCCACTCAACTACTCCACTCCACTAACCCACTCATCCATCCACTCACCTTTGTCATTTTGTTACCCTAGACTTCTATAAAAGGGCACCATTGGTTATCATGTTGGGAGGTTGGACTCTCCTTCATTTTTCTCTCAGTTTTTCTTGTGATTTCCTTCTAGCTATGTGTAACTAAACCTCCCTTGGTTAAGGGGGTGATGAAACCGCTAGTATTGATGTTGTAAACTTTGCATATTTGATTATTTCAACACAGTTATGTTTTTATTCATATATTTCTGAATCTATTGTTGGTATGAAGGTTTTTATACTTGTTTCCACTTTCAAAGTGGTAGATCTAGGTTTATTATGCGCGGTTGCGTAGTAGATCTAGTGGGATGTATGATGTTCATGTGGGTATAATTATCTTTGTGCTATTTGCCGCTATAAAAGTGGTAGATCCGGGTTTATTATGCGCTTGTTCATTGCGTAGTAGATCTAGAGAAATATATGTTCTAAGTAATTTAATCCCTAGGTGTGTGATTAGATCTTAGTGTAATTGGTTTTCTAAATCTTAATGCAATTGTTGGATAGTTGTAAGAGCGGTTGCTTTATGACTAATCAGTGATTAGGAGTTGATTTGAGCAGTTGCTAAATTGGTCAACACGTAAGGAAAACAGAGATTTACTCTCACAATTGCATAAAAACATAATTGAGCATGTTGGAATAAAATGATATGTGGATTTACATTATCATATAAATCTAGTAGTGGATTCAATCTCTTAACCAATTTTCTTATATTGTTGTTTTCAGTTTATTTATTGTTATTGTCTTTAAAGTTGTTCATTGTTCATCAAAACTCCAAAACCCCCTATTTACTATTTATTGTCAATCAGAGTCTAAATTGGGAATTGTTTAAT
The DNA here is from genome assembly GCA_029884595.1 of Ormosia semicastrata. NCBI lineage: Eukaryota > Viridiplantae > Streptophyta > Magnoliopsida > Fabales > Fabaceae > Ormosia > Ormosia semicastrata. The sequence goes on along the minus strand of JAQQTO010000063.1, from coordinate 132,160,491 downwards.
AGTGTTAATTGACTTGGTTCTCTGTGGATCGACCATTACTAACTACAACTAGTTGTAAGGTTTTTATTTTCTGGTGGGCCTGACAACTGATTTTTATCTGAATTTTAATCGCTATATCCGCACGCATCAGAATTTTGGGGCCGTTGCCGGGGAGCCAATTTTTCAATTACACTATTAATTTATTTCCTATTTTTACTCTATTTTTATTTTGTTTTTATTTTATTTTTTTCTATTTTTGATGTTTTCTTTCTGAGTGTCTTGTAGGTGTTGATGTCCATTAATCATGGATGCTTATGGGATTTGCTTATCACCTGGACATATCACTGATTTGTGTCCTACTCTCCTAGTGGACACAAATGAGGAAGTAGAGGCAGTATGGGGATATTCTGAACCTTCTGACAACTACAACCCCTACTCTAATACATATTTTCCAGAGTGGTGGGACTATCCTAACTTGAGTTATGGACAGCAACCTCATAATCAACCTCCAGCCTATGAACTTCCAGAATTTCAGCAGAGGCAAACATATTTCCCTCAGAGACAGCAGCAAGTTCAAGATCCTTGGCGACTGAACCTTCATTGAAAGAACTAATAAGAGAAATGACCATTGATATTATGCAGTTTCAACAAGAAACAAGGGCCGCAATCAATGACATGTAAAACTTTTTGGATCAGTTAGCCATACAACTCAGCAATAGGCAGAGCCTAAATTCTAAAAGACTTCCTTCACAACCCGAAGAGGATGTGATGGAAGATCCTAGTTTTGACATATTGCAGAGTGAGAAGACGTTGGATGAACTCATTTCTCCTCCACAACCCACTACAGAGGAAGACCAAGAACCTAAACAGGTAAATGAGGAAGGAAGAACTCAAACCCCCCAAGGTAAGTAATCTTGAACCCCTTCTTAATGTAATGGAGGAGCAACATGATGAGTTGTGTGATGAATTTCCTGATTTTATTGGTTTTAATAATTATATTCATTGCCACTCATGCACTAATTGTCAAGGTGATATGATATGTGCTAGGCAATGTCTTTGAGATTTCTCAGAGACTTGAAAGTTGATGATTCTGTTTGCAAAAGCGAGATTCTAAGACCCAAGGGAGGAGAAATTGCGGGCCATGGAAGAATTTTTAGAAAAGGAAGAAGAGCACCCGATGACGGTCATTACTAAAGTGGACTTTGTTTTTGGACCATCATTCAGTAAAAACAATGCACATGAAGCTGATAAAGTGCACATATTGCTTTTCGGTGGTGAAGTCAAGGAAAATAAGGGCCAATGGGACCCTGGTGGAAGTCCTTATGCTTTCTGCTTAATTTGGTCATCACACTTCAACCAATGGGATCTTGAAAGCTCTCATATTGTTTCACCTCACACTTCAATCAATGGGATCCTGGTGAAAGCTATAATGTTGTCTTAACTATAGCTTGGTCATCATGTTTCAAACAATGGGATCCTGGTGGAGTCTTTTCACCTACCTCACTTGATAAGGCCAATAAACACCGTCTCAAACAATATCATGAACTACCAAAGAATGCAGAAGTGGAGGTGATGAACCTTCTCCATCCGCATTATGAATAAAAAATAATAATAATAAAAAATGAAAAAAAAACCAAAAAAAAGAAAACAAAAAAAAAATTTTAACCTTTTATTTTTATCTTTATTTTTATTTTTTATTTTTATTTTTTTTATAATTCTGTGGGGGTAATTCTCCATTTTCTTTTCTTGTACATATTAATAGTGGGGTTAATTCTCCTTTTTATTTTTATTTTTATTTTTTTTTTTTGTACAGTGGGGGTAATTCTCCCTTTTATTTTTTTTTTGTATATACTAACTCAGTGGGGAATCTCTCCCTTTTATTTATTTTTATTTATATACTAACAAATTAGAACCTCTCCCTTTTACTTTCTGTAATTTTTTTTATTTATTATTTTTGTCGCTTTATTTATTTTTGTCATTTATTTTTTTTTTTTATTTATTTTTATTTATTTTTTATTTTTGTCATTTATTTATTTTTTGTGGTTTATTTTTTCATTTATTTTTGTTATTTATTTATTTATTTTTTTTTTGCTTATTTAATTTATTTGGTGGTTGGTTTCTACCACATCATTTTTGAATTTTTTTTTTATTTGGTGGTTGGTTTATTACCCCACCTTTGTTATTTTATTTTATTTTATTTATTTGGTGGTTGGTTTATTACCCCACCTTTGTTATTTTTTTTTTGGTGGTTGGTTTATTACCCCACCTTTGTTATATATATAAAAAAAAAAAAAAAAAAAAAGTCATGTTATAGGTAGTGCCATTAAATTTTGTCACTCGGAAGCATGTGGAGGTCATTTTTCTTCAACGACAACAATTGTGAAAATCTTGCAGTATGGATTTTATTGGCCTACTTTATTCAAGGTCTACTACACCTTTTGCAAAAGCTGCGGAAATTGGTCAAAAAGGTTCTGCTTTGAGATTATCATCCGCACCTACTCCTTAGAAAATTGAGATCAAGGAGGCGCAGATTCTTTGGTTGTCAAACACGTGGGGCCGTAGTAGATATTGAGGATCCTAGGAATGGTAATGCGCTTAAAGTTAATGGACAAAGACTCAACCATTCCTGGAAAACCAAGTTCGCAGATTCTTTGTGTTCCTAGGTTAAATGGCGGATAACGGTACTCCGTGACTCTCAAGTCGGTTTGTTTTTTCGCTTTCCCATAATAACTGATTTCTTCTCCTTTCAAAATGAATGTCATTCTCTCAAATCTAAGAAAACATTTTCCTTCTCTCCTCTCTAAATGCTCTAACAAAAATCTATGAAGCTAGGTGTGAAAGATTGAGATTGTTAATGTATAAGGGCATCCCGAGAAGATATACTGTTGGATAATCGAAGCAAAGGTTCGTTTAGGTGGAGAATCTTCGATTCATTTTGTCCCATACATGCCTGGTCTCGGTAAAAGTTCATTTTCAAAAAGGAGAAGAGCAAAAAGAATGAAAGTTTGTTACAAGTGTGCACGATAGAAATTGCAACACGCGATGTCACTCTTTGGGGATGGTTTCCGTAAAAAGAGAAAGATAAAATATTCTTCATTAAGAATGGATGAGAGTAAGAGTCATTGGATAATATCTTATTGACTCTTGAGACGCATTCTTGTGGAATTGTGCAGCGTGAACTTCTTAGTTTGTGGAATCTCTTCAGGGATGAAGAAAGAAGCGTTACAGTCTTGGGAATCTGACTCAAAAAGACCATATTTGCCAATTTATAAGAAAGTTGGATGGGAAGCTTATCCTCGACTCATAGAAGGCGTTTAAGCCATTTCTGGATGTGAAACCAGAGGAAGATGTGAGCCACAATCACAACATGTACATACTATCTTGTATATCAAAAAAAAAAAAGAAAAAAAATGATGAAAAAAAATGATGATAAAAAAAAAAAGAAGGGCAAAACTTCGGTTGTACTTGGTCTTTAATTAGATTAGGAGCCCTTGCCGGTGGAGTGGCGGACCGTCATTGACTCGGGTGGACCTTCGCACGCCGGTCGGTAAATAAGGTTCGTGTGCCATGCTCTCTGAGAGAGCCGCGCAAGCATTCCTGTGTTTTAACCAAAGGCTCGCTTGTTGATGGACGAAAAGAAGCGTCCCGTGTTTGCATTCTCGCGTGACAATGCCTCCGAGCCGGATCCCGTGATTTAATGCCATGGGCTCTTCAAATGACCTCTCACCGGTTGTGGTCGTTGGTGGTAGTCTGTCGATTTACGCACTTTAATTAGTGGCGTCGTAGCTCAATCCAAAATATCCCACAAGCGGGAGGGAGAAGAATGCCCAGTTGGTGAGCCGTCTTGGTATTATCTTGCACTCATGACGTGCGGTATAAATATCTCTGCCATGAAACATGTACATAAAGGTATGTAATCATTTTTTTTTATTATTTTATCTTTGTATGATTTTGTTGAATTTTGGTTTTGGATGACGATCCTTTGGATGGGATCCTTCGGGGGTTTCTAGACTTCTTTACCCTGATGGTTTTCTTGAAGTCACAAAAAAAAAAAAATTCTTAATTTCAAACTTTTCTGACAACAGCCAACCTACCCATATAGGTGCTATCATTACTTTTTCTATTCTCTTCCCTATTTAAACACTACATTTCCTTCACTTTTCTTCAACTTAAAATCATTCAAAGGGAGTGTGAGTGTAAAATGGAGGGAGCTTCTTCTTCAGTTCGTAAATTTCTCAGTATTGGTGTATTTTGTGGGACAAGTTATGGGAATGGTTTAGAGTTTGTAAACGCAGCAAGCACTGTTGGTAGAACACTTGCTGCGAGGAACATTCGTGTAGTATATGGGGGAGGTTGCATTGGGTTAATGGGGGCTGTATCACTTTCTACATTTGTAAGAGGTGGTCAAGTTTTAGGTGTCATTCCTGAACCTTTAACTCGAAGGAACATCATTGGAAAGACAGTTGGACTGGAAATTAAGGTATCCTCTATGCATGAACGAATGAAGGCGATGCTTGACAACTCTGATGCATTCATTGCCTTACCTGGTGGTTTTGGTACTTTGGAAGAAGTCTTTCAAATTGTCTCTTGGGCTCAATTGAACATCCACCATAAACCCATAGGTTTGTTGAATGTTAATAATTTCTTTGATAATTTGTTATCTTTTGTTGACCATGCTGTGGAACAGAAATTTGTCACACCTTGAAGAAGACAACTCCTTATCTCTCGCTTCTACTTTGTTGATGAATTGATTGATAAATTAGAAGCATTTGTTTATAACTGATCCAAGAATGACTCGATAGATTGGTCCGAGAAGGCAAAGGAAGTGGTGAAGGAAGCAAAATGAAAAGAAAGTGATTTGACACTTCATCTATTTAAATAATTCCTTTATCTTTAGTTTTATTTATTGTATTTTTTTTTGTTTAAATTTGTGTGAGATTTTTCTTTTCAAGAATTGCAACAATAGGTAATATATTCTATCCTTTACCTATCTATGTTTTGACAAAAAAAAAAAAAGTGTGTTTTGTTAATATGTTTGTTGTATTTGTCATCAATTTAGTAATTAGGGATGGCGAGTAAAGAGTAAATAATTTTACTCTTGAGACGCATCTTAATTGGTGGCGTAGTAAGGAGTTTGTTTTTAGGTAGTAAATAATTAGTATTAAATTGTAGAAGTACTAAAGTTTTATGATTTGATTTCTTTTCGTGGTCCGATGCGGCAATGACAAGCAGTGCTTCTTTTCGCTTAGCGTTGATTCACTTCTTATCGGTTGTGTTGCTCTTTTCTATATCTCTCTTTCACATTGAGGACAATGCTTATATTAAGTGTGGGGGAGAGATTTTAGCGTTTTTTAAAAAAAAATTCATTTCAAAAGAAAAAAAAAAAGAGTTTCATTGCATGATTGAATAACTTTTCTCCCTTCTTGAACTGATATGCTTGGTGATGGATGATTGAATTGATGAATTGAGTTTGATGGATGCATACCTTGTGAGATTTTGAGCCTAATGGATGGATTCAACATTTATGCCATTCTCTTCTTTCTTGTGTGATTTTCACTCATGTTAATGACCACTCTAGAACTTGCTTTGATTCTTTTTAAGGCTACATTTCACTTGCATGCATGAACATGATTGAGGTCGTCTTTCTTAATTAGCTAGTTTAACCAAATAGCCAACCTTGTTTTCAATATGATATCAAGAACTCTTTTGACTTCTTGAAAATTTTCTGATTCTTGCCAACCTTGTATATTTTCCTTTGCTTAACCCCTTTGAGCTTATTTGACCATTCCTTGTTTCTAGCTCATTATGTACCTTAAATGAAAAATCGTGTTCTTATTTTACCTTAGGGAATAAAAGAACATTAGCTTGGTTAATGGATGAGTTTTTGAACAAGTGTGGGGGTGTGTGTACAAAATGGTTGTTGAAAAAGGAAAGAGTGCCTAAAAAAAAAAAAAAAAAAAAAAAAATGTATGTATATAGTTATGTTCATATATATAAAAAAAAAAAAGGATTGAGAAATGAATATGTAAAGGGTTATACATTAGAGTTGGGATGAACTTTTATGCTTGTTATTTGAACTCAGCTCTCATTTGCTTTTATTCTCTTTGGTATTTATCCTCTCATATCCATTTTATCCTCTTCTGTTATCTTGACCTCACTACAACCTTGAATAAAGTCCTCATGATTTGTGTATGCATGTGTTTTGAGTAGTGGAGAAGTAGAAGATAAGCAAGCTTATGGTAGTGCAATTTTCATGGTTGAATTGAGTGAAATACCTACCTTTTAAACACTTGAGAGATTGAGAGGAATCTTGTGAAGATCTATCATTCTCGATTCATATTGAAGATACCTTGCTTGTTGGTTTGAGATGTGGAGAATTGTTAACTCATGAATGTTTTGATCCTTTGAACCTTTGGTTGTTCTTCTTGATTGTAAAATTTTGGCTCTTGAATGTCATTGGAATTTAAAATTTTATTAATCTCTTATGTCCTTATTTTGGTCTTGAGTTTTGCCTAGGAGTGCAAAAAGCTAAGTGTGGGGGAATTTGATAATCACATATTTTATTCATTAAGAAACCCTTATGTTTAGTCATTTACACTCTCCATATTCTTAATTGATTGAGTTTAGTATGATTTTGTGAGTTTGAGCTCAAATTGGTCCTAATTGAATATTTTCAGCATTATTGAGATTTTACACTGTTTCTGTATTTTGGCCATAACTTGAGTTCCTGATATCTGATAATCATGAATTTTATCTTGTAGGAAAGCTAAGAGGAAGCTCTACAACTTTGATGAAGAGCTCAAAGTCCTAAACAGATGTCTAAGGGACCTAAGTTTACATGGAAGTCAGAATACGGGTTCTGTCACTAGAATCCGAACGGTGTGCACTCATAAAATCATATCTCAAGATGTAATAATGGAGATGGGCTGAAATTTGGATAGTTGATAGTCAAGACCCAAATAAACAACTTTCATGAAGAACACCTTTTGAAATAATGAAGTCTAATGGGTCAGTTTGGGCTTGCAAGTCGGAACAGAGGTGCTGAAGTTGGGTTTGAGCAACCTGTGGTATTTGGGTCATATCTTGGGCTGTAGGAAGCCAAATTGGACGATCCAGATATGCATGTTATAGCCAAGACAAAGATCTACAACTTTCATGAAGAGCACTTTTCATGAATCTGAATTATAATCAGTCGTTTTTGGCTTCCAAGTCAGACCAAGGAATTTTCGCACTCAACCACTCATCCACTCAACCACTCAACCACTCCACTCATCCACTCAACCAAATCATCCACTCAACCACTCCACTCTACTCAACCAAATCACTCCACTCAACCAACCCACTCACTCCACTCATCCACTCAACCACTCAACCACTCCACTCATCCACTCAACCAAATCATTCCACTCAACCACTCATCCACTCAACTAACCCACTCAACCAATATTTAATCAATCCACTCAAACCAACCCACTCATCTACTCACCCACTCAACCAATCCACTCAACTACTCCACTCCACTAACCCACTCATCCATCCACTCACCTTTGTCATTTTGTTACCCTAGACTTCTATAAAAGGGCACCATTGGTTATCATGTTGGGAGGTTGGACTCTCCTTCATTTTTCTCTCGCTTTTCTTGTGATTTCCTTCTAGCTATGTGTAACTAAACCTCCCTTGGTTAAGGGGTGATGAAACCGCTAGTATTGATGTTGTAAACTTTGCATATTTGATTATTTCAACACAGTTATGTTTTTATTCATATATTTCTGAATCTATTATTGGTATGAAGGTTTTTATACTTGTTTCCACTTTCAAAGTGGTAGATCTAGGTTTATTATGCGCGGTTGCGGTAGTAGATCTAGTGGGATGTATGATGTTCATGTGGGTATAATTATCTTTATGCTATTTTCCAGTTATAAAAGTGGTAGATCTGGGTTTATTATGCGAGGTGCGGTAGTAGATCTAGAGAAATATATGTTCTAAGTAATTTAATCCCGGTGTGTGATTAGATCTTAGTGTAATTGGTTTTCTAAATCTTAATGCAATTATTGGATAGTTGTAAGAGCGGTTGCTTTATGACTAATCAGTGATTAGGAGTTGATTTGAGCGGTTGCTAAATTGGCCAACATGTAAGGAAAACAGAGATTTACTCTCACAATTGCATAAAAACATAATTGAGCATGTTGGAATAAAATGATATGTGGATTTACATTATCATATAAATCTAGTGGTGGATTCAATCTCTTAACCAATTTTCTTATATTGTTGTTTCCAGTTTATTTATTGTTATTGTCTTTGAAGTTGTTCATTGTTCATCAAAACTCCAAAACCCCCTATTTACTATTTATTGTCAATCAGAGTCTAAATTGGGAATTGTTTAATAGTGTTAATTGACTTGGTTCTCTGTGGATCGACCCTTACTAACTACAACTAGTTGTAAGGTTTTTATTTTCTGGTGGGCCTGACAACTGATTTTTATCTGAATTTTAATCGCTATATCCGCACGCATCAATACACTAAAGTATATTTACTTAGAAATAAAGATGAGGCTTTTGATATGTTTCTAGTGTATAAAGCAGAAGTAGAGAATCAATTAAATAAAAGAATTAAAAGAGTTAGATCAGATAGAGGTGGTGAATACACTTTATTTAATGACTTTTGTGAAAAAGAAGGAATAATTCATGAAATCACACCTCCTTACTCTCCTCAATCAAATGGTGTAGCTGAAAGAAAAGATAGAACTTTAAAAGAAATGATGAATGCCCTTTTAATTAGTTCTAATGCACCCGATAACCTTTGGGGTGAAGCCTTATTAACTGCATGTCACTTACAAAATAGAATTCCTTATAAGAAAATAGGTAAAACACCATATGAGTTATGGAAGGGTTATAAGCCTAACTTAAAATATTTAAAAGTGTGGGGGTGTTTAGCTAAAGTGATGTTACCTGAACCTAAAAAGAGGAAAATAGGCTCTAAGACTTCTGATTGTATGTTTATTGGGTATGCTGATCATAGTGCTGCATATAGATTTTTAGTTTTAAAAAGTGATGTGCTTGATTGCAAGTCTATAATTGAGACAAAAAATGCTGAATTTTTTGAACATATTTTCCCCTTAAAATTAGAAAATATTTCTGAAGCTCCAGTACAAAATTTATCTGATGATTCATATGAGGATTTGAGAAGAAGTAAAAGACAAAGAAAAGAAACTTCTTTTGGAAATGATTTTTACACATATCTTGTTGATGATGACCCTTTAACTGTTTCTGAAGCTTTTTCTTCACCTGTTGCACCTTTTTGGAAAGAAGCCATTAATTCTGAAATTAATTCAATTACAAAATGTAATACTTGGGTTTTAGTAGATTTACCTCCTGGAGCAAAACTAATTGGTTGCAAATGGATTTTTAAAAGGAAATATAACCCCGACGGATTAATTGAAAAATATAAAGCAAGATTAGTAGCAAAAGGTTTTACTCAAAAATAAAATGTTGACTTTTTTGATACCTTTACTCCTGTACCTAGAATTTCTTCTATTCGAGTTTTGATTGCTTTAGCCTCTATACATAATTTGGTTATTCACCAAATGGATGTTAAAACAGCCTTTTTTAAATGGTGATTTAGAAGAAGAAATTTACATGGTACAACCTGAGGGGTGTGTAGTTCCTGGACAAGAAAATAAAGTATGTAAGCTTCTCAAATCTTTATATGGTCTAAAACAAGCACCTAAACAGTGGCATGAAAAGTTTGATCAAACTTTAATTTGTGATGGTTTTTCTTACTTGAAGTTGATAAATGTGTATATACAAAATTAGTAAATAATGAATGTGTGATTATTTGTCTATATGTGGATGACATGCTAATTTTCGGTACTAGCCATGACATAGTGCATCAAACAAAATGTTTTCTTGAATCTAAATTTGACATGAAAGACATGGGTGAAGCTAGTGTAATTCTAGGTGTTAAAATCATAAGGAAGGGTGATAGTATAATACTATCACAAGAACATTATGTAGAGAAACTTCTAAAGAAGTTTGGACATTTTGATGTCAAACCTGTGAGTACCCCTTATGATGCTAACACTCAATTAAAGAAAAACAGAGGTGATCCTGTTGCCCAGTCTCAGTATGCACAGATTATTGGGAGTCTGCTGCATTTGATGAATTTCACTCGACCTGACATAGCGTATGTTGTATGCAGATTGAGTAGATATACACATAATCCTAATAATGATCACTGGGCCGCTTTGGTTAGACTAATGAGATATTTGAGAGGTACCATGAACTATGGTATTGTTTATAGTGGATTTCTCGCTGTATTAGAAGGATACAATGATGCTAATTGGATCTCAGATTCAGATGAGATTAAATTAACTAGTGGCTATGTGTTCACCTTTAGTGGTGGTGCAGTGACTTGGAGATCAGTCAAACAAACAATAATTGCAAAATCCACCATGGAGTTAGAGTTTATTGCTCTGGAGAAAACCGGTAATGAGGCCGAGTGGTTGAGAAATCTCTTAGAAAATATTCCATTAGGAATAAAACCAACCCCTCAATTTAGTGCATTATCAGACAACAAGGCGGCAATATCTATTGCAAGTAATAAAACCTTTAATGGTAAGAACAGACACATTAAGTTGAGACATGAAGTGATAAAACAGCTGCTGAAAGATGGAATTATATCCATTGATTATGTGAAGTCAGAAGTGAACTTGGCCGATCCTCTGACTAAGCCTTTGGGAAGGAATTTAATATATACCACATCGAGGGGAATGGGACTTAAGCCAATTTGAAACTAACAGTGATGGTAACCCGACTTTATGAGTGGAGATCCTATGAAAAAGTTCATATGGGTAATAACAAGTCACTTGTTAGTACTGCTAGCACTGTGTCTGTCCCTTCCTATGGTGTGAGAAGCATGAGAAGTGCTAGACTTTATTGCATTTTATGTGAGGATAAGCTATATGCTTTTAATGAATTTCATATCCCTTATGGGTGGTATATAAAGTGCAGTATACACTTGATGAAATCACCTATATGAGTGTGGAGTGGGGCCGCTCCTATGAGATAATGGCATAATCTCTAGAGCACTCATGAACAACCAGTGCACGCATTGCGTGGTCGAAAAGTGCAAAATGCGTTAATGGAAGAAGAGATAAATGAGGTGTAAATGTGATCAAGTGGGATTCTAATTTACACGAAAAATGTTTTGGTTCATAGAAGTTTAAACTTCACTAATTACATTGTAAGTTAAAATCCTATTTATCTAGGTCTGGTTCATAGTCCAAAAGACACCAGATTCGAAACGTTTGCACTCATGATGTAACCCAGATTCTATTTTAAAATTATTGATTTTATTTAATATTCTTTTGAAATATGTGGGGGATTGTTGTGAAAAATGCTTTATTTCAAAAGAATAAATGTGGGACATTAGTTGGAAAATAAGTTTTTGAAGAAGTTTAAAAATGATTTTGTTTTATCCAAGTTTCCAACGGACATATTCCAACGGACATATTCCAACGGTCATATTCCAACGGACATATTCCAACGGTCATATTCCAACGGACATATTCCAACGGTCATATTCCAACGGACATATTCCAACGGTCATATTCCAACGGTCATATTCCAACAGACATATTCCAACGGTCATATTCCAACGACCAAAAACTATTTTCTATAAATACCATCCTTGATTAAGTTTTGAGATTAGAGAGACACATAGAGAGAACTTCCTCTTCATTATTCTCTACTTCTATTCTCTTTCTCTATTGGGTTATGTGACTTAAATCTCTTGTTGTTCTTGAAGCCCTGTCAAACAGAAGAACTGCATAGATTTTTGGGGGATTTTCGTCTATACCGAAATAATCCTTGAGGCGATGGAACATGCTTTGCACGCTACAAACACGATTTTGTCTTTGTATCATTTATTTGCGAGGTTTCAATCAAGGTCAAAGACGGTGACAACAATCTACAACACTTATTGTGTTGTAGAGATGTTGCTTGTAATTGTTGGTGTTAATTAATGTATAATTAGCTTCGTGGACTTTCTTCTATCTTATTAAATTGTTATCTTTTCTTCAAATTTACAGGTAATGTTGGAGTTAGAGATAAATCACTTCTCCAATGACTTTTGATTGCATGATTTGACGTATGATAACATGTTAACAAGATGATAAATATATATATCACTATATTATTTATTTTTTACACTCTCAATATAATTATAATATCTACATTTAAATTTATAACTCTAGTCATATTTTATAATATATCTCTACAAGAAAAAAAAATTCTCTAAATTTAATTTTTTTTGGATAAAAATATTCTTTAAATTAACTTAGAAAGAAAATGAAAGAGTGTAATTTTTTTTACTAATAAAACAAAAATTTTAATCCCAAGCAACTTGTACTTGGACTTAAACGAAGCCAATCTAAACACAAATTAAAAAAACAAAAGAAAAGAAAAGGCAGCACATACAATTGAACACAGTACAAGGCCAGAAATCCAACTAGGTATGTGATGATCAAAACTTTGTATTCCTATTTCACACAAGCCTCCGTATCCTTTCCTTCTATTTCGGCTAGCTTCCACGAAACAGATGGTTGAGTCGAGCTTGAATGTGAAATATTCCATACTATTGATATCCTCATCAGCATGCTTACCAAGAACATTGTGGAACCTCCCGATGAAGTCTCCATATGCTGGCAACAAGATCTCTTCCAGGATATTCTTATTCTTCCCTCAGCTGCTTATCATAGGCAAACCATGTAGACTGAACGTTGCATATCTTCTTAAAGTGCATGTTGAACAAATTGAGCTTCTCCTTCATTGACTCTGCTACTACATTAGGCGCCATTGACTTATTATTGTCCAGGCTCCAAAAGTCCAACACCTTCTCCCATGATTGCCAGACTTTTGCAGTGTATTTTTGGACCCACTCATTGCCCACAAATTTTGCTATTTGTTCTATGTAGCTCCCATTATTCATCATGAAAACATAGCCCAAAGTAGGGTCTGTGTAGCTTTTGGACTTGATTTCCAAATTGCTTTCTAACAGCTCAATTATTGAAGTCATCTGGACAGAAAGTGAAGAAGAAGTTCCCTCTCTATCAGCAGAATATTCTTTGAAAACTTTCTCAAGCGTATCTTAAGCTCTTAAAATGTCATGGAGGCAGTACATCACTTCGTGGATAATGGGATGAATCCCGCCATCGGGAATAACCTTCAACGGAGTATAAAGGAAAATCAGATTCTCCAACTCCATGAAAATGCCCCTTATTGCTTCACCTAATCTCTTCCTATGATAAATTGTAATCCTATTTTTTTAATGTTTAATTATGTTCTTGAATGTGATTTGTCCTAAATTATTTAAAGTTTAATTTCTTAACACTAAAAATGTGCTAAAATTTCATCAATCTCATTCTCATCACAATTAATCCAAGTTCCATCCCATTAAAATTCATGACGATCGTTTAACTCTCGAAGGATTTAAGACTGTGTCTAAGTCTCAATTCCTAAGTTCAATTCTTAGATTATCAAGTAATTAGATTTCATCTTTCAATCATTCACCTAAAACTTAATATCATGTAAATATGGCATGCAACATACTGTAAGCATTAAGCACACTAAGAATGAATCAAGAACAATAATTCTCATTAACAAAGAATCAAATTAACAATTCAACATAGAGAAATAGAGAGTTTCATCTCAATTCTATAAAAAAAAGGTTTAGCTGCTCATGACTAATATATCACAATCAAGAACAAAAGTTGAATAAACAACCATGATTCCAAAAAAAAAAAAAAGAGAAGATGAAGAAGATGAAGATGGAAGAAAAGACTTCAATGGTTGATCTTCAATGACTCTTGCTCTTGCCTTCCAAGCCCTAGTCTTCAATCCTTGTAACTCTTAAAGTCTCTTGCAGCCTCTGTATGTTTTAAGTTTAAGGGTTTGCTTCTATTTATAACAATTGAGGTGAAAACTATTTTTTTTACGCTTCAAAATACCTTACACGATCATGTGAGTGCACGACTCGGCCGTGTGAGCTTAAATTGCGTAACTTTAACATAGGGGGTCACATGACCGTGTGACCAAGACACACGGCCGTGTGACTTAGTCAGAAGCATTCCTCCAGTTACACAAGGTCGTGTGAGCTTGACAGAAGCGTTTTCCAAGTTACACACGACCATGTGTAACTCTTCAATAGCTCAAAATGTCATTTTTTGGAGAAATGATTTTCATGAAATTTGTAGCTCTTTTTCTTAACTTTCCAATGTCACCAGAATCACCTCATTTCAACCTTCGTAGCTCAAGTTATGCTCATTTTATCGCCCAAAGGTTAAAAATTCTGCGAATCTTGGTCATATAAATTCTGAGCTCAACTCCATTGCAATGAATTCATCCAAAGCTTCATAGAGTCATGTCAAAACACTTCTTTTGGACCTAAAAACATAGAGAAAGACCAATCATAAGATACCAAAGATAATTAAATTAAATGTGACGTAAATTCTAACATAAATCAATCAAAGCACACTTAAATCTAATTCAAATCAAGTATAAGATCTGTGTATTTTATTCACACATCAAAATACAAAAATGAAATAAAAAAAAGAAAAGAAAAGAAAGGGAAACATATACAATTGAACACACTGCAAGGCAAAAAATCCAGCTAGGTATGAGATGATCAAAACTTTGTATTCCTATTTCAAACAAGTCTCCGTATCCTTACCTTCTCTTTCAGCTAGCTTCCATGAAACAGATAGTTGAGTCGAGCTTGAATGTGAAATATTCCATACTTAATATCCTCATCAGCATGCCTAGCAAGAACATTCTGGAACCTCCCGATGAAGTTTCCATATGCTGGCAACAAGATCTCTTTCAGGGATATTCTTATTTCTTCCCTCAGCTGCTTATCATAGACAAACCATGTAGACTGAATGCTGCATATCTTCTTAAAGTGCATGTTGAACAAATTGAGCTTCTCTTTCATTGACTCTGCTACTACATTAGGTGCCACTGAGTCATTATTGTCCAGCTTCAAAAAGTCCAACACTTTATCCCATGATTGCCTGACTTTGGTAGCGTATTTTTGGACCCACTCTTCATTGCCCACAAATTTTGCTATTTGTTCTATGTAGCTCCCATTATTCATCATGAAAACATAGCCCAACGCAGGAGGGTCCGTATAGCTTTTGGACTTGGCTTCCAAATCGCTTTCTAACAGCTCAATTATGGAAGCCATCTGGACAGAAAGTGAAGAAGTTCCCTCTCTATCAGCAGGATATTCTTTGCAAACTTTCTCAAGCGTACCTCTAGCTCTTAAAATAAAATTTCATGGAGGCAGTACATCACTTCATGGGTAATGGGATGAATCCCGCCACCAGGAACAGCCTCCAACGGAGTATAAAGGAAAATCATATTCTCCAACTCCATGAAAATGCCCCTTATTGCTTCACCCAATCTCTTCCTAATTTCTTTAGATTGATTTTACGGTATTCGTGCATATGGTTGAAAAGCATGTGGATAAGCTTCTGGTTCTTCAGTGTTGGCTTGGGGTGAATCGACTTGAATAGCACTACCGTTATTGGCTTGTTGTGAATCAACTTGAATGACTACGTGATCTTGGAGTCCAAGGTACTCAGTTTCTGTTGGGGCATCTAAAGAGGAACAAAGAATGATGAGGGAATAACTGATACCAGCTCCAACAATAGCTAACAACAATTTTATCTTCATGAGTTGTACGATGAGACATCCATGGAAAATATATAGGAGATCCACTTCGAATCCGCAGTGAATCTGCCTTAACAAGCTGAGAGACATGATAGCAAACGCAGCACACGAAATCAGGCTAATTTTTTAGCAATAAATTATGGTGGCATAGGGCCACCTTGCTTTAAATATATATATATATGACACATATCTAGTGAGAGAAGTTTTTATTATGAGAGGGTGAGAGGAGTAAATCTTGACCATACAACCATATATGAATAGTCAAGATTAAAAGTAACTTGAAGGTCATGTGATCACTTAAAAAAGTCACATGTATTTATGTTTTAATCTTAACAATTGACGAAAGATCCAATGATCAAGATTCACTTCTCCCACCTCTCACAATAAACACTCCTCTCACCTGAGTAATATACTATATATATATATGTGTGTGTGTATTTATTGTATGGAAAATGCATTCAACAAAAGGTTACGTGTATATATACAATATTCGTTAGTTTTCTTTCCCTTACCTTCTTCATTTCGAAAACACATCCTACATAATTAAATAAAAATTATATAACTCTACCGCTTATCCGTAATATACTATATTAACTTAGGTTTAAACTTCTTTCTTTACAAAACTTTTTCTTTTATATGTTTTGATAATTTGTTTATTCTTAATTTATGGATTTAAAGATTTCATAAATTAATTAGATGTAATTATGATATTTGGTTTTCTAGCCTTTCATTCATACTCTAGGATTTTTCCATTTTCTCTTACAATTCATAAATTCCTACAAATCAATCCATTGAGATCCTAGAAGATAAATTCTAGCATTGTAGCAGAAAACCTTAACAAAAAAAAAATGAAAAAAAAACTATGCAGATTATCATGCTTCGAAGTTAAATAAAATTTCACTCTTTTGTTTTTATTTAAAATAGAAAAATAGGACAAGTAGCCAACCTTCCTTTGACCTTGCAGCTAGTTGGAGGGCTTATTAGGAGCATTTCCCTTTAACTTCAAGACTTAAGACAGGTGGTGAGGCAAGATTCTAACTGTCTGTTTCCTTTATGTTTTTTCTCCTTGGAAGATGTGGTTGTGGTGTGGTGCATGAAATTAAGAAATCAGGTACTCTTTAAGAAAGGTACTTCTTTTTCTTTGTTTCGAAATTTAGATTATGTAGCTGGACATAAAAAAAAAAAAAAAAAACCTTCCTCTTTTGCTCACCTTTATTTTGCTTTACATCAGTGAGATCTAAAATTCCATGACATGCATATTAGCTTTGATTGATGGTATTCCACTATTCATTATTTGTAATTAATTTTGTTTCCCTATTAGTAGCTATAGATGTATAGAACAAAATGTTACTTTGACTGCAACTCTTAAGATAGTTGAGTTAAAAAACACTTTGTGAACATGCAGCATGTCTTGCACTTAATAACTTGTAATGCTCAATGTGGACTAATTTGGTGTTAAATATGCTAATGCTAATTCGGGTGGATAATCTATGATTACTTCAGTTGCCAAATTGTCATTTCATTTAGAAAAATATGATACTAATTTTTTTTTGTTATAATAGTTATGAGGAAAATAGTAAATAGTTACATTTGTGGTAATTAGTGTACAGTTGTATAAACTTGAAAAAGATTTTCATTCTTTAGAATAAATAGAAACAGAGGTGATTTACATTTACAATATACGAGTTTTCTCCATTTTCATGTTCTACAGTTTTAATTCTCTCTCTCTCTCTCTCTTAATATGCTTTGCCCTATGCCTAATCATAAATCACACCTTGCTGTAGTCAATATTTTTCTACTGTTAGTGCAAAATTAAAATAGTTTCTAACCATAGTCATTCATATTTCAATTAATTTATCCTTTAGTTGAGTGGGCACTAGTTAGGATTCAGAGTTTTCTTTAAAGCTGACCAATTTTAGTTGTCGTTCTCTCCATGGAGCAGTAGTTTGTTCTGTAGTATTTTTCTAATATGAGAGTACAACATGGTTATTGTCAAGGGTCAAGTGATTATTAATCTAGTAAAAAACAACATTTATCTTTTTTGTGTGTTAAAGTGCATGTCTGTCTCTTACATTACCATGTCATGTACCATAGCTTGCCCAATCATGTATCTTAACTTGTTGCCTTCAAATGCTCACCTCTTTTCTCTTATTCCAACTTATGGTTGATATGTCTAGAGAAAAGTTGTTTGCAAACCATTGCTAGGGAGTAGGGACCTCATACTTAATTTTTATATTTTGTTCAGAATGTCTCTTCTGTGAGTTTGGAACTTGATCTCAAGTATTATGTTGTTTCAGCTCCCTCAACTTCTGCAAATTCAGCTCTTTCAGATTCACATTTCAAATTTATGATTATACTTTCTAAATGGATGATTAGTTAAAAAAAAACTGTAAAGTCAGTCCAAGGATATTTTGTCATCATTATAATGAATTTTTATGCTTATATTCTACGTGTTTAGAGTTTTTTTACCAGAACCCTTATTTTTGTTGTAATAGATCTATAGTTGTATTTACATTAGACTTTAATTGGTTGAGGAAGAAGACTCTAGTGTTCAACATATCATATTAGACACATCTTGTGTACTTCTTAAGTGTGACACTGACAGCAGTCTGACGCTTGATACTGTAACGTGATAATTTAACTCTCTCCCCCTTTGGTAAGTAACTGAATCTTTGTTATAAATAACAAATAGCAGTGCATAAGATGTTTAAAATGCAAAATGCCACTTCTTGAGGCTATGGGGAAAATTTTTGTAAGAAAGTAAGCTAATGGGTTATATTGACTCTTGAATAGTGCAATATATCACAAGGCTATGTTGATGTGTACCAACTAGGAGATGGAGGTTAGTGTCCCACATCCATCTAAGGTATATCAAAATCCTGGAATGGTTGAATCTAAGTCAGTGGGAACAATTTCACCTCAGCAGAAGGAAGATGGTCAAAGCGAACCTTTTGTCAATAGGGATGTTCGATCTCCAGGACATGTAAAATCTTCTAATTCAAGTACTTTCACTACTGATCTTAGTTGGATAATGACACCAACTCTAAAGTCTGTATAAATGAGTTCTCCGATGTTGCATCACAATCCAACTGTCCACTACCTTCGGAGGCAAATGATTGATCTGGGATTTCAGTGGGGAGAGGCTCTAAAGGTAGAAGTGAATAAAAATATTCAGATGATGAGTTGCTCTTCATAGTAAGCTTAGGCTTGTAGTGGGTATGGATACCCTTGTAGAGTATCTCAATAATTTGCCCATCTGTAGCCCTCTCAACTTTTTGTTCTCAGGGCAATTGGTGTATGTGTATTTGTAGTAACTTCTTTGATTTTCACTTCTTTTCACTTGTTTCTCTTCATATTTTCTCCAATTGTATCCATCATCCACCCTTCTTCTTAATGACCGTATTTGTTGGTGGCCACTGCTATAATCAGATTGGAAGTCACTTCTATTGTCATCAGCTCCTCTTTCAACTCCATTTGCAGCATCAATTTCTACGGTTATGTGGTCTTCCATTCTTAGAGTTCCAATCTCTGATCAAGAATCCAATTTAGAACAAAGTGTTGACTGGGCCAACCCAAGTGGGGCCCAGCAATATTTTATTAAAAGAAATGATGATAGCTTGTTTTAAAAACAACTTCCTTCCGAAGTTTTTCAGACACAGGTTTTCATTTTGAAAACAAAAGACAGAGACTGCAGCCGAGAGGAGAGGAGAGAAAATTTAGATCTGATCTTGCGTGTTCAGATTGGGTAGTCATTTGTGATCCGATTTTGATGATTTCTCAGTATGTTGTTCCTTGTATCATGAACTTTTACTTGTACAGTCAGAATTTTATTTCTCTATCTCTATTTATTGGGTTGTTTATACCCCTTTGTGGGTTTTGAGCTTTGTTGCTTTATTGATTTCCACTTTGTTAGTGGTGAGTAGGAGCTGTTGTGATATCCTTGTTTATTTGGAGAAACTTTGCTGTACTCATTGATCTGTTATAGTGGAGATTTTTCTGGATTAGGTCCCGTGGTTTTTATCTCTCACATTGAGGGAGTTTTTCACGTTAAAATTGTCGGTGTTCTCTTTGCCTATTTATTTTTGTGCATTCTTAGATATATCAATTGGAAGATATTTTAGTTGACTGTATATTTTGGTCCTCACAGGTTCTCTCAAGTGGGAAAGATTTTATTACATATTTGTGAGTTGTTATTTCCGCTGTGCACAACCCCTTTTTTTTCTTTCCCAACAGCTGGCATCAGAGAAATTTATTGGTTTGTTTACTTGATTGAATGATGGAGCCAAATTACAGTAGAATGATTAGTTTGAATGGCATAAATTACCACAAGTGGAAATGAAAGATGAAAGATTTATTATTTATGAAAAAATTACATTTATCGGTGTTTGCTAGTGAGAAGCCTGAGGCTAAATCTGATGAAGGTTGGGCTTTTGAACATGAGATGGTTTGTGGCTTTATTCGGCAATGGGTAGATGATAATGTTTTGAATCATATTGTTAATGACTCACATGCTAGAACTTTGTGGGAGAAGCTTGAGACCTTGTATGCTTCTAAATCTGGGAACAATAAATTGTTTTTGTTGAAGCAGGCTATGAACTTGAGTTACAAGGATGGTAGTTCTATTTCTGATCACTTGAGTGATTTTCAAGGATGCTTTGACCAGTTATCCGGCATGGGTGTGAAATTTGAAGATGAAATTTTGGGACTTTGGTTGCTTAATACTCTACCTGATTCTTGGGAAAATCTCAGAGTCACTTTGACTAGTTCTGCTCCTGGAGGTGTTGTGACCATGAATTATGTAAAGACTGCTGTTTTAAATGAAGAAGTCAGACGACGAACTCAGCAGGCGTCCTCTTCACAGTCAGAGGTTTTGGTTACTGAAAACAGGGGGAGAAGCATTGAGAGGGATCAGGGACAAGGCAATAGAGGCAAAAGCAAGAGTAGAAGTAAATCAAGGTCTAAATACAAAAACCTTGAGTGTGACTATTGTGGTAAAAAGGGACATGTCCAAAGGTTCTGCTACCGATGGAAAAAGAAGAACAAGGGTAACAAAGGCAAACAACAAAAGAAGGATAATGATAATGATGATCGTGTTGCCACCACTACTGGAAGAGATCTTGTGATTATCTGCAATGAGAATTTGATTAATGTTTCCTGTGATGAGACCAGCTGGGTTATTAACAGTGGTGCCTGTTTTCATATGACATCTAGGAAGGATTTCTTCACATCTTATACTCCTGGTGCTTATGAGATTTTGAAGATGGGTAATGATGGTATGTCAAAGGTGATTGGCATTGGCAATGTTTATTTGGTAACTAGCAATGGAACAAAATTGATTTTGAAGAATGTCAGACACGCACCAGACATCTGTTTGCATCTGATTTCTGCTAGTGTTCTTGATGATGATGGCTATTTTAGTACCTTTGGTGGTGGACAGTGGAAACTCTCCAAGGGATCTTTGGTTGTGGCACATGGAAAGAAGTGTTCAGGTTTGTACTGAACCAAGGCTTCAATTTCTATTGATGCTGTTAATATAGTTGAGTGTGATAATCAGTCAGAGTTATGGCATAAGAGACTTAGCCACATTAGTGAGAAGGGACTTAATACTTTGGCCAAAAAGAATCTACTTTCAGGTTTAAAGGGTGCAAGTTTGGAAAAGTGTACTCATTGTTTGGCTGGGAAGCAGAATAGAGTCTCTTTCAAAAGTCATCATCCTTCTAGAAAATCAGAGGTGCTTGAGTTGGTACATTCAAATCTTTGTGGTCCAATGAGGACTAAAACATTTGGTGGTGCACTTTATTTTGTGAATTTTATTGATGATCATTCAAGGAAACTTCGGGTTTATGCCTTGAAGACTAAGGACCAGGTGCTCAGTGTCTTTAAGCAGTTTCAGGCTTCTGTTGAGAGAGAAACAGGGAAGAAACTGAAATGTGTTCACACTGATAATGGTGGTGAATATTGTGGACCATTTGATGAGTACTGCAGGCAGCAGGGTATTAGACACCAGAAGACGCCTCCTAAGACTCCTCAGCGTAATGGCCTAGCAGAAAGGATGAACAGGACATTGATGGAAAGAGTTAGATGTTTGCTTTTTGAAGCAAAGTTACTTGGATCTTTTGGGGTGAGGCTTTGTATACTGCTGCACATGTTATTAATTTATCTCCTACTGTTGCTTTACAGGCTGATGTTCCTGACAGAGTGTGGTATGGAAAGGATATTTCCTATGACCACTTACGTGTCTTTGGGTGTAGAGCATATGTACATGTACCCAAAGATGAGAGGTCCAAGTTGGATGTCAAGACTAGGCAGTGCATCTTCATTGGCTATGGTCATGATGAGTTTGGCTATAGATTGTATGATCCAGTTGAGAAGAAACTTGTTAGAAGCTGTGATGTTATTTTTATGGAGGATCAGACCATTGAAGATATTGACAAGGCAAAGAAGTCAGAGTCTCCAAATACTGATGGTTTAGTTGATATTGATCCAGTTCCTGAGTCTCATATGCTTGATGTAGCTAATTTTGGCAATCATAATGATATGCATAATCATATTCAGGGTGATCAGGTTGGGGATGTTGTTGATAATGTTGCTGATGAGGTAGATGCTCCTGCTCGTGAGGTTGTTGATGAACTTGTTGTTTCACTTAGGAGGTCTTCCAGACATCTTATTCCTTCTACTCATTATTCATATGATGAATATGTACTCCTCACTGATGGGGGAGAACCTGAGTGCTATGAAGAGGCTATGAAGAGTAAGCAGAAGACAGAATGGGTTGCAGCAATGAATGATGAAATGAAATCTTTGCTTGACAACCATACTTTTGAGCTGGTCAAGTTGCCTAAGGACAGGAAAGCTTTGCAAAATCAGTGGATTTACAGGTTGAATAATGATGAAAATACTTCCACTCCAAGATATAAAGCTAGATTAGTTGTCAAAGGCTACCGTCAGAAAAAGGGGATTGATTTTGAGGAAATTTTCTCGCCGGTTGTTAAAATGTCATCTATCCGAGTTGTTTTTGGTTTGGCAGCAAGTCTTGATTTAGAGGTTGAGCAGATGGATGTGAAAACTGCTTTTCTTCATGGTGATTTGGAGGAAGAGATTTATATGGAGCAACCTGAGGGTTTTGTGATGAAGGGTAAAGAAAATTATGTCTGCAAGTTGAAGAAAAGTTTGTATGGCTTGAAACAAGCCCCGAGGCAATGGTACAAGAAGTTTGAGTCTGTTATGATTCAGCAGGGATTCAAGAAGACTACTTCTGATCATTGTGTGTTTGTGCAGAAATTTTTTGATAATGATTTCATCATTTTATTGCTCTATGTTGATGATATGTTGGTTGTTGGTCATAATTCTTCTAGAATTGACAGGTTGAAAAAGGAGCTTAACAAGTCTTTTGCAATGAAAGACTTAGGACCAGCAAGGCATATTCTTGGCATGTAGATTACTCGTGATAGAGTAGCCAAGAAGTTGTGGTTATCATAGGAGAAGTATATTGAGAAAGTGCTTCAACGGTTTCACTTAGATAAAGCTAAAGTTGTAAGTACACCTCTTGCTTTACACTTTAAGCTTAGCACTAGACAAGCTCCTTCTAGTGATGAAGAGAAACAAGACATGCAACGTGTTCCTTATGCATCTGCAGTAGGAAGTTTGATGTATGCAATGGTTTGCACAAGGCCTGATATAGCTCATGCAGTTGGTGTAGTTAGTCGTTTTCTTTCCAATCCTGGTAGAGAGCATTGGAAAGCTGTGAAGTGGATATTGAGATATCTCCGGGGCACTTCTAGTTTGAAACTCTGTTTTGGAATTGGGAAACCTGTTCTTTGTGGTTATACAGATTCAGACTTGGCAGGAGATGTTGATTCTAGAAAGTCTACTTCTGGCTATTTGATTACTTTTACAGGGGGAGCTGTGGCTTGGCAATCTAGGTTACAAAAGTGTGTTGCTTTGTCTACTACTGAGGCTGAGTTTATTACTATTATCGAGGCTTGTAAGGAGTTGCTTTGGATGAAGAATTTTGTGCATGAACTTGGTTTTACTCAGGAGAGGTATGTTTTATTTTGTGATAGTCAGAGTGCTATTCATCTTGGCAAGAATCCTATGTTCCATGGTAGATCTAAACATATTGATGTGAGGTATCATTGGATACGTGATGTTCTGAACTCTAAGTTGTTAGAACTTAAGAAGATCCATACAGATGATAATGGTTCAGACATGCTGACGAAGACTCTACCGAGAGGAAAGTTTGAAGATTACCGTTTGGTTGTCGGTTTGGCATTTGCCTCCACTTGAGTTGGCGGGGGAGTTTGTTGACTCGGCCAACCCAAGTGGGGCCCAGTAATATTTTATTAAAAAAATGATGATAGCTTGTTTTAAAAACAACTTCCTTCTGAAGTTTTTCAGACACGGGTTTTCATTTTGAAAACAAAAGACAGAGACTGCAGCGCCGAGAGGAGAGGAGAGAAAATTTAGATCTGATCTTGTGTGTTCAGATCGGGTAGTCATTTGTGGTCCGATCTTGATAATTTCTCAGTATGCTGTTCCTTGCATCGTGAACTTCTACTTGTACGGTCAGAATTTTATTTCTCTATCTCTATTTATTGGGTTGTTTATACCCCTTTGTGGGTTTTGAGCTTTGTTGCTTTATTGATTTCCACTTTGTTAGTGGTGAGTAGGAGTTGTTGTGATATCCTTATTTATTGGGAGAAACTTTGCTGTACTCATTGATCTGTTATAGTGGAAATTTTTCTGGACTAGGTCTCGTGATTTTTATCTCTCACATTGAGGGAGTTTTCCACGTTAAAATTGTCGGTACTCTCTTTGCCTATTTATTTTTGTGCATTCTTGGATATATCAATTGGTGGATATTTTGGTTGATTGTATATTTTGCTCCTCACAGGTTCTCTCAAGTGGGAAAGATTTTATTACATATTTGTGAGTTGTTATTTCCCCTGTTCACAACCCCTTTTTTTCTTTCCCAACACAAAGAACCATGAGAGAATAGCAGAAGATGGCTGCAATGATAGAGAGCATCAACTTTATCTTCATCAGTTGAACAGTTAGACATCCAAGGAAGAAATTGAGAAGATCAACTTCAAACCCAAGGTCAATCTGCCTTGACAGACACAAGGACATCAAGGCTAAGGTTGCACACAAAATCAGACTTAATAGGTCAGGTTTTTCATTCAGAGCTTTATCGGAGAAAAATGAGTACAAAGAGGTGAGTAACAAAACCAGATCACCCACATGAGCTTTCAGCAAGAAACTCCTTGCAAGTTTCCATTTCTTCAAAAATAACATTATGTTGCTGATACTAAAACTTACCACCGTGTATACGATGATCTTCTAAGAAGTTCCACTCTCCACATTAATGTTTGAAAGAGGAACTCAAAGCTGAACAAAGCAGTCCAATGACACATGACATAAATCCTACAACTCTCCATAGCTTTTTTCTAGATTAGCTGATTGGAAATTCGGGTAGGCATATAACTTGTTTTCTAAAGGGTAACAGCTTTCGATTGGCTTATAAGATTGTGATGTTGTACGAGACACAAAAGGGTTTGAGATGGAAAGGAAATTTGTAAGAAAATTATTGCCTCACAGCCAGGGATTGGAACTTGGAAGACTTTGATGACAGTGATGCGTGAGTTTTATTTACTCTACCGTCGCAACCAGCTCTTGACAAATTTGTTGGCAGTTCATTGTTAGTTTTTGCCAAAGTTACTTTGATAGCTTATAAAATAGCCAAATAGCCTCCTATTTTTTGTACCAAAAATAGCCTCCTATTCTTCACGAAGTGAGGTGTGTTTGGATTTGGTTTATGAGATGGTGTCGTGTTAAGAGCAGGGGTTGAGGTAGAAAGAACTGTGATAACACCTGTTTGATAAAGCCAGATCGAGATGGAAAGGCTGATAGAGGCTTTTACAAGCAAGTCATAGATTTTGCATGATTCATAGAAGCAGTTGAGCCCCATGTCAAAGCTGAAAAGGACAATTTGACTCGAGACTAATCTGCTGAATTCCACATACAACCTTCGAAAAAGAAATTCTATCACAAAAAATTTAAATAAATAAATAAATGAAAAGCTCTGTTGAAAAATTTATACAAGAATGCTTACAAATAAGAATCATTGGACTTGACTGTAACTTTTGTAAATAACAACTGTAACTTTTAGATTTGACTCTTTTAGAATATGTTTGTTAGCTTCTCACTTCACTCTTGCCATCCCTACCATTAGCATATTAATTTCAATATTTTTATCATTAATAATGCATATACATCTTTTTATATTTCTCTTAATATCATTTATTATACTTATTTTTTTTATTATTTCTCATTAAATCTGTCACCTTTAAAAAAAGTGTCGACAATACATACACCTCTAAAAAAAGTATATTATAATCTTTTTCTTTATCATATTAAGCATTTCCGATTTGGTGTTTGGATTTTTTTTAGAAGATTTTTTTTAAGAAAAAAGAAAAAGGAAAATGTGACTTTTTTAGAAAGGGTTTCCATATTAGGCTATCAGTTTGTGCCCCCCATGCATCCCCCCTTGGTCATCCCCATTAGCTGATTTTTGAGTTTCCAACGTTAAATATGTGCAATTGTCCTTCTCTCTGGAAAAAAAGGGCTAAAAAACTAAAATATTACTGTCCTGTTGCAGGCTTCCAACTCAATCAAAATCGGTGTTTATTTTTTATTCTAATCAATGTCCTTCTAGTCCATTATTTAAGGGAAACTAATACTGAAATTCTTCAACTTATGATTACATTGTATCACTTCTTGTTTTTCTTATTTTTCTAACAGCAACAATTTGTTTTTGTTTTGCTGGTTTTGATGAGATTGCAAAATGAACCAAACTCTAATTGCTTGATGAGATTGCTGTCTCTGTTTTGTAAGTTATGGCTTCATCTACTCCAAGTGCCCCAAACACAACTCAATCAGTGTGAACACCTAATTTTGACCGGGCCACAATAAAAAATAAAAAATAAAAAATAAAAAATAAAAAATAAAAAAAAAACAAAAAACAAAAAAAGTCACTCTCACATTTGTTACCCACTCACAAACAACTCTCACCCACTCCCCACTCATCCCTCTATATCACCCACTCACAACAACTCTCACCCACTCCCCACTCACTCCACTACACACACTCCACTCACAACAACTCTCACCCACTCCCCACTCACTCCACTCCACTCTCACCCACTCCCCACTCATCCCTCTATATCACCCACTCACAACAACTCTCACCCACTCCCCACTCACTCCACTACACACACTCCACTCACAACAACTCTCACCCACTCCCCACTCACCCCACTATATCACCCACTCACAACAACTCCCACTCACTCCCCACTCACCATATATAACCACTCCTCCATTACCACCTTCCATCTTTCTCCGGACCGGACATCAACCATCTTCCATAACCACCTCCCAACCGTGAGCCTCCTTTGCCACCTTCAACACTTTATCACAAAACTCGCTTAACTCACCTCCATCAAAAACACAACCCATCCCCGTAGCCCTCAAGTTTACTTATTGCCTACACCCCATCCACCCCCCTCATTCTTCACAACCTCTTCATAACCACTTCACTACCGGGAACTTCCACCTTCAACACTTCATCACAGTAGCACTAACCATCACACACAACCAATCACCTCACCACCTTCAACCTTCATCTTCATCTTCCATTTTCACCACCATCCTTCATCTCATCTTCAACCTTTCATCCCTCCATAACCATTTTCTTCACCATTTTGACTTCCAAATCATCCCACCATAATCATAACCAAAACCAACTTCCAACCGAGTCAACTCAGCACCCTTCCATAACAACCATCATTGTTCTCCATAGCAGCAGCCTCACCATCTCTGCGTCCAAGCCCACCAAAGAATCACTTCCATCTCCATAATCATCTTCAACTCACTATTTTCATTTCCTCCAAGCTCCAAGCTCTAACTGTGATTCACCATCAAAGGTCCTCACCCAAACAATCCTAACTCCCAATCACCCCAACTGTGATTCACCCACACTAGCCAAAATCCACCAACTGAGACCACCACATCCAAACCAGCAGCAACATCCACCAAGCAACCTCCATTGTAACCACAATCATCCATAACTTTTACCCATCCACTCGACCGTCGAACCTCAAACTATCCTAACCGGAATCAACAGTTGGATCTCACTAGATCCTCTCTCGCATCCGACTATCGAATTTCGAAACTAAATCCTTCCCTGCACCAACCGTCGGATTTCAGAAACCAGATCATTATCCTTTCACCTCCAAATCGTGAACTCCACTCCCCTCACCGATAGCCCAAAACAAAACCCAAACTCCTTCTTTATTCATCTATCCTAACTTCCATCTTCACCACCTTCCTCTAAAAAAAAAAAACACTTTCTACACGTTCACGTATCCACCATTCACAAGTCACCGTGTTCAGCAGCCACCAGGCCCAGCCTCCATCCCTGCAAACCCAGTCGCGTACCAGGTATATAAAAAATAAAAAAAAATAAAAAATAAAAAATAAAAAATGTAATAAGTAAAATCATTTTCTAAAGAACTACGTAACTTTGAGTTCCCCCTTGCACCAGGGGATACGTAGGAGCAGAATTTCACTTCTGTCAAGGCCAAAATTAAATTTTCATAATTTTGTGTTTTTTTTTTTTTATAAATAATTACAATGTTTGCAAAAAAGGGTAAAATAAATATTTTCAGAGATTATTAAGAATTTGCACATTTAACTTAAGGTACCGTCTTAGGACGGGTGTGTTAGGGGTGCAGTGGGATTAAGTTTCCACCCTTCCCTAAGCATAACCGACTCTCGAATCCAATCTGGTTTCAAAGATCATTTTCAAAGAAAGGTTTTCCAATTTTTCCAAATTCAAATAAAATTGGTGGTGACTCCATTTTTTTCCATTTCCATTTTCTAAAATCTCTCGAGTTGCTATTTTTCGCCGCGATCACGGTCGCGACAGATGGCGACTCCACTGGGGATATTTGGAGAGTCAAGCCTATTGTGGTTACTTGTGCAAATTGTTAATAATATTTTTTATTTATTTATTTTACCTTTTTTATCCTTGTTTTTGTTTTCTTTTTGTTTGTAAATGGATTTTATTTATTTCGTTCTGTGTAAATATCTGATAGCGTTATTCCTGTGTTTGTTTTGACATGATATACTTGTATATATTTTGTACTTAATTGTGCATAATTGTTGAAACCTTAGGATAGATGATTGCTGCCTAGCTGTTGTATATATGTTTTTGGCAGGTTGGGGGTAGTTTCTTTTTAAATTTTTGTACAGGTTTGTATGCTCCCTCACACACATCACTGTCACGTACCTCACACACTTTTTGGGCTCTATACCCGAGTCTGTGCGAAGCCGAGGAATAGGAGGAGTCTCGACTTTTGTTATTGAGGGGCTTTATGCTCACTTGACATTTGTCGAGACGCCACTTAGATTGTTACTAATATCATGGATGAATCATATTGAGAGGGTTTATCCCAACTTGTGATTAATTTATGAATTGGATCCTTGTCTTTCGAGATAAGGGCAATCTGGGAACCATGACTTTTAGAAGTTTTGACCGTCCTGAAAAATCTTGCACTGATAGATTGAACATAGTGACTGTTGAATCTTAGGTTTCACCTGACTAGGGCACAAAAGGGAGTGTACTTCTTCTTTATTTATTTATCTGTTTCTCAAGTCCTTCATTCGTGCATAAAAAAAAGAGGCTATTCATTGCTTGCATTTTCGTAACATTCTTAGCATTCTAAAAAAAAAAAAACATCATCTTGCATTTTTATAACCTTCTAAAAAAAAAAACTTGCATTTTCATGACATTGCATTTCAAAAAATCATCATGCATTTTCATGGCATTCTTGACTTAAAAAAAATCATGCATCTTCATAGCATCCCTAGCATTCAAAAAAAAAAAAAAAAAAAATATCTTGCATTTTCATGACATTGCATATAAAAAAAAAAATGCATCTTCATAGCATCCCTAGCATAAAATATATATATATATATATCTTACATTTTCATGACATTGCATTTCAAAAAAAATCATCATGCATTTTCATGGCATCCTTGACTAAACAATCATGCATAGCATCCCTAGCATAAAAAAAAAAGGAAAAAAAACTTGCATTTTCATGGCATTCTTGACTTGAAAAAAAAAAACATGCATCTTCATAGCATCCCTAGCATTCAAAAAAAAACTTACATTTTCATGACATTGCATAAAAAAAATCATGCATCTTCATAGCATCCCTAGCATAAAAAAAAAAGAAAAATAGCATCTTGCATTTTCATAGCATTCTAAAAAAAAAAAGACATTGTGCATTTTCATAGCATCCCTAGCATTCAAAAAAAAAAATAAATCATCTTGCATTCTCATGACATAGAATAAAAAAAAAAAAGAAAGAAAAATGGAAAAAGTGTTTTCAAAGTTCATTTATTTTGTGCATCTCATGCATTTCATCCCATTCTTTGTTAAATGCTATTTTGTTTTAATAAATCATCTTGCATCCTCATGACATAACATTTTTTTTTTAAAAAAAAGAGAAAAGGAAAATGAAAAAGTGTTTTCAAAGTTCATTCTTTTTGTGCATCTCATGCATTTCATCCTGTTCTTTGTTAAATGTTATTTTGTTTTAATAAATCAATTTGGTTTGAACTAGAAAGAGCCTAGGAAGGAAAAGACCAATCAAATCCACATTCACAAGCATAAATCTCGGACTAGAATGGCTGCTGATAACCCTGAGGATGAAGGAAGAAATTTGAGCATGCAAGTAGATGAGATGAAAGAGATGATTATTGAAATGGCAAAATCTCAGAGAAGAATGGAGGAAATGTTATTGGCCATGAGGGAGACTATCAACTTGATTGGGGCTACTGGAAGTGCAGGAGTGACTTGGGCGAATCTGCACCTGCCAACTATCACTTCCATAAGGACAAACCCTGGGATCACCACTGAGATTCCTGTTGAGGGAAAAACCTCGAACACTGTGCCACTAGTGCTTCCTATCGGAGAAGGGTGTCGTTTTTCAGAGGATACTCGAAATGAGGTCCATGGTAATGTCGAATTCATGGGGGAGCAACCGCCATATAACCCTAACCTTCACTTTCCATACCAAATACCTACTCCTACATTTCCTTATTACCCTTCCCATCAA
Organism: Ormosia semicastrata; assembly: GCA_029884595.1. Lineage (NCBI taxonomy): Eukaryota > Viridiplantae > Streptophyta > Magnoliopsida > Fabales > Fabaceae > Ormosia > Ormosia semicastrata. The sequence goes on along the minus strand of JAQQTO010000063.1, from coordinate 132,129,596 downwards.
TTCGTTCCAACCATAAATAGCACCCCAACTCCACAATTCCAAACCAACAATGGCCCCATGCCATCACCATATGTGCCAACTCGCCCATCTCATATTCGACATCCACCTGTACCTCCACAAAATTACCCAAACCTCCAACAGCCTCAACCAAACTTCTGAAATCGAGGTCGCTTCCATCCTCAAAACCTACCTCCTTTCCCAAGATTACCCATGTCAAACGCAGACTTATTCCAAAGGTTGTTCGATGCTCACCTCATGTCGGGAAGCCCTGTACGTCCTTTAGAACCACCATTCCCAGCATGGTATAATCCGAGTTTAACTTGCAAATACCACAGGGACGTCCCAGGGCACTCAATTGAAGATTGTGAATCTTTCAAGATTGCAGTAAGGAAGCTAATAGCTTATGGGAAGTTTGACATTCAAGAAATAGCTCTACCTAGTGTTGTCAGCAACCCAATTCTTGATGAGGTAAATGCATGGGAGATGGAAGGATCACCCATAGGAAAGGTCAGAAGCTTGTATGCACCAATGGCTGAAGTAGTCGAAGGGCTGAAGAAAGCAGGTTGTAGTATCACTACACCAGCTGCAACTATGAAAGAAGAGGAGAAGCAGAATGAAGAATCAAGTCGTGTTGAGGGTTGTTGGGATTTTAAGATGCGAAGCCAAGAATTACTCGCTTCAAGGGTAATACAAGCTGGGCAAGATGTAGATTCCTCTGAAGAGGTTAATGTGGAGTTGGAGGAAATGGTGAGGAACATAACTCTGAGAAAAGAAAATGATGCAGCACATTCCTCATCAGAGGGAAATACTCCCCACACCAGTCAAGATAATCGTCTATGAAGAAGTCACTCATCCTCTAGCAATTTGAAACCTCTGAACAATGGGAGATCTGAGGATTTGATGGAAGTGGTTGCCAAAAAAAATCAGTGATGATGAACTTATGTTAACTTTCTTGAAGCATTGATGTAATAAATTCACATGAATATCTTGTTTCCTTTCATTTTCAGTGTCTTTCTTGATATTTATTTCTCTTTCACTTTTTCAAAGTGTCTTCCTCGTATTTGGGGGCCCATCGGACTCCAATTCTTAGTAATTCTTGGTTTGGTAGATGTCAATAAAGTTCACGTGTGCAAGTATCCTTTGCCTAAAAACAAAAAACAAAAAAAAACAAAAAAAACCAAAAAGATAAAAAAAAAGAAAAATAAGAAAAATAAAATGGAGCAAAGAAATAATCACTTGGTGTGTATCATCCTTTTGTCTCTGAATTAAAGTTTTTAAAAATGAGCAATCAAGATTTGAAATGAAGATTGGCCGTGTTTCTCTATCCCTCATCAGAATTCATTATCTCTCGTTGTCCTTTTTTAGCTTGAAAATTTCTTCAATAAACCCTGGACAAGGATCACCTCTACACTGGGGGATGACACAAAGCAAAGGTTGATTGTCATGGTGAATATTTTGAAGCATAATGGAAAAAGAAAAAGAAAAAGAAACAAAAAAAACCAAAAAGATAAGAGAAAAAGAAGAAAGAAAGAAGTGAGAAGGGCGAATGAAAGAAAGTGAAAAGAAAAAGGAAGAAATGAAGGGCAGTAAGAGAAAAGTGTACTTGAAAGTACAAGGGCAATTGACAAAGTTTAACGTTGAATAAGGATCCTTGGTCCCATTCAAACCCTTAAACACTTGTTTGAGCCTTATATCTTTCCTTTCATAACCCATACCATTGGCCATGTTACGAGCCTCAAAAAGTCCATTCTGATCAATGAAGGATTGTTGTCATTTTCACTAACTTTAATTTTGAGACAAAGAACCTAATTCATTACTCTGGAAAAAAAATCAAAAATAAAAAAAATAAAAAAAGAGAGAAAAAGAAAAGAGAGACTTACACCTGGGCAAGTTGCTACCCTGTCTGAGCTAGTCCCATATTGGGGCATGTTTCTCCTTAGTTCAATTTGACCTACATCGGGACAAATCTTTTGGGTCACTAGGGCGAGTTTCTGTCCTATTCAGTCCTAGACTGGGGCAAATTTCTCTTGGTTCAATTGCCCTAGATTGGTGTAACTTCGTGACTCACACTGGGGCAATTTTTGTTCACAAATGACATACTCTGAGCCAAATTCCTTTGATACCCTACATAAGGGTAGATTTTTGTATACCTAAAAAAAATGGTCATGGTGTCCAGTTGTCGAGTCAAGATCAATCACGTCCATACTGGGGTAAAAAAAAAATTATTTCTTGCTATTCTACTTCTTGTGCCTTTACCCTTTGTAAATAATACCCTTTTTCCGTAGTCAAGCTTCCAAGAACAATCTGGAAGTTGTTCGCTTCTTTTCTGTTGTACTTTTTGAGTTCATGAGTGTCTGTTACGTAATGCTTCAAGTAAGGTGAACATGAGTACAACACTATGATTTGACCATCTAATGGTAATCTCCTAATGAGCAATTCAGATTGAAGAGATCTTGGAGAGTCCCGTTTGATGGAAAAGGAGGCACCGGAGCAAAAAAAAAAAAGCTCGTTAGGTTGAAAACCCGAAAGGGCGGCCTAAGCAAAAGTTAAAAAAAAAAATGGAAAAGAGCCCGTTAGTCTGAAAACCTGAAAGGTTGGTCTAAGCAAAGTTAGGGCAAATAAATAGGCAAAATCTCAAGGAAAGTTGATCTGAAACACCTTGAAGGGTGCACCCAAACTGGGGCAATTTTGAATTGCGTTTGATTAGCTACATAGGGACAATTTTGTTTGTATTCAGTTGACCATACTGGGGCAAGATTTTTGAAGGATTAAGGAGAAGACAAGTGTTGAAGGAAGTAGCAACAGAGACAGTGATTGAGTTCAAACAGTTGCAGGGAATCAACTAGATGAGGGATAAAGCAAAATACTGGAGTAAAATTTTCTCTCAAGGACTCAGTCAAATAAGGGTTCATGACAAAAGATAATCATCTTATTTCTCAAAAGGAGAGTTGAAAGTGAAAAATAAGGAAAGAAAAAAAAATAAGAAAATGGGAAGAAAGGATGAGTAAGAATGATCGAGGTTATCGTGTCCAACGAGCAAAAACATGTGAATAAGGATTTTGATTGGTCAAAGCTTTCCAAAGTCGTCGTTGGTTCAAAAGACTTTTAATAAAATAAAATAAAAAAAAGAAAAAAGACAAAAAGACAAAAAAAGGAAAAAAGGGAGAAAAGCAAAGAAGAGAAAATGAGAAAAATGAAAAAAGAAGAAAAAATCTTTTTGAATCAAGATGCTTAAATTCGGGACGCAGTTGCCCATTGTCATTTAAATTTCGGGACGCAGTTGCCCATTGTCATTTAAATTTCGGGATGCAGTTGCCCATTGTCTTTTAAGTTTCGGACGCATGATTGCCCATTGTCTTTTAAGTTTCTGAATCGATTGCCCATTGTCTTTTAAATTCGGGACTCGATTGCCCATTGCCTTTTAAATTCGGGGACTCGATTGCCATTGCCTTTAAATTTCGGGACGCGATTGCTACATCATTTAAATTCCGGGACGCAGTTGCCCATTGTCATTTAAATTTCGGGACGCAGTTGCCCATTGTCTTTTAAATTCAGGGACTCAGTTGCCCATTGCCTTTTAAATTCAGGGACGCAGTTGCCCATTGCCTTTAAATTCTAGGACGCAGTTGCCCACTGTCATTTAAATTTCGGGACGCAGTTGCCCATTGTCATTTAAATTCTGGGACGCAGTTGCCCATTGCCTTTTAAATTCCGAGACGCAGTTGCCCATTGCCTTTTAAATTCCGGGACGCAGTTGCCCATTGTCATTTTAAATTCCGGGACTCAGTTGCCCATTGTCATTTTAAATTCCGGGACTCAGTTGCCCATTGTCATTTAAATTTCGGGACGCAGTTGTCCATTGTCTTTTAAGTTTCGGGACGCAGTTACCCATTGTCTTTTAAATTCAGGGACTCAGTTGCCCATTGTCTTTTAAATTCAGGGACTCAGTTGCCCATTGCCTTTAAATTCCGGGACGCAGTTGCCCACTGTCATTTAAATTCCAGGACGCAGTTGCCCATTGTCATTTAAATTTCGGGACGTAGTTGCCCATTGTCATTTAAATTTCAGGACGCAGTTGCCCATTGTCATTTAAATTTCGGGACGCAGTTGCCCATTGTCTTTTAAGTTTCGGGACGCAGTTGCCCATTGTCTTTTAAGTTTCGGGACGCAGTTGCCCATTGTCTTTTAAATTCAGGGACTCAGTTGCCCATTGCCTTTTAAATTCAGGGACTCAGTTGCCCATTGTCTTTAAATTCCGGGACGCAGTTGCCCACTGTCATTTAAATTCCGGGACGCAGTTGCCCATTGTCTTTTAAATTCCGGGACGCAGTTGCCCATTGTCTTTTAAATTCCGGGACGCAGTTGTCCATTGCCTTTTAAATTCCGGGATGCAGTTGCCCATTGTCATTTTAAATTCCGGGACTCAGTTGCCCATTGTCATTTTAAATTCCGGGACTCAGTTGCCTATCGTCTTTTAAATTCTGGGACTCAGTTGCCCATTGTCGTTATTAGTTTCTGTTGAGCGCATCGGCTCCGTGCATTTTAATTTTCTGTCAATTCTTTTGAGCGCATCATCTCTATGAATTACTTGCATTTTACTTTCTGTTGAGCGCATAGGCTCCATGTATTTTAATTTTTGCCAATTCTTTTGAGCGCATCGGTTCCATGCATTCTTAAAATTTCTGTCATTTACCTTTGAGCGTATCAGCTCCATGCATTTTAATTTCTGCCAATTCTTTTGAGCGCAGCAGCTCCATGCATTCCATGCATTTTAAATTCTGTTGAGTGCATCGGCTCTGTACATTTTTTTAAATTCTGTTGAGCGCATCGGCTCCATATATTTTAATTTTTGTCAATTCTTTTGAGCGCATCGGCTCCCTGCATTCCATGCATTTTAATTTCTATAAATTTTGTTGAGCCCATCGGCTCCTTGCATTTTCAATTCTGTTCAGAGCATCGGCTCCATGCATTTTAATATCTGTCAATTCTTTTGAGCGCATCGGCTCCATGCATTTTAAATTTTGTTGAGCACATTAGCTCCATGCATTTTAAGTTTCTATTGAGCGCATCGGCTCCATGCATTTTAAATTCTGTTGAGCGCATCGGCTTTGTGCATTTTTAATTTCTGTCAATTCTTTTGAGCGCATCGGCTCCATGCATTTTAAATTCTGTTGAGCGCATCGGCTCCTTACATTTTAAACTCTTTTGAGCGCATCGGCTCCATACATTCCATGCATTTTAATTTCTGTCATTTACTTTTGAGCGCATCGGCTCATTGCATTTCAACTTCCATCGTTGTTCATGTTTTGTTTTGCATTTATCCTTTTCTGCATTGTCGGACAAAATTGGAGTTCATGTCTTTACTCGTTTCTTACAATGATAAAACGAAAAAATCACAGTTTTTCTTTTTATCTAATAAGAAACAAGTAAATAGGGGCAACTGTGAACACCCAATTTTGACCTAGGACCACAATAAAAAATAAAAAATAAAAAATAAAAAAAAAAAAAAAAAAAAAAAAAAAAAAAAAAGTCACTCTCACATTTGTTACCCACTCACAAACAACTCTCACCCACTCCCGACTCATCCCTCTATATCACCCACTCACAACAACTCTCACCCACTCCCCACTCACTCCACTACACACACTCCACTCACAACAACTCTCACCCACTCCCCACTCACTCCACTCTCACCCACTCCCCACTCATCCCTCTATATCACCCACTCACAACAACTCTCACCCACTCCCCACTCACTCCACTACACACACTCCACTCACAACAACTCTCACCCACTCCCCACTCACCCCACTATATCACCCACTCCCCACTCACCCCACTATATCACCCACTCACAACAACTCCCACTCACTCCCCACTCACCATATATAACCACTCCTCCATTACCACCTTCCATCTTTCTTCTGGACCAGACATCAACCATCTTCCATAACCACCTCCCAACCGTGAGCCTCCTCTGCCACCTTCAACACTTCATCACAAAACTCGCTTAACTCACCTCCATCAAAAACACAACCCATCCCCGTAGCCCTCAAGTTTACTTATTGCCTACACCCCATCCACCCCCTTATTCTTCACAACCTCTTCATAACCACTTCACTACCGGAACTTCCACCTTCAACACTTCATCACAAGTAGCACTAACCATCACACACAACCAATCACCTCACCACCTTCAACCTTCATCTTCATCTTCCATTTTCACCGCCATCCTTCATCTCATCTTCAACCTTTCATCCCTCCATAACCATTTCCTTCACCATTTTGACTTCCAAATCATCCCACCATAATCATAACCAAAACCAACTTCCAACCGAGTCAACTCAGCACCCTTCCATAACAACCATCATTGTTCTCCATAGCAGCAGCCTCACCATCTCTGCGTCTAAGCCCACCAAAGAATCACTTCCATCTCCATAATCATCTTCAACTCACTATTTTCATTTCCTCCAAGCTCCAAGCTCCAACTGTGATTCACCATCAAAGGTCCCCACCCAAACAATCCTAACTCCCAATCACCCCAACTGTGATTCACCCACACTAGCCAAAATCCACCAACTGAGACCACCACATCCAAACCAGCAGCAACATCCACCAAGCAACCTCCATTGTGACCACAATCGTCCATAACTTTCACCCATCCACTCGACCGTCGGACCTTAAACTATCCCAACCGGAATCAACAATTGGATCTCACCAGATCCCTCTTCGCATCCGACTGTCGAATTTCAAAAACTAAATCCTTCCCTGCACCAACCGTCGGATTTCAGAAACCAGATCATTATCCTTTCACCTCCAAATCGTGAACTCCACTCCCCTCACCAACAAATTTCAAAACAAAACCCAAATTCCTTCTTCATTCATCTATCCTAACTTCCATCTTCACCACCTTCCTCTAAAAAAAAAAAAAAAACACACTCTCTACACGTTCACGTATCCACCATTCACAAGTCACCGTGTTCAGCAGCCACCAGGCCCAGCCTCCATCCCTGCAAACCCAGTCGCGTACCAGGTATATAAAAAATAAAAAAAATAAAAAATAAAGATGTAATAAGTAAAATAATTTTCTAAAGAACTACGTAACTTTGAGTTCCCATTACACCAGGGGGATACGTAGGAGCAAATTTCACTTCACAAGGCCAAAATTAAATTTTCATAATTTTGTGGGTTTTTTTTTAAAATAATTACAATGTTTGCAAAAAAGAGTAAAATAAATATTTTCAGGGATTATTAAGAATTTGCACATTTAACTTAAGGTACCGTCTTAGGACGGGTGTGTTAGGGGTGCAGTGGGATTAAGTTTCCACCCTTCCCTAAGCATAACCGACTCCCGAATCTAATCTGGTTTCAAAGATCATTTTCAAAGAAATGTTTTCTAATTTTTCCAAAATCAAATAAAATTAGTGGCGACTCCATTTTTTTCCATTTCCATTTTCTAAAATCTCTCGAGTTGCTATTTTTCGCCGCGATCACGGTCGCGACAATCAGCAGCTCAGAGTCAAAGCACGCAATCTATTAGAGCATAGTCTGACCCAACATGGGATCATTGTGAAATTTTTGAAGATTTTGAGGGAAAGAAATCCTTGAAATGTTTGTATTGTGGAAATATTTTAAGGGTGGAGGAATACGTAGGATGAAAAAGCATCTTGCTGGAAAAAAAGGGACTGCATTGGTTTGTAAAAGTGTTCCTTTTGATATTAGATTCAAATTGGCAGAGAATTTGATGAAAGTATCTGGATCCAAAAAAAGAGGAAATGATCAGATTCAAGAAGAAACAGAGAATCCATTTGGGGATAGCGTTATGCAATTTGAAGGAAACACACCGGATTTGGAAGAGTTAAGTAATCCTCCACCAATACCAAATCAAGCCAAAGGGAAGGAAAAAGAAACTGCAAGGAAAAAACCAAGCGGGAGTGGAAACATAAACAATTACTTTGCCCTATGAACTACTCCCGGAGCGCAACCTTCAATTAGAAATGCTTTTGCAGGTAAGGAAGCTATACACAAGGCTGATTTGGCTGTTGCTAGATTCTTCTATGATTGTTGCATCTTGTTTAATTGCAGAAATTCAATATATTATCAGCCTATGTTGGATGCTATTGCAGCTATTGGTCCTGGTTATAAAGGGCCTAGTTATCATTCCATTAGAACTAAATTGTTGTATGAAATTAAAAAGGAAGTTGAGTTGTCGGTTGAGAGTTTAGGAGTACTTGGAAACAAACTGGTTGTACTATCATGGCTGATGGTTGGCAAGATCAAAGGAATAGGCAGCTAATTAATTTTCTTGTGTATTGTCCAAAAGGAATCAGTTTTATTAAATATGTTGAAGCATCTGATGTTGTTAAGGATGCTCCAACACTTTGCAATCTGTTTACTGAGTTGGTTGAGATTGCTGGACCAAGTAATGTTGTGCACTTAGTTATTGATAATGCTGCCAATTACAAAGCTGCTTGAAAATTGTTAAATGAAATGTTTCCATCCATTTTTTGGTCTCCTTGTGCAGCACATTGCTTAAACTTGATTTTAGGAGACATTGGAAAAATGAAGCTTGTGAGTACCTTGGCTAAAAATGCAACTGAAGTAACAAAGTTTGTCTACAACCATGAGTTTTTACTAGCTTGGTTAAGAAAAAGACCAGGGTGGAAAGAAATCGCACATCCTGGTCCAACTCATCTTGCAACAACCTTCATTGCACTAAAAAGCATTCAAGAGCACAAACATGATTTACAAGCCTTGGTAACTAGTAGAGATTTTGTAGATTCTAGATACTACAGGAATAAGAACGCCAAAAATTTTATGGAGATTGTGATGGATAGTAAGTTTTGGAATGACTGTGGTGTTGTTGTCCAAACTGTGTCTCCACTTGTTCACTTGCTGATAGTGATGAGAGGCCTTCCCTTGGTTATGTGTATGATGGAATATATAGGGCAAGGAAAACTATTAAGAAGATATTCATGAACTAAAAGTATTTGTATAAGCCTTATACAAGGATTATCAAGCAAAGGTGGGGATAGGCAGCTTCGCCAAAAGATTCATTGTGCTGCATACTTTTTGAATCCAGCATTCTATTGTGATAAAGACAATTTTTGTGTCAAACCAGAAGTTCTACCAAAGGATGACTGATGTTTTGGAAGCAAAAATTAAGAATCACAAGACTGATATTTTGAAGCAAAGTTGGCTTTATCGTGATAGATTGGGAAGTTTTAGCAACTCACTAGCTATTGAAACTGCCAAAGGAATGCGACCTGGTAAGATTTAAAATTTTAAGTTTATTAGACTGATTTTATAATTTTTTATGACAAGTAGTGATATTTTTTTAATCTGTTTTTTTCTAGATCAATGGTGGGCACAATTTGGATTTAGTGCTCCATTGGTGGCACAGTTGGCTATTCAACTTTTGAGTCAAACTGCATCTTCTTCTGGTTGTGAAAGAAACTTGAGTGTGTTTGAAAGAATACACACAAAGAAAAGGAATAAGATGGAGCACAAAAGGTTGAATGATCTTGTATAGTGCACTGCAACTTGGGTTTGAAAAATAGGTTTTTTTTATTCAGATTTCATATAACTTCTTTTTTAAGGTTTAATTTGTTGATTGCTTATGTATATTGTTGTGTTCTTATAACTTATAGGGCCATTAATAAAAGAAAAGCATTAGACCCTACTGACTATGAGAATATGGAGAAAATTGAGTTTTAGATTGCAGAAGAAGATGATACTCCATTGCTTGATTATGATGAGATAGAGAAGATGCTTTACAATGACTTAGAAAATTCAATACTTGATTTAACTGAGAATAAAGGTTTGTTGTAAATGTTTTTAAATTATGAGAATAATGATTAGTGTGGTTGGTTACTTACTATGAACTAATTTTCCCTTTTTGTTCTTATTTTAAGGTCTTGGTCAACAAATGGATGCAGGTGGAGAGTTTAATTTGGATTCCTTTGGTCAAGAAGATGGGGGTGGTCACGCTGAGGATTTTGGGCCGTAGCAATTTCATGGCTAGTGATGATAATGATGCTTGGTTGAATGAGGATCCAACAAATATATGATTTTGAAACTTATTTATTAGTATTATGTTTTAAGTTGTGATTGTAACCTTGTATTTGGTACTTGGTTATTTGCTTTGAAACTTAATTATTAGTTAGTATTATGGTTTATGATGTGAGTTGTGATTGTAAGACCTTAAATCCTTAACTTTGTGCATGTCATTGTGGATGTTTCTATTAGTAATGCATGTTATGACTTATGATTCATGAGAAGAATTTGTATTTGATAAGTAATTATGATTGTCCAAGTTTATATATATATATATATATATATATATGTGTGTGTGTTTGTGTGTGATGTAATTATGATGTCATTTGGTTTGACTATCTAGTCTAATCAGTTGAACCTAAATTAAAAACTTTACTAATTTACTGTACAGTTCAACTTTATCAACATTGTTATAAATTCTTGTTGAGGCTTGCAGAGCACATTGACCTTAGGATAGAGTAACAGTCCCTCCTCTTGGCCTAAATTTTTATCCAAAAAACAAAAAAGTTATTCTTTAAATATATTTTTATCCATGCTTTCAATTTTTATATATTTTTTATACATGGAGCATTCATTAAGAGAGACAATGAGTATAGGAAAGGACTGCAAAAGAACCAAAATATCCTAGAACAAAAAGAACACAATAAAGACAATAAACAAAGAGAAAAAAATATAATTTTAAAAGAGAAATACATTCCCTTGGCATATGAAAAAACGAAAGTCCATCAAAACAAACATGAAATGAAGACTATGAAGAAGCTGAAAAAGACAAATAAGAAGGCCATACCAAAAAGGATGTAAGCGAGGAACTGATCTCCAGCTAAAATTTTGATATGAAACTACAACCAATTGAACCTTACTCTAGTAAAAAGGATGCCTAAAAGCTCATTCGGTTCTCACTTTGAAATCCAATGTTATATATTATGGGAGACAAGACCGGTAAAACATCAAATATGAACACGCATCAAATAATGAATTAAGAGGTCGAATTCAAGCAATATTCTGCAGAAACTCTTGAAATGCATTATTTCCTTTTTTTAGCAGAGAAGTACTTCATAAGCAATTCTCTGGTTGTAGCATCTGCGGAAAAACCTTTGTCTTTCATTATCTGAAGGTATTTTGTTGACCTTGAAATATCATATCTTCGCAGCAATCCTTGCACGAAGACATTATAAGTGAACATATTAGGCGGGCAGCCATCCTCTTCCATATTCATCAATAAGTCTTCAGCATAATCCAATAGTCCTTCTTTACATAGACCTTTAATCATTATGTTATAAGTATAAATATTAATTTGCAACCCTTTCGCTGGCAGACAAGAAAAGAGTTTTTGTGCATCATTCAGTTTTCCAGCACTGCACATTCCATTGAGCACAATACTGTAAATTACAATATTAAGATCCAAATTAATCTTCTCCATTTCCCTAAACAATGATATTGCCTCAGAAAAAAAATGGCACTTGAACAGGCCATCCAATATAATGCCACAGGTTTGGAGATTGGGAATTTGGCCATATTTGTGCATTGTAAAAAACAATTCTATTGCGGCTAGAGGTTTACCCACATTGCAAAACCCACCTATAAGAGTGGTCCAAGTGACAACGTCCGGATGTAATCCTTTATTAACCATTTCATGCAAGAGATTCATAGCCTTGTTGATATTTTTTATCTTACACCATCCATGGATTAACGAATTATAAGTCACAATGTCTGGTAAGCAATCCTTGTCAACCATCAAATCAAATATTTTCATTGTCTCGTTCATTTGATTTTGCAAACAATAACCACTAATCAATGAGCTATAGGTGACAACATCAGGCTCCTCCCCCATTTGAACCATGTAACTCATTATGCGTTTAGCCTCCATAACTAGCCCCTCTTTGCAAAAACCATCCACTAAAAAATTAAAAGTTCGCACATCTGGCATGATTCCCTTTCGCATCATCTCATTCAGTAAAGAGTTCGCCTCTTTCAATCTACCAAAATTGCAAAGGCGTTGAATTAAGAAATTGCAAGTGAGAAGATCAGGTTGAATACCTTTACTAGTCATTTCTGAGCACAAACTTAAAGCCTCGGATACCAACCTATCCTTGCAAAGGCCTTGAATTAGGCAATTGTAAGTGAGAAGATCAGGTTGAATACCTTTACTAGTCATTTCTGAGCACAAACTTAAAGCCTCAGATACCAACCTATCCTTACAAAGACCATCCATAATCATGTTGTAAACTACTACATTCGGTCCACAATTTCTTTCTTCCATCTTCTTTAGAAATCTAATAGCAGCAGATGTGTCACCGACCTTACACAACCCATTAATTATTATTCCATATGTGTAACTGTTGGATCGATACCCCATGTTTTCCATATGGTCAGCTAACCTTACTGCTTGAACCACATTGCCTTCTAAACAAAGCCCATTAATGATGGTGTTAAGAGTCATCATCGTCGGCTCCAAACCAACTTTGAACATAATCCCCAAAACAGAGAACCCAAAAGCTGTGTGGTTCAATCGACAGAGACAATTGATGACAATATTGAGATTAAAGACATTAGGTTTGACACCTAAGGAATGAAAGTGTTTGATTAAAGAAATGGCGGTGGCATAATGCTTCATCTTGACAATCAAGCCAAACAATAAAGTAAAGTCCTTGGGAGATGGCAAAGGGTTCATGCTAACCATATTGTGAAAGAAATCCAAAGCAGCATCAATATTTTTGATTTGTCTCATAGAATTCAAGAACTGGGCTCTGTGGTTTATGGCATCAATCTCACTACTACTACTAACAGAGGTGGAATAAGTTGAAGAAGAAAAGCGCAATGAATGAGAATCAGCGTAAACAAGAAAGGCTTTGGAATTAGAAATGGTAACAATTTGTTGAAGAGATGGAAACCAACAAAGAGAAGCACTTGTTCTTCGAAACATCCCGTATCGATTCAAAGATTGAAGGAAAAATCAAAAGACCCAATTGAAGGTGTGGCTATATGAACAAATGCAGGTTAGATCTACAAATAATGAAGACAATAGAAAGCAGACACTAAACTGAAGCGATACATGCCCCTTTCTGAGTTTCTGTTCGACTCACATTTTTTTCGTTGTTACTGAAAAAAAAAAAACATTTCTAAAAAAATAATTATTGAGGTTCCTGCGTCAATTAAAAAAAAAAGTGGATATAGATTTATAAAGATGTATGTATTATTTTTTTTAAATATCTGATAAAGATGTGTGCTTTTATATGGAAGAGTTTCTACAAAAATGAATTTGTTTAATAAAAGTAAAAAAAATAGATATATTAACTTTTAATTATTTAGTAAGTTAAGATGATTCTATATCAATATATTATTCTTATATAAAGGTAGGAAAAAATCATGATACTTAGTTAAATTAAAAGTAAAAAATATAAAATATATTTATTTTTAATTATTTAGTTAGTTAAAATTATAATACTTTATAAATTAAATTAAAAATAAATATATCCGTTCATACTTGAGAGAATTTACATCTATTTTCTTTATGGATGTAGATGATCAGCACTTGTGAAAAAAATTACACATGATATAATTTCTAGTATAATGACTCAAACTTTCTAAGTTATATTTTTTATTTATATTTTGTCATATCACAATCTCATTTTTATGGCTAAGATCACTTGTAATTTTTTGAAAATTATAAGTGATGTTTCCTTTCTTCACAACTAAATATCCTTATTTTTTATTAGTAAATTACACACTCATTTCCTGATAAATGTTTAAATTACATTGATATCCCCTTCTATTTTGAAAAATTACACTTCTCTCCTTTAAGAGATTTAAATGCACTACACTTTAATTTATTTTTATATTTTTTAATAAAACTCCTGCACAGTCGAAGATTTTAAATTGCAACAACTACTAGCCGAAAGGGTTGAAGTTGCAAGTGTTAGCCATTGAGCACAACAACGACTGCCGACGCAAGTAATTGATGATTAGTAACGTATTTAAGAATCTTTTAAAAAATATTCTCAACATTTTTTAGTTAATTAGACTAAACATCACTATCAACACCGTCGTACCCAACAACTAATACTTATGACTTTGACTCTCTAACTGGTAGATGCTAGGACTTCGAGTCTTTAATTCAATGGAAGTTTTAACAAAAAAGACTTTAAAATAGACGAAAGTTAGTACATTTTCATCTCTCAAATGAGGAGAGTGTAATTTTTTAAAATAGAAGGAAGGGACAGGAGTATAGCTTACTCTTTATTCTTTTTTTTTTAATCTCTTCATATTACTTAAATTCTTTCATTTTTTTAGTGAATAACAATGAGCCTTTTATAGTTTTTTTTTTTAATGAACAAAAGTTTAGGATATTTTTATGAGTAGAAAATTGATTAGGTGATCAAACCCGCAATAGTAAATATCTTCTATACGTAATGCATAATCTAATACTAATCTGTTAATTAAAGAATATTTTTCATTTACTTATTTATTATCTAAAAATTAGTGGATTTAATATTTACCTTTTACAAATAAAAAAGAGCTCATTACTTTGTTCATTTTTTTAAAATAAAATTGTTCATATTGAAGATCTTTTTCATGCCGTCTTCGTTGATTTTTTTTCTTTCAATCCAACAATTTAAAACAATTTTGGGCGTTAAAATGATATTTGCTTCAAAATTATCAACATTAGACTCTGAATTTGTAGAAATGGAAATATTAATATCAATATTATTTTTTTCATACAAAACATTGACGCATCGCTTACCTTTTTGTACCATTATATATATATATATATATATGGGATATATCTAGTGAGAGAAATTTTTATTGTGAGATGGTGAGATGAGTAAATCTTGACCATACAACCATACATAGATGGTTAAGATTAAAAGTTACCTGAAGGTCATGTGATCACTTAAAAAAGTTACATATATTTATGTTCTAATATTGACCATTCATGTAAGATCTAATTATCAAGATTCACTCATCTCGCCTCTCACAATAAACACTCCTCTCACCTGATACACATCTTATATATATATATATATAATTTGTGCAATATCATATAAAAAAATTTACACAAATCAGTACTTAATTCAAACTTTATATAGTTATTATCACTTTTTGGTTTCATATATATCATTGATATAGTATTATCCCTCGTGTCTGGTTAAATCATAATCAAAAGAAATGTTAAAAATATTGAAAGAAGAGAGAAGATCTGTGAATTGTTAATGAAAGATTTTAAAATGTCTTGTTACTAGTCAATATATGAAATTATGAATCGTATAATGAACATATAACATATACAAATCGAGTAAAAGAGATGATTAATTGAAATACAAAACACAAACTAAAACCCATTAATTGAATTAAATAGAGAAGAAAGAGGAGGTTCAAGCATTTTAAGAATCTACGAAGAATTGAGATAAAATGATGGTATAAATTATGATAACACAAATCCAACATTTTTCTTTCAAATGGATCACAATGCAATAATATTTTATGGCTTGCACACTAGAAACCAAATGGAATATAATGAGGCAACTTTAGTCCCTCTGGAAAGGTCAATGCAGCAAAATACATGCAAAGCTTAGAAGTGACAGCATCCCAAGGAAAAAGGGTAAACATAAAAAAATAAAAGATAAGCCTTTTTCTCTCTAACAAAACTATACCTCCAAATGCCCAAATATCATCCTCCATTAAGCTCAAACCATAGAGACTTCGACATATGAGCATGTGACAAACAGGGCAGGGCATCACAAATATTTTTAGTCATCAAGGATATGTTGCTCATATCAGATGCTTTCTTTGACGAGATAATTTCTTCCAAAAGAGTGGTTTCACTTGATTCATGAAACTACAGGCAATTGATACTGATAGGTCCAACCTATGCTATGGTACGCATTTTGTAGGAAATAATATGATCTCAAGAATTCACTTTGGTTTTACATCAAATGAAATCTCAAAATATATTGAGTTTTGGTAAGCACTAGGCACGTGAAGAATAGCCCCAACCTTCACCAGAGGAAGACACTTGCTCTACTGTGGTGACCAGAAAATAAAGAACACCACCATTGAAGTAACAGTTCTAAATCAATATTCACAATATCATAAGGATTACCTTGCTCAGTAAATCCATATATATGAAGCTTAGGACACACTGGTATAAAACACAGCCAACCTTCTCCACAATGATATTCTTGCTCTGATGTGGCAACCTGAAAACAAAGAAAAACATCGTTGAAGTACCAGTTTCACATCAATGTTCACAATATCTTAAGGATTATCTTCCTCAGTAAATCCATATTTATGAAGCTTAGTAAGAAATGGTATAATACACTGCCAACCTATGTCTAGAAATCGGATGCAGGAGCTTAGGACATTATTAATGCTGGTAGTATATATTTCATAGATAAGGTTTTATGCTGAATGTCTCTGAACAGTCACCTCTTTTTTATCTATCCTTCATATTAGAGGGATATATTGAATTAGAAATTTCATTGATAAATTTATTCCTTCTAAATTAAAGACATTATGAACATTTTAAACATATCTTTTGATGTTGTAGGTGTAAACTATGGAAGTGCAGGGGAGACTGGGGAGCTCAGCATGTAAAATTAAAAACATTGAATATAATTGTTTGGGAGAATAGAGAATCCTAGGTGAAAACATACCTGCATATTATGGACACCAAACATATACAATTATGGCTCAACCAGAATCTTGCAAGCTAGAAAAACAAGGCCCTCAAGTTGTTGGCATCGAATTGGGTTAATGCCTTAGCAAACCATGCAGGCTTCTCTGAACTCTTGGATGTATTACCATTCAGAACACCATCATAGTTGTAATCCAGATCAAAATTTCCTAAACGAACATCATTCTGTGCCTGCCCTTCTTTCTACTCAATTACTTTGTACCATCCCGTTTTGAATGGTTTTGGGTAGTTGAGTCCACAACGGTCTTAAGGAGGATGGACCTCAACCAATAAAGGCCCGGTCAACAGTATGACCGGTCTAATTGGTCCAATCGGACTAGATTTTGAACTTGATATGAACCCACATCAAACAATGAAGAGAGATTAAATTCACACAAACTTCAATTATGCAGCAAGTCTTGAAATGTATTATCTCTTTTATTAGCGGAGAAGAGGCAGATAAGTAATTATGTGGTAGTAACATCTAGCAAAAAGCCTTTGCCTTTCATTCTTTGAAGGTATTTTCTTGACCTCGAAATATCATACTTTTGCAGCAATCCTCGGAGAAAGACATTATAAGAGCATCTATTAAGCGGGCAGCCATTCTCTTCCATTTTCATAAGTAAGTCTTCAGCATCATCCAGTAATCCTTCTTTACATAGACCTCCAATCATTGTGTTATATGTATTTGCATCAAATTTCAACCCTTTAGCTTGCAGACAAGAAAAAAGTTGTCGTGCATCATTCAGTTTTCCGGCTTTGCACATTCCATCAAGCATAATATTGTAAATCACAATATCAAGATCTAGATTATTGTTCCTCATTGCCCTAAACAATGATATTGCCTCAAAATGAAAATGGCATTTGAATAGGCCATCCAATATAATGGCACAGGTCTGGAGATTGGGAACTTGGCCGTATTTGTTCATTGTAAAAAAATAATTCTTTTGCAGCTAGTGGTTTACCCAAACCCACCTATAAGAGTATTCCAAGTGACAACATCTGGATGCAATCCTTTATTAACCATTTCACCCAAGAGATAGATAGCCTTATCAATGTCTTTAATTTTACACCATCCATGGATTAATGAATTATAAGTTACAATGCTCGGCAAGCAGTTCTTGTGAACCATCAAATCAAATATTTTCATGGTCTCCTCCATTTGATTTCGTAAATAATATCCATTAATCAATGAGTTATAGGTGGCAACATTAGGCTCCTCTCCCACTTGAACCATGTAACTCAATATGCTTTTAGCCCCCAAAACCATCCATCTTCTTTAGAAATCTAAGATCAGCAGATGTGTCTCCGATCTTACACAATCCATTAATTATTACTCCATAGGTGCGATTATTGGATTGATACCCCATCTTTTCCATGTGATCAGCTAACCATATTGCTTGAGCCACATTGCCTTCAACACAAAGTCCATTAATGATGGTGTTAAGAGTCACAAGTGTCAGCTCCAAACCAATTTTGAACATAATCCCCACAACAAAGAACCCAAAAGCTGTGTGGTTCAAACGACTGAGACAATTGATGACAATATTAAGAGTAAAGACATCAACTTTGACATCTAATGAATACATGTGCTTGATTAATGAAATGGTGGTTGCGTAATTCTTTATCCTCACAATGAAGCCAAACAATAAGTTAAAGTCCTTGACAGATGGGAAAGGGTTCATGGTAACCATTTTGTGAAAGAAATCCAAGGCAGCATGAACGTTTTTTAGATTCCTAATAGAATTCAAGAGGTGGGTTCTGTTTATAGTATCATGAATGCCTCTAGAACTAACATGGGTACAATAAGTTGAAGAAGAAAAGCAAAATGAATGGTAAACAAGGGAATTAGAACAAGTACACAAGTGTTGAAGGTGTTTAAAACAAGAGATGGAAGCTGTTCTTCGCAATAGTAGCATTGTGTTTGTTATTTTGGTGGCAAACGTGAGTTCCTCGTTCGAGGAGTAAGTCTTATGTCTGAGACAGAACAGAAGGAGTGAGAGGTGAGGGTTTGAAGCGTGAGAAACTGAGTCTGAGAGCGAGTTGAGTTGACCCCACTGAACTAGACTCACTTGAGCAAGGTGTTAGAGTTGGGTTGGGCTCACTGAGCCAGTGACGGGATAGCCCAGAATTCCGAGCGCAAATGGCTATGCAGCCCTACGGGTTATCGCCATATGAATAGTGTAATTTTGACTACTCCGTATTTTTTATTTTTGTATTTTATTAATACCTGTTAATCCATATTTTTTTATTTTTGTACTTTATGATGATTAATTTGTTTTAAAAGTATGTAAGTAGGCAAGTTTAAAAGGATAAAGTAGCAATTTATATTATTCAATAGAATTTATATTATTCAATAGAAATTCAAATAAATTAACAACAATTTTTCAAAACTTAACTTCATTGGGTTGAAGCGTGATTTTGTGTCCAATGAGAAATTCTTTCAACTAATGGCAAACGTGCTGGCCTGTAAGTAAGAAATAAAATAAGCCATAAATGTGAGAGACGTAGAGAGTAAGAGAGGTAGTGGAAAGAGTGAGAGAGGTAGTAGAGCACTTTAAAAGATTAATTCAAATAACATCTGAGTATCAAATCACATGTGAAAACAAATAATTCAAAACAAACAAGTTAATAACACTACTTAAATAAGAATTAATATTGTCTATGAAGGATGTGCAGTGTGTAGACTTATTTTGAAATAGTTTTAAGTGTAGGCTCAAGTTAATTTATTTTAAAAAAAATCGAGTTAATTTCAATAAAAAGAAAAAAGAATCAAATCAAATCATGTAAATCTGAGAGTACCGGATAAACTAAATTAATATTGGCCAATTTCACAAAAATTTGAAACTACGCCAGACCTAACAAAATTGAAAGAATTGACCAAACTAAACCACATAAGACTGGACTGGTTTAGTTTGGTCCCTTGGTTATTTCATTATAAACATTTTACTAAACATCTAAGATACACAAGTTTATAAATAATTACACTGTAAAGTGTTAATTAATTAAGAGAGATTATTCATCATAATATAAACAAAGCATAGATACTAAAATTAAGTTATAATTCATAATTTCATACTAATTAAATAGTTGAAGGTGATCACAATGGTGAACTCGTTTGCGACGATGCAAAAAGGCTTGGGTTCAAATTTCATTGCCTTCCTTTGGTGCCATTATTGACTGTCGTTAATTTAGTTTTTTGAGACCCAAATCGTGTCCTGGTCCAAAAGATTTGAATAGTTTTTTTTTAACAAAGTCCCCTCAAGTATTACAAGTTAATAAGTATATAATAGCAAATGACATTTCATAAATGGTGTCCCTCTTAAATTTTGTTCATAGAACCTATCATAAATTATCTATTTATGGACAACAAAATGCAGTAGTGATGATTCCTTGAGTTGCAAGCCTCGTTGTATTTAGGACTAGTTCATAGATACTTTTTCCATGGAGCATATTGCTTTGATAGTTTGACAGTTCAATATCTTGAAAATAGAAGCTTCAACCTTGAAAGAAGAGGTCATGCTTTCTGTTGCTTCCATGAGTACTCTTCCTAATGAAAATGCTAAAGAATGAGGAATACATTTCTAATTTGCTTATGCTTGTGTTGAATTACAAACAAATTGGTAGATGTCTGGAGAACCTTGCAATTATATCTGTAAGGACACTCAGTAATAGGTTGGCACAAAAGATTAGTCTTCTTTGTCATAATAGAATGGCACTCAAATCCTCTTACAAGCATTCAAATAGGAGGTTTACTCAGTCATAAAGTTAGGTCAACAAGACAACAGTCTGACTATGAATAAGTGGCTAAATTGAAAATTTTGGATAAAGAATAAAATGCTTTTTTATAAAAAAAAATACTTTATATAAAAAAATATTAGAGGAAAAAATACATTATATGAAAAAGTACTAATGATGTAATCAAACTGACAATGATAATTATGCAGCTCCAATTTTCTAAAATCAAATTTCTTAAATAATAATATGAATTAAAGAAATGAAATCATTATTCACCAAGAGCATGAGGTCTAATAACAAAATGCATGTCATTATGTGGGTTTTTTAGGTACTATATTCAAGTCTTACAAATTGTTTTTTTTTAATTGAATTTTTTTTAAAGAAAAAAAGAAGTAGAAACTCGGGTCAAATAATCTGAGCGGGTCACTTGGGTTTGACTGAGTCGCTTAAAAAACCCATTATGACCAAGGACCAGACTAGCCAAAAGAACGGGTCCCAGGTTCTCCCATCAAACTGACCCGCCAGGTTCGTACAACTATGCTTACAAGGAATATGAAGATTGTGTAAAGGGCTTCTTAGAACCGAAATTACAATGACCCATGGTTCCCAAGGGTAATTGACCAAATTAGTGTTAATTTAAAAATAATTTATCAATTTGGGGTAATTTCAAAATTAATTACTGATTTGAGGTAGTTTTTCCATATCACCATGACCCACTAATTTTTTTTCTTTTGTGGCAACTTAGCCAAAGGTGTTAATCCACTTGGCACCTTACAAGAAGCCATGTGGGCTCTTGCATTTTTCAAAATTTTGTAGCCTTTACTGGCCACGTGGCAAAGCTCAATGAAATGCGCTAGTCCACGTGACACTTTTTAGTTCATGCACCTTTAGTGACATCATAGGCCACATGACAACATCATATAAAAGGTGCTAGCCCACGTGACTCATCTTTATAATAATTAAAAAACAAAAAGTCATATAGATTAGACATGTGACACCTTATAATTATATGTTGCCACATGGCATTCACCTTATCACGACTATCTCCTATAGAAACCCACGACCCCCTTCCCAATTCTCACACAAGCTCACCTGTGACTTTACTCAAGCTCTGTCACTCACATTCTTTATAATTTTTCTCTCATCCACTCACTTGTTTTGTATAGTTATTTTTATTTAAAAAAATGAGTCAATTAAACATTTTTTTATTCAAATGGTAAAAAGTTTGAAGGGAAACAAAGACTCACATTTGAAGGTGATACGAGACTGATTCAAATTAAGTGTGGTACTAGTTAGGATGAATTGAAGAAAAAGATTCGTTCAAAATTGAAGCTTTACATCAAGTCATTTCAAGCCTAATTTATAGATTTCTGAAATCTCAGAATAAAAATAGATATATTGTGCTTAAAGTAGTCGATGATGAAGGTATTGAGTGTATGATCAGCACATTTGAGTAACATTATGTTATGACAGTCATGGAACTATATGCCAAAATCGATGTTGTGGGTAGTTCATTAGTACTTGTATATTCATGTCCTATGAATACTCGCATGTCAATCGCCAATGAGAACTGTCATGTTGGTGAGTCTGCTGCTGCACCATTTTTGGGTCATACTAATGTTGACATTTGTCTTTTTAACGATGATGAAGATTAGAGTAGGGACCTCCCAATTAAGTCTAGTGAAAATGAAGGTGAATACAAAGGTAAAATTCCTGATAACAAATCTTCTAACACTGAAGTTTAGGGTGATTTCGATGCTACTAGTTTGGCTTCTCTTATAATTATGACAATCTCAATAACTGTCTCAAAAGTCATACATGTGGTAGCGTATGATTGGTTGATCGTGTAAAAAAATTTTACATTGACAGTGCATAAAAATTAAACTTATATATTTATTAATAGCATTTAAATTACCTAAAATTATATTAATAATTATTTAAATAGTACATCAATAATGGATAAAAGATGACAATACCATAAACAATATTTATCTAAACATTTAAATATAACATTTATTTAAAAATATATTAATAATAAAAATATTATATTAATAATAAAAAATATGACAATACAATAAACTTTGCACAGTTGTTCAAGCCAACTTAGATGCTTGTACTGTTCTTTCTTCATAATTTCAATCAATCTTCTAATGGTAAAAAAATAAAACTTTGCATAAACACAGACACACTAACAAAAATGTAAAGCTCAACATCCACACATTAAGGAACATATTTTTCACAAGATATTAATAGCAAATGACATATTTTAAAATAAGCACTTACCTTAAAAACAAAATATGATGGACCTTCGACAAGAAATATTGGTTAGTGATAACACTGTATTTTATACATTTTGTAATCCTCTCACTAGGTGTTAGTTACCAAAATGATGCCATTTTGTTACTAGGTTTTCTTATAGTAATTTTCCTTTGCTCTAAATTAAAGTCATGTTCTTCTTCTTCTTCTTCTTCTCTCTTTCTTTCTTCTTATCTATGAGTAACTAAGTTTCATTTTACTTGGGTGAAAGAGTGAAGTTCTTGGTAATAAAGTAAGGTGAAATTTATTCTTCTCTTGTGCTTAAATGATTTATATTTTCTAGTAGCCATTATACGTATTATAATTTGTTTCTTATAATTTAGAAATCATCTTTGTAAAGAGGAGTTTTTGATTTGTTGTAGACAAAATATTGACACAATGAATGCTTTAACTCATTTATAAGTGGTGGTAATATTTTTAGGAAACATAATATAATTACGTATATTATTTTAAATGGACTTTTAATGTTGTATTTTTCGATTGGAACCTCCATGTTGCGAGGATTCTAATTAAGTTATAAAAGAAATTAATTTTACATTTACTTTATTTACCAAAAGTGAATCTTTTAATCCAAGTAAATAATTTTTATCGTAGTAACAAAATATTTACTTCACCTTAATTAATCTTTAACAATTCCCTGTGGATCGACCTCGGACTCCCGAGAAATTTATTACTTGAGACAACCTGCACTTGGGTTCGCAATGCAACAATTAATCTTGCATCAAGTTTGTAGACTTGTTTGAAACTAAAAATTGTGCATCAAGTTTTTGGCGTCGTTGCTAGGGACATATTAATTTTTTTTTATATTTTTTTTCTTTATTTGGTAGTTGGCTTCTACCACACCATTTTTAATTTTTCTTTTGTGGTTGGTTTAATACCACACATTTATTAATATTTAATGGCGGTTTATACCGCCTACTTTTTAATATTTTTTTTTATCATGGTAGGTTTATACCGCCTATTTTTTTTATATTATTATTATTTTTATCATGGCAGTTTATACCGCCTACTTGTAAATATATATATATATATATATATATATATATATATATATATATATTTATAAAAAAGAGTTGAGTTTTGTATAATTTTTTATTTTATTTTCTTATTTATTATTCTCTTTTAATCAAGTGAAGTTTGATCCTTAGTGTTTTAATTTCTTGTATCTTAGTGTTTGTATTTTTTTTTCTTTTTCTCTTTAATCACTTTGACAATTCGGTGCACCTATCAAAGAATCTCTTCAAGGACTAGTAAGTGCACTATAGTCTTGGGAATCTGACTCAAAAAGACCTTGTTTGCCAATTTATAAAAAAATTAGATGGGAAGCCTATCATCGACTCATATAAGGCGTTTAAGCCGTTACTGGACGTAAAACCAGAGGAAGATGTGAGCCACAATCACAA
This sequence comes from Ormosia semicastrata, assembly GCA_029884595.1. Taxonomy (NCBI): domain Eukaryota; kingdom Viridiplantae; phylum Streptophyta; class Magnoliopsida; order Fabales; family Fabaceae; genus Ormosia; species Ormosia semicastrata. The sequence goes on along the minus strand of JAQQTO010000063.1, from coordinate 132,105,410 downwards.
CTACATGTATATATTTTCTTGTATAGATTATAAAAAAAAAAAGAGCAAGAATTGGTCTGAAGGAAATGTTGCAAGAAGCAGTAAGAAAAGGAAGCCAGTCAAGACACTCCATCTGTATAAATAATTTCAATCTTTGGCCATACTTTGTTTCTGTTTATATTTGTGTAAGGTTGCTCTTTTCAGTAATTACGGTAACAGGTACTATCTTCTATCTTTTTCCTTTCTATTTTTTAACATTGAGGACAATGTTGTGTTCTGGTTATGGGGAAGGATAGTTGTGTGACTAGTTGTGTAAAAAAATGTAAAAAAAAAATTAGTAAGTGTGTTTATATTTGTCGTGTGTTGAGTTGTGTATAAAAAAATGCTTAAAAAAAATTTAAAATGTGTTTATGTTTGTTATGTTTATATGTTTGTTAGCAATTTTTTAACCTAAATCAATTAAGGATGGCAGATTAAGGAGTAAATTTTGCTATGGAGGTAATTTTACTCTTGAGACGCATCTAGATTGGGGTAGATACCTAGTTTATGTGGAAGTAGCAAATGAATTCAAGAAAATTTGCATGATTGAGTTAATTGTCTTCTTTTTTAAACATCACATGCTTGGTTATGGATGTTGAAATTTTTGTGGACTGAGAATGATGGATATATGCCTTGTGAGATTTTGAACCTATTGATGAATGAATTGAACATCTGTATCATTCTCTTCGTTCTTGTGTGATTTTTTTCACTCATGGAATTGTTACTCTAGAACTTGCTTCGATTCTTTTTGAAGCTACATTTTCACATGCATACATAAACATGATTGAGGTAAATTTTCTTGAATTAACCACTTTGACCAAATAGCTAACCTTACATATTTTTCTTTTGCTTAACCCATTTGAGTTTATTTGACCATTCTTTGTTTTTAACTCATTACGTGCCTTAAATGAAAAATTATGTTCTAACCTAACCTTAGGAAATAAGAGAGCATTGACTTTGTTATTTGATGAGTTCTTGAACAAGTGTGGGGGTGCGTGTGCAAATTAGTTATATAAAAAAAAAGAAAAAAATGTTTCTATAAAAAAAAAGAGCTGATTATTGCTACAATCAAAAGAATGCACCATGTGATATATTCATACCTAGAATGAGGGTGGATGATTAGAAATAACAAGAATAGAAGGAGAAGGTTCAAGCCTAAATGAATTCAATCTACCAATTGATCTTTAACAAAACATTAGTCAGATATTGGTCATTGTCCTGTATGAGGAAGAACTAAGAAATTCTTGAGAAATTTAGACTGAATGTTCTCAAACATCTTCTCCACTCTATTTGTAACATTATGTTCTTTTATTCTCTTTGGTCTTTAACTTGTCTTATCTATATTACTTCCACCTTTACCTTGACCCCATTATAACCTTGAATAAAGTCCTCATGATTTGTGTATATATGTTGTTTTTGAGTAGCGGAGAAGTAGAAGATAAGCAAGCTTATGGTAGTGCAATTATTCATGAGTTGAATAGAGTGAAATACTAACATTTTTAAACACTTGGGAGATTGAGAGTAAATTCTGTGAGAATCTATCATTCTTGATTCATTCTTTTCAACTAAAGTTTCTTTGCTTGATGGTTTGATATGTGAAGACATGTTATCTCATGAATGTTTTATTCCTTGAATGTCTAGTTGCTCTTCTTAAGTCATTAAATTCTTTGGAGTTTTTTTTAGTTTTTGAGTTTGTGTTATTTTTCTTTATTCCTTGGTTTTTGTATTTTGTGTTTTGCCCAGGAGTGCAAAAGTTAAGTGTGGGGGAATTTGATAACACTGTATTTTATACATTTTGTAATCCTCTCACTAGACTTCTTAAGGTTCAATTAGGCTTAATTAAGTTGATTTTGACACATTTTATGATTTTGAGCCGAATTGGATAATTAAATAAATTATTGCATAAATTAACTGTAATTATCTCTTTGGCAATGTTTAGTAAACTGAATATAACTTGAGTTACAAATATCTGATTGATGTGATTTTCGTCTTGTAGGAAAGCTTAGACAATTTCCTACAACTTTAATGTTGAACATTTTTCCTAAATCGGACTCCTTGGAGGTAATATTGGGCTTTGAAGTCAAAATAGAGGAGCTGAACTGGGTCTAAACACTCTGCAGTAATTGGACCATTTCTTGAGTTCTAGGCATGATTTTGGACTCAAACTAAAGTCATTTTAAAGTAAATATCCAGGCCTACAACTTTCATGAAGACCACTTCTTTCAAAAATGAAAAAATGACTGGACGCACAGCTATGCATTTACTCAATTATTATTTTAAAAAAAGAAAAAAAAGAAAAAAAAATTAAAAATGTCATGGATGACGTTTAAGACTTAATTGTTAAGTTTGATAATTGTGGCTCCTGTAGCCACAGTGGAAACAAATTGCCTATAAAAAGGCAATCAATTGCATTTGAACCAGGAGACATTCGGGGGAGGGGAAATTCTGAGGAATTTCCTCCTCCCTCCAATTTCCTTTCTCTCTCTTTTTCTCATTTTTTCTTTTTTAGTCTATATGTAAATAAGTTCTAGTCTACTTGGGTCAAAGTGTGAAGCTCTTGGTAATAAAATAAAGTTAGATTTATTCCTCTCTTGTGCTTTAATGATTTATGTTTTTAGTAATTATTATACGTGTTATATTTTGTTTATGATAATTTAGAAACTACCATTGTAAAGAGGAGTTCTTGATTTATTGTAAACAAAATATTGATACAATGAATGCTTTAACCCATTTACAAGTGGTGATGTTAGAAATTCTCCTTATAAAGTGGAGATCTTGATTTATTGTAGACAAAATATTGGCACAGTAAATGCTTGATCCCATTTATGAGTGATGATATTAATAAATGATTAAAGGAAATATAATATAATTACTTATATTATTTTAATGGACTTTTAACGTTGTATTTTTCGATTGGAACCTCAATGTTGCGAGGATTCTAATTGAGTTATAAAAAGAATTAATCTTATCTTTCCTTTATTTACCAAGAGTGGATCTTTTTACCTAAGTAAATAATTTTTACCGTAGTAACAAAATATTTACTTCACCTTAATCTTCAACAATTCCCTATGGATCGACCTTGGACTCACTGAGAAATTTATTACTTGAGACAACCTGCACTTGGGTTTGCAATGCAACAATTAAAAAATGTGCATCAAGTTTTTGAATTTCAAACATATTAATACACACACTTCCTAAACCAACCTCCCGAGCAATGGTGCCAAAAACTTTATGCACACTTTTTAATTGTCACATTTATAAACTCAAGTGTAAGTTGTCTCAACTAATAAATTTCTCGGTGAATCCGAAGTTGATCCATAGGGAATTGTTAAAGATTAAGGTAAAATAAATATTTTATTATTATGGTAAAAATTATTTACTTGAGTAAAATGATTCACTCTTGGTAAATAAAGTAAGTAAGATTAATTTCTTTTATAATTCAATTAGAATCCTCGCAACATGGAGGTTCCAATCGAAAAATACAACGTTAAAAGTTCATTAAAATAATATACTTAATTATATTATGTTTCCTTTAATCATCTATTAATATCACCACTCATAAATGGGATCAAGCATTCACTGTGCCAGTATTTTATCTACAATAAATCAAGGTCTTCACTTTATAAGGAGAGTTTCTAACACCACCACTTATAAATGGATTAAAGCATTCATTGTGCCAATCTCTTATCTACAACAAATCAAGAACTCCACTTTAAAAGGAGGGTTTCTAAATTGATTGGAAACAAAATACAATACGAAATAAAATAATATACGTAATTATATTATATTTCCTTTAATTATTATCACAACTTGCAAATGGGTTAAAGCATTTACTGTGCCAATATTTTGCCTACAATAAATCAAGAACTCCTCTTTACAAGGGTAGTTTCTAAATTATCAGAAACAAAATATAACACGCATAATAACTACTTAAAAATATAAATCATTAAAGCACAAAAGAGGAATAAATCTAACCTTATTTATTACCAAAAGTTTCACACTTTGACTCAAGTAGACTAAAACTTATTTACACATAAACTAGAAAAGAGAAAAAGAGAAAGAGAAGAGAAAAGAAAAGTGAAGAGAGACTGAGGAGAGGAGGCTCCTCTCCTCCTCTGGAAATAAGCCCAGAGGCTCCTCTTCGTCCTCCAATTCTTCCTTCCTCTAAATGCAATTGATTGCCTTTTTATAGGCAATTTGTTTCCACTGTGGCTACAGGAGCCACAATTATCAAACTTAACAATTAAGTCTTAAACGTCATCCATGACGTTTTTTTTATTTTCTTTTTCTTTTTTTAAAATAATAATTGAGTAAATGCACAGTCGTGCGTCCAGTCATTTTTTCATTTTTGAGAGAAGTGGTCTTCATGAAAGTTGTAGGCCTGGATATTTGCTTTAAAATGACTTTAGTTTGGGTCCAAAATCATGCCTAGAACTCAAGATATGGTCCAATTACTGCAGAGTATTTAGACCCGGTTTCAGCTCCTCTATTCTGACTTCAAAGCCCAATATCACCTCCAAGGAGTCCGATTCTGGAAAAGTGTTCAATATCAAAGTTGTAGGGAATTGTCTAAGCTTTCCTACAAGACCAAAATCACATCAATTAGATATTTGTAACTCAAATTATAACCAGTTTACTAAACATTTCTAAAGAGATAATTAAGGTTAATTTATGTAATAATTTATTTAATGATCCAATAAGGCTCAAAATCATAAAATGTGTCAAAATTAACTTAATTAAGCCTAATAAAATGTATAAAATACAGTATTATCAAATTCCCCACACTTAACTTTTCCACTCCTGGGCAAAATACAAAAGACAAAAACCAAGGAATAAAGAAAAATAACACAAACTCAAAAACTAAAAAACTCTAAAGAATTCAATGACTCAAGAAGAGCAACTAGACAATCAAGGGATCAAAACAGTCATGAGGTAACATTTCTTCACATCTCAAACCAACAAGCAAGGAAACTTCAGTTGAAAATAATGAATCAAGAATGATAGATCTTCACAGAATTCACTCTCAATCTCTCAAGTGTTTAAAAGGTAGGTATTTTACTCAATTCAACCCATGAAAATTGCACTGCCATAAGCTTGCTTACCTTCTACTTTTTCGCTACTCAAAAACAACATATATACACAAATCATGAGGACTTTATTCAAGGTTATAATGAGGTTAAGGTAAAGGAGAAAGTAATATAGATATGTCAAGTTAAAGACCAAAGAGAATAAAAGAGCATTATGTTACAGTTAGAGTGGAGAAGATGTTTGAGAACATTCAGTCTAAATTTTTCAAGATTTTTTTTAATTCCTTCTCTATTTGTTTCTTTCTCATAAAGGGCAATAACCAATATTTGACTAATGTTTCGTTAAAGATCAATTGGTAGGTTGAATTCATTATTAGGCTTGAACATTCTCCTTCTATTCCTGTTATTTCTAATCATCCACCCTCATTTTAGGTATGAATATATCACATGGTGCATTCTTTTGATTGTAGCAATAATCAACTCTTTTTTTTTTTATAGAAACATTTTTTCTCTTTTTTTTTATATAACCAATCTGCACATGCACCCCCACACTTGTTCAAGAACTCATCAAATAACAAAGTTAATGCTCTCTTATTCCCTAAGGTTGGGTTAGAACATGGTTTTTCATTTAAGGCACGTAATGAGTTAGAAACAAAGAATGGTCAAATAAGCTCAAAGGGGTTAAGCAAAGGAAAATATGTAAGGTTAGCTATTTGGTCAAAGTAGTTAATTCAAGAAAATTTGCCTCAATCATGTTTATGTATGCATGTGAAAATGTAGCCTCAAAAAGAATCAAAGCAAGTTCTAAAGTAACAATTTCATGAGTGAAAAATCACACAAGAAAGAAGAGAATGATACAGATGTTCAATCCATTCATTTATAGGCTCAAAATCTCATAAGACATACATCCATCATTCTCAATCCACAAAAATTTCAACATCCATAACCAAGCATGTGATGTTTAAGAAAGAAGACAATTAACTCAATCATGCAAATTTTCCTGAATTTAAATTGCTACTTCCACACAATAAAGTTATCTACCCCAATCTAGATGCGTCTCAAGAGTAAAATTACCTCCACAGTAAAATTTACTCCTTACTCTGCCATCCTTAACTGGTTTAGGTTAGAAAATTGCTAACAAACATATAAATATAACAAACATAAACACACGTTCAATTTTTTTTTTAAACATTTTTTATACACAACTCTACACACGACAAACATAAACACACTTACTAATTTTTTATTTTTTTTTACACATTTTTTACACAACTAGTCACACAACTATCTTTCCCCCCAACTAGATAACAACATTGTCCTCAATGTTAAAAAAATAGAAAGGAAAAAGATAGAAGATAGTACACGTTACCGCAATTACTGAAAAGAGAAACCTCACACAAATATAAACAGAAACAAAGTACGACCAAAGATTGAAATTATTTAAACAGATGGAGTGTCTTGACTGGCTTCCTTTTCTTACTGCTTCACACAATATTTCCTTCAGACCACTTCTTGCTCTTTTTTTTTTTTAAATTCTATACAAGAAAATATATACATGTAGTTGTGATTGTGACTCACATCTTCCTCTGATTTTACGTCCAAGAACGCTTAAACACCTTCTATGAGTCGAGGATAAGCTTCCCATTCAATTTTCTTATAAATTGACTAACAGGATCTTTTTGAGTCGATTCTCAAGACTTTATTCCCAAAATATATATATATATATATATATATATATATATATATATATATATATATATATATATATATATATATATATATATATATTTACAAGTTGGCGGTATAAACCTCATTAAATATTAACAAAGGTGTGGAATAAACCAACCACCAAAGAAAACTTAAAAATGGTGTAGTAGAAACTAACTACCAAATAAAGAAAAAATATAAACAAAGGTGTGGTATGAACCAACCACCAAATAAGTTAATAAGCAAAAGTAAATAAAAATAAAAAATTAGTATGCGATAAATTAAAATGTTAGAAGCGAGGTAAAGTAAAAAGTTAGATAATTAGTAAGAAAGTTAGTAAGTTAGTAAACAAAAATAAATAAATAAATAAATGACAAAAATAAATGACAAAAATAAATAACAAAAAATAAATAAATAAAGTGCGAGAAAATAAAATACTAAAAATAAAGTGCAAAAAGTAAATTTAAAATATGAAAACCAGAGAATCGGCAGAGCTAATTTTTTGCTCCAATGAGAGAATAGAAAAAGAAATATTATTTCATTAATGATTGCAAATTATAGAGGGTTAAGGGAGAGTTTCCCCCACTAAGTTAATATGTACAAAGAAAATAAAAGAGAAAGGTTCCTCCATCGTTAATATATACAAGAATTAAAAGGGAGATTTCCCCCACAAAGTTAGTATATACAAAAATTAAAAGGGAGAAGTTCCTCCACTGTTAGTATTTACAAAAATTAAAAGGAGAATTACCCCACCGAGTTAATATGTACAAAGAAAATAAAAGGGAGAGGTTTCACTTAAATTAGTATATACTGAGAAAATAAAAAGGAAGAATTACGCCATTATCATGTACAAAAAAATAATAAATAAAAGAGAATTAACCCCACTATTAATATGTACAAGAAAAGAAAATAGAGAGTTTCCTCCACTGAGTTAATATGTACAAAAAAATAAAAAGTTTAACTTTTTTTTTATTTTTTATTATTTTTGATTTTTTTTTCATGTGGGACAGCCTTGTCCACCAATTCCTTTTTCATTATTTTTCAAGGGGACAACCTTGTCCCCCATTATTAATATTTTTTTGTCCTTTATATTTTTTGGTGTTTTTTGGGTGGTCACAGGTGTGACCACCTTCTCTCTCTCTTTTTTTTTAATTTTCGTTTTTTTAAATATATATATTTTTTTACTATTCATACTATTCACACATCTTTTTTTAAATTTTATTATTATTATTTTTATATTATTATTATAATTTTTTTTACTTTTTTACTATTTATACTATTCACATATTATTCACACTATTTACCCAAAACTTTATTTTTTATTTTTTATTTTTACTATTCATACTATTCACATTACTATTCACACACTATTCCTGCATTATTCACATACTATTCACTTTTTACTATGTACAAAAATATTTACACCAGAAATTTATCCTTCAAAACAAATCCCCGGCAACGACGTTAAAAAGTGAATAGGAAGTGTGTGTATTAATATGTTTGAAATTTAGGAATTAGATAAAAATGAAGGTAGGTAAAGAAAAATAAAATGGTAAGAAAAAAGAAGAAAAACGAGTGAAAACAGAGAAAAGTGAAAGGAAAAGAAAGGGACTGGCAGTAAAAGAAGAAGAAGAATAAAATGAAAAAAGAGTAAAAAAAAGAAGAAAGAGATGGGGAGAGTGGAGTCGGTCGGTGTAAATATTTAACAAGGTTCCTATAGTAACTTTTATCACATCACCATCCAACTTTTTTTTTTGTGAGTCTTAAGACTTTCCGTGAAGTCTTCTATTCAATTGCTCCATGTAACTTTTTTTTTGGTGTCTTTAAGACTACGTGTAGTCGCTTATTAAGTTGTTCCATGTAACTTTATTTTTTACATCTTCTCATTCAACTACTCCATGTAACTTTTTTTTAATAATTTAATTCTAAAAATGCGCCACGTGGACTAGCACCTTTCAAAGGATGTTGTCATGTGGCATATGTTGTGACTAAAGTTGCATGAACTAAAAAACACCATATGGACTAACGTCTTTCATAGGACTTTTGCCACGTGACATATAAAGACTGCAAGTTTTGAAAAAAAAAACGCGAGTTTAGATGACTTCTTTTAAGGTGTCAAGTAGACTAACGTCTTTCAGTGAGTTGACAAGAAAAAAATTAAAAAATTAGTGAGCCTTGCTAATATGACAAAAACTACCAAAAATCATCAAATAATTTTAAAACTACCCAAAATTAGTAAATTATTTCTAAATTAACATTAATTTTTTCAGTTAACCCTGTTCCCCATCCTTACATTGCAAAGCATCTTCTCCAAAAGTGCAGCAATAACTAGAAGATCAATTGGGAGATTACAATTTAGTGGTAGTTCTTAGATTTGTTGAAGATATATAGAATACTTCACAACATGTATATAATGTGAAGCATTATTGTGATGCACAAGGTGCATTAATGAAAAATATTTCCCAACAATATTACGACCGATAAGGCAGAGTTGGGTTGGAGCATTTGAATCTCATTGTAAGCCTATGATCGCCCAAGCATGTGATTTTATTGTCATAACTGTAGTAACAATCCTTTGTATAAACAACGATAGAAAATTCTTGTGAACTATATTTCACTCATATGATATCTTTGTTTCAGATGGCATTTGGGCATAGTGATGATCCTAAAGTCCAGGATTACAAAGATCGTTGCTCCTGGTAGATGGCTATAGAATGAGGAAAAATAGCTCGAAGATCGTTGCATCACCAGAGTAACATAGTGACCAGTCATGCAAGGTTCTTTCAACAGAGAGAGATTGGGATAGCTTATCTCCGTGTGATCATTCACCCAAGAATCTCATTACAATTGCTGATAAATATCAAATGTTGTGAGTTTAAAAGCAATCCCAACAGGTTCTTCATACGAAATTGCCTACTTGGTATATGAAACAACTGAAGAATATTCCAGTAATAATGCACAGGTAAAAGAACTCAGAATTTTGAGAGCTTTATGCACTCTTATACACATGCTTGGGCCCCTTTGAAGAAATTATCATTGTATACTAGGCTTATGCCAACTGTTAAGTTTTAGACAATCAAATAAGCAAAGTCTGTCAAAAGCGATGTCACCGAAAAGTTCAAATAGTTTGGATCTATCCACGAATAAAAATGGTGGTAAATAACATGTAATAATGTGCGCTACCAACAAATTTCTCTCGAGTTGAAACAAACCCAAATAAAGATCTCTTCCGTTAATTTAGAAATGGGAAGATTGTAATCATATAGCTGCCAGCCCTGTCCACAGGACCGCATCAAATAAAAAATACATTAGACAAACCATGATAACCTGGGGGGTACATCAACATGAATGGAACTTGTGCACCATGATCAAGCCCTCATTTTCTTGCTTCATTTACGCGCAGGAAACCAATTGTTTGAGATGTTCTATCACCCTGTTTGCCAATTGTGGAGCACCTGGTGCAATATATTTGAGCTAGTAAAGCCGTATAGTGACAGCATAAGAGATGGTGATAGAATGAGCATGACATTGCCCAGATAATTATTGGTTCTTATGCCCTAACTGCCAAGAAAAATACACAAGGAACAATTCCGGCTCCCCCTCCCAGTTATCATGCAATCAAGCTGTGTTAAAAGCATTACAGCACCCTGAAACAACTTCCATCAAGAAATAAGATATTTTATCAATTCTCCTAAAATCTGAAACATTGATAACATTCTATCTAGCTTTCAATTTTTATATATTTTTTATACATGGAGCATTCATTAAGAGACACAATGAGTATAGGGAAGGACTGCAAAAGGACCAAAATATCCTAGAACAAAAAAGAACACAATAAATACAATAAACAAAGAGAAAAAATATAATTTAAAAGAGAAATACATTCCCTTGCATATGAAAAAACAGAAGTCCATTAAAACAAACATGAAATAAAGACTATGAATGAAGAAGCTGAAAAAGATAAAAAAGAGGGCCATACCAAAAAGGATGTGCGCGAGGAACTGATCTCCAGCTAAAATTTTGATATGAAACTACAACCAATTGAACCTTACTCTAGTTAAAAAAGATGCCTAAAAGCTCATTCAGTTCTCACTTTGAAATCCAATGTTATATATTATGGGAGACAAGACCAGTAAAACATCAAATATGAACACGCATCAAATAATGAATTAAGAGGTTGGATTCAAGCAATATTCTGTAGAAACTCTTGAAATGCATTATTTCCTTTTTTAGCTGAGAAGTAGTTCATAAGCAATTCTGTGGTTGTAGCATCTGCTAAAAAACATAAAGAAAGAAAAGATCAACCTTTTTCTCTCTAACAAAACTATACCTCCAAATGCCCAAATATCATCCTTCATTAAGCTCAAAACATAGAGATTCCCGCATATGAGCATGTGACAAACAGGGCAGGGCATCATAAATATTTTTAGTCATGAAGGATATGCTGCTCATATTGGATGCTTTCTTTGACGAGATAATTTGTTCCAAAAGAGTGGTTTCACTTGATTCATGAAACTACCGGCAATTGATACTGAAAGGTCCAACCTATGCTATGGTATGCATTTTTAGGAAATAATATGATCTCAGGAATTCACTCTGGTTTTACATCAAATGAAATCTCAAAATATAGTGAGTTTTGGTAGGCACTTGGCACATGAAGAATAGCCCCAACTTCACCAGAGGAAGACTCTTGCTCTACTGTGGTGACCAGAAAACAAAGAACACCACCATTGAAGTAACAGTTCTAAATCAATGTTCACAATATCATAAGGATTACTTTGCTCAGTAAATCCATATCTATGAAGCTTAGGACACACTGGTATAAAACACTGCCAACCTTCTCCAAAATGGTATTCTTGCTCTGATGTGGCAACCTGAAAACAAAGAAAAACACCATTGAAGTACTGGTTTCACATCAATGTTCACAATATCTTAAGGATTATCTTCCTCAGTAAATCCATATTTATGAAGCTTAGTAAGAAATGGTATAATACACTGCCAACCTATGTTTAGAAATTGGACTCAGGAGCTTAGGACATTGTTAATGCTGGTAGTATATATTTCATAGATAAGGTTTTGTGCTGAATGTCTCTAAAGAGTCACCTCTTTTTTATCTATCCTTCTGATTAGAGGGATATCTTGAATTAGAAATTTCATTGATAAATTTATTCCTTCTAGATTAAAGACATCTTGAACATTTTAAACATATCTTTTGATGTTGTAGGTGTAAACTATGGAAGTGCAGGGGAGACCGGGGAGCTCAGCATGTAAAATTAAAAACATTGAATATAATTGTTTGGGATAATAGAGAATCCTAGGTGAAAACATACCTGCATATTATGGACACCAAACATATACAATTATGGCTCAACCAGAATCTTGCAAGCTAGAAAAACAAGGCCCTCATGTTGTTGGCATCAAATTTGGGTTAATGCCTTAGCAAAACATGCAGGCTTCTCTGAACTCTTGGATGCATTACCATTCAGAACACCATCATAGTTGTAATCCAGATTGGAATTTCCTAGACGAACATCATTCTGTGCTCGCCCTTCTTTCTACTCAATTACTTTGTACCATCCGGTTTTGAATGGTTTTGGGTAGTCGAGTCCACAACGGTTTTAAGGATGATGGACCCCAACCATTAAGGGGCCCGGTCAACAGTATGACCAGTCTGACTGGTCCAATCGGACTGGATTTTGAAAATTGATATGAACCCACATCAAATAATGAAGAGAGATTAAATTCACACAAACTTCAATTATGCAGCAAGTCTTGAAATGTATTATCTCCTTTATTAGCGGAGAAGAGGCAGATAAGTAATTCTGTGGTAGTAACATCTACCAGAAAGCCTTTGCCTTTCATTCTTTGAAGGTATTTTCTTGACCTCGAAATATCATACTTTTGCAGCAATCCTTGGAGAAAGACATTATAAGAGCATCTATTAGGCGGGCAGCCATTCTCTTCCATTTTCATAAGTAAGTCTTCAGCATCATCCAGTAATCCTTCTTTACATAGACCTCTAATCATTATGTTATATGTATATGCATCAAATTTCAACCCTTTAGCTTGTAGACAAGAAAGAAGTTTCCGTGCATCATTCAGTTTTCCAGCTTTGCACATTCCATCAAGCATAATATTGTAAATCACAATATCAAGATCTAGATTACTGTTCCTCATTGCCCTAAACAATGATATTGCCTCAGAATGAAAATGGCATTTGAATAGGCCCCAATATAATGGCACAGGTCTGGAGATTGGGAACTTGGCCGTATTTGTTCATTGTAAAAAACAATTCTTTTGCAGCTAGTGGTTTACCCACTTTGCAAAACCCACCTATAAGAGTAGTCCAAGTGACAACATCTGGATGCAATCCTTTATTAACCATTTCACCCAAGAGATAGATAGCCTTATCAATGTCTTTAATTTTACACCATCCATGGATTACCGAATTATAAGTTACAATGCTCGGCAAGCAATTATTGTGAACCATCAAATCAAATATTTTCATGGCCTCCTCCATTTGATTTCGTAAACAATATCCATCAATCAATGAGTTAGGTGACAACATTAGGCTCCTCTCCCATTTGAACCATGTAACTCAATATGCTTTTAGCCCCCAAAACCATCCCTTCTTTGCAAAAAGCATCCACTAAAATCGTAAAAGTTTGCACATCTGGCATGATTCCCTTTTGCATCATCTCATTCAGTAAAGAGGCAGCCTCTTTCCATCTACCAAAGTTACAAAGGCCTTGAATTAAGCAATTGTAAGTGACAAGAGTTGGTTGAATACCTTTACTAGTCATTTCTGGGCACAAACTTAAAGCCTCGGATGCCAACCTATCCTTACAAAGACCATCCATAATTGTGTTGTAAATTATAACATTTGGTTCACAATTTCTTTCATCCATCTTCTTTAGAAACCTAATAGCAGCAGATGTGTCTCCAATCTTACACAATCCATTAATTATTGCTCCATAGGTGCGACTATTGGATTGACACCCCATCTTTTCCATGTGATCAGCTAACCATGTTGCTTGAGCCACATTGCCTTCAACACAAAGTCCATTAATGATGGTGTTAAGAGTCACAAGCGTCGGCTCCAAACCAATTTTGAACATAATCCCCACAACAGAGAACCCAAAAGCTGTGTGGTTCAAACGGTAGAGACAATTGATGGCAATATTGAGAGTAAAGACATCAGCTTTGACACCTAATGAATACATGTGCTTGATTAATGAAATGGCGGTTGCATAATTCTTCATCCTCACAATGCAGCCAAACAATAAGTTAAAGTCCTTGACAGATGGGAAAGGGTTCATGGCAACCATTTTGTGAAAGAAATCCAAGGCAGCATCAACCTTTTTGAGATTCCTAATAGAATTCAAGAGATGGGTTCTGTTTATAGTATCATGAATGCCTCTAGAACTAACATGGGTACAATAAGTTGAAGAAGAAAAGTAAAATGAATGGTAAACAAGGGAATTAGAACAAGTACACAAGTGTTGAAGGTGTAGAAAGCAGGAGATGGAAGCTGTTCTTCGCAATAGCAGCATTGTGTTTGTTATTTTGGTGGCAAACGTGAGTTCCTCGTTCGAGGAGTGAGTCTTATGTCTGAGACAGAACAGAGGGAGTGAGAGGTGAGGGCTTGAAGCGTGAGAAACTGAGTCTGAGAGCGAGTTGAGTTGATCCCACTGAACCAGACTTTTTTGAGCAAGGTGTGAGAGTTGGGCTGGGCTCACTGAGCCAGTGACGAGACGGCCCAGAATTCCTAGTGCAGACCCCGTACTTAGCTCCAGATACCTCTCTCCCCATAACCCACGATCCTAAGAATTTCTTCCATTCCCATCAGGCAAGACCACCGGCAACCACGAACCTCACCGCCCCAGAACGTAATATACAAGCCCCCACCATCCGCACTTTTAATTTCTCAAGTTCTCAACACAAACCAAAACCACCATCCACCTCTGCACAAAACCAACAACCACCGTAAAGACCCATAAAATCCCTAGACCCAAAAATACAAGCCGTGTAGAGATTTGTGGCAGTGACTTTGGTGGTTGCGCGACTCGCGCGTAGTCGATGATAGCGAGCTCGGTGGTAGTTCGGTTCGGCGGTGGCTTGGTGGTGCTGGTGGTGGTGAGGTCAGGTGGGGGATGACGATGATGCTGGTCTAGGTTGCGTGAAAACAGGTAGTTGTTCAGGTAGACGACAACTGTGGCTAAAAGTTGGTTGTTGTGGCACCGACAACAACACCGAGGATCCGCTCACGGGCGATGGGTGGGAATGGACAGAAAGAGAGAGAGAAGATAAATAGTTTACCTGTTGAAAAAGTTACTCTACTTTATTTTAGAATGTTGATGAATTTTTACCTTACTTTTTACTTTATCAATGACTACTTTTTGAGATGTATCCACGAAACGTGCATATAAGACAAAGTTATAAATTAGATTTGAAGTTGATTATGCCATAGTTAAAATGTAGATAAAATTTAACAAAAATGATGTTCTTATATTATTTTTAATTTAATATTATTTTTTACATTTATTTTAAGTGAATGTAATTAAATAAAAAATAAAAAAATAAATATAATAAATAATATTAAAAATAATATATAAAAAATGTATATATTATTTATGATAAAAATATCATTATTAAAAATTTAAAGAGTCTTTTTCTTAGTAAAAAAGAGATATAAAGTTGTTTTGATGTGGCTCAAATAAGAAATCTATCATTTACACACCAACAAGACAGCACCTTTATTCATAAGGCAAGGAATACGAACTCAAAATATAAAATATTGTTTATAATATAACATTTATATATGAAGTAAAAGCATTCCAAATAACATGACAGTAATAATTAAGGAGAAACTGACAATGACCTAAAAATATTAATAATAGCTGAAAAGACAACAATGACTGCTGCCTTGGTTTGGCAACAAATAACAAGTAGCAACCAAGTCCTACTTCCTTATCTAATAACTGTAGACCAGTGTGTCTATTTTAATTAAGATATGCTTCACTTCACTTTCAAATTTCAAAGGAGTTAACAAACCTTCCACCATTTTCCATGAAACAAAAACTACACAGCAGCGGAAACGGATCACATGCAGTTCTTTTAAAAATTGCAGTGATCTTGACCGTGTAATTTAGTTTGTAACTACGAAGTACAGATATATATACATGATATGAATATGACATGATTAAATGCATTGATATAGTAAAATTTTAAAAAATAATTAAAAAACATAAATTAAAAATATCAAAAAATCTAATACATATATATATATATATTAGATATCGGTACATAAATTGTTTTAATGTATCGGTCCATAAATTTGTGATATAACAAAATATAAATAAAAATGTAATAAAATTTAAATCATTGGATATGAAACTGCATCTTGTGCAGATATTTTCACAACTACAGTGGATCTGCTGCATACACATGGCAGCACATTCACAAACCATCATGTGGGCGGCTCCTCCCATATACAATTTGGAAAAAGTAGCAAGGAGACAAAATTCTGTGGTTATTGTTTACCAACTTTATTATCTTTATGGCATGGAAAACGTTTCTCATTTAAATCTCTAACTTTTTTTCATGTCGCTTTTATATGAATTTTTTTACTGTTAATATTTTTATTTCAAGTTTTTTATTTTTTATTTCTTGTTCAGATTAATTATTTATTCAACGTATTAATCATTTAATTTCTTGTTTTTCATTTTTTTGCTTTTGGATTAACTGCTTAACGCATTAACATTTAATTTCATTTCCTACTTCTTGAATCACAATATTGATTAATCACTTATTCTTAACGTAAACCATTTACTCATTATGGGCTCTTTCTTGATTTACTCATATACCTTGATTAACCACTTATTCCTATACAATTTTATTAGGAAAAAGTAGATAGATTAACAATTTCAAATGATTAACTCAAAATTATACTGATTAACCGCTTATTCATAACGTTAATCACTTATTTACGCAACTATTAAATTTCAAATGATTTATGACAAAAGCATATAATATGCTCTGCATCATTAATTCCATATTATTTCACAATAGATTGCAATTTTTTTAATAATAGCACTTCTACATCAAAATTTATATATGATTTTTTATACGTGACTTGATTAAAATTCTATAGTTTTATGTAAAAAGGACAAATAAAGGTTAAGCCACGAAAACACACATACAACTAGCAGCATACATCCTTGCGGTAAACCATGAAGCCTGCGTCACTTACCCTCTCCTTCCTCCTCCTCTTTGCCCTGACCACCAACCTTCCATTAGCCTTCTCAGATGATGATGAACAAGTGCTGGACACAAATGGCAACCCTATATTCCCTGCTGGCAGATTCTATATTAAGCCAGCTATCTTTGGTGCAGCAGGTGGTGGAGTAAGACTTGGTAAAACTGGGAACTCAACTTGCTCAATTACTCTCCTCCAAGATTATTCTGAGGACATCAATGGCCTGCCAGTAAAATTCAGCATACCAGGGATAAGCCCTGGAATCATCTTTACAGGCACACCACTGGATATTGCATTTGAAAACAAGCCTGAGTGTGCTGAATCCTCAAAGTGGGTGTTAGTTGTTGATGATTTCCCCAAAGAATGGGTAGGTATTGGTGGTGCTGAAGACCATCAAGGCAAGCAGATACTGAGTGGTAGGTTTAACATTCAGAAATACGATGTGGGATACAAGCTTGTGTTTTGTCCCACAATCACTGCCCCACCCGGTGTTTGTTTTGATATTGGGAGGTACGATGATGAGAATGGAAGGCGTTTGATTCTCACTGATAATGATCCCTTCCAAGTTGTGTTCGTAGATGCTGATGCCACTGGAAGTTCCGTAGTTTGAATGAAATCTCGCCGCTAACTTTGAATAATAAGTGCTGTAAGCCTGTAATAATAGCTCTTCTTGTGATGTATTCTTGCAGTAAAGCAAGCGTTGAATAGGTGGAATAATAATAGCTCTTCTTGTGATGTATTCTCTTCTTGCAGTTGCTTGTTGGTGTTCACTTAATTAATGTACAATTAGTTTTGTTGCCTTTCTTTCCGTGGGAGAAATTTTGGTGTAAATTTTGTTTATATAAGTTGTGTAAATTAAATTAATTAATAATTAATATATTATTATTTTTAATGTATAATAATTATATAATATAAAAATTTATATAATTATTTAAATGTTAATTAATTTAATTTATATAACCTGTGCAAATAAAGTTTATACAATTGTTTTTTTATCAAATTTATAGGTAATGTTAGACATAGACTTAAATCACTTTTCCAGCAATGACTTTTGGTAGCATGATTTGACTTGAGATAACATGTCAATAAGAAGGATAATCATACTTGCACATATATTAAACACAATTAATGTTAAAAGTAATCTAACCAGATTCTGAACTTTGGCTTTGTCCATTCATATTTAGAGTTTCAATTTATTTGTTGTCATATATTGGATCTCTAAAATGATTTGAGCCCAGCATTGGCAGAGGCTGATGGGGCCGGGTTGAGCCTGTCTCTTGGGCTTTTTTCTTGTTAGACCTGATAATGGAAGGTGACTGCATACAAGTTAATGCCTGACCAAAAAAATAAAAAGGCAGAAGCAAAACAACCCTGTTTTAAAAATAAGACCGAACCGGTCAATTATATTAGTTAGACTATAAACCGGTCATACTTCTAATTCAAACAATATTCAATTCAAATATAATTTAATCACGGTTCAATTTTAAATTTAATTAGTTAAATCAATCAAACCATGATGAAAGTCTCCTTAGTTCAATCTCTAATTCAATTTTTAAAACATTGCCCAACACCTAATGTTGGTTTGGTTATGGACGATTGTGTCATTTGAGCTAACCATTTTATGCATCTCTTAATAACCCATGTAGAACGTGATGGCAACCGTGTAGCCCATTCTATGGCCAACTTGTGCTTTCTAAAGCCTAGCCCATGGTTGACCAAAACCAAAAAAGGCCTAGCCCGTGTGTAGCTTGAAGAAGCTCCTCAAATTTATAGGTAATGAAGCTTTTGTATTCCAGTAAAAAAAAAAAAAAAACCTACTCTCTTCCCAGCAAGATAAAAATGTGAAAGTTTCATTTTACTTCTCTCCTTTTCTAATTAATTATTAGCTGCAAATTTATTAATATGTTTCTAGGAAATCATGTTTATTTTTTAATTCTTTTTTAAGTTTAATGGGATGAGAAAAAAAAAACTTAACCTTTTGTGCGATAAATTATTCTATAAGTTTAGTAGCTCCAAAATAAATTATATATAATATAACTCATTTTAGTGTGTATATGTATATTTTTTATTTAAATAAAGAATAAATAATAATGAAAAGTCTTGAAGTGAAATAGATTATATCATCATATAGTAAGAAGTCGATAAGTGTTTGAAAACAATTGTAATTTAATATAATTTTATTCTTTTTATTTTATCAATAAAAATTTAAATGGGTAATTAATAATGACGGTTTTTGAAAAATAAAAAGTATATAATATATATACTAATATATTGACTAGCATTATGCGCATTTCAATTCCATTTTTATTATTATAAAAAACCAAATAATATTGAAAAATGTTTGAATTAAATTATAATTATATTTATAGTGAGAATTTGACAAGTATTTAAAGATAATAACAATTGAAAAGTAAGAAGCATTTACAATTTATATCTTTTCTAGATTTATCTTTAAATTTGAAAATGAATAATAAGGTGTATTTACAATAATTTGTGCTTCAATGAAATAATATTATAAAATTCATGAATGATATTATATTAAAACTGATGTTGTGCTCGTCGTGCAATTCATGCATAATTTTTTTCTTTTTTTGTTATGTTTCTCTGTCTTTTCATGCCTAACTTTTAGTTAACACAAAATAACGGTGTGTTGTCTATAAATTAGCTTATTAATAATTATTTTTCAATTTTATATGCTTTTATTATTTTATAACTTTTCTACTTATTAAAAAATATATTGTGGTCCTCTCCTCCTTGTCGACGAGGAGCTCATGGGATTATTAAAAATAAGCGTAAATAAATTGGTTAGATATAAAATAAAAAGATTAAGTTAATTAATAGGGTACTATACTTTTCAAAAATTTAAATATGTCTTCTTACTTTTTAAAATATAACTAGATACTTATAGTTTAAAGAAAATTTAAATCCTACTTTGCACAAACATATGGAAAGCATGACTTAATTGCAATTATTGAAAACTTGAAACGCCATCTCTTTTCGGACAAACATAGAATGCACTTGTGCAGGAAGCCGCAGTGCATACTGCAAGATACACTTGCATTTCTACCGTGCATTCAACAAATAAAAATAAAAAAATTATTTTAAAAAAATTATTTAATTACAAAAGACAAAATTTAAAAGGCAACAAAAGCAATACATCTGATGAGCATGAGTAATTATTTATTATGTTTCCAATCATGCTCGAGTCAATGAAAATAGGGATTCAATGAAAATAGATGCAAACGTAGCAACCCGTATACAGTAAATTGAAAATGAAAAGGTAAATTGAAGTATATCCGAGAAAAGAAAATGTAAATTGAAAATGAGAGACAGACAAATCAAGGAGGGGATATCAAACGATACATGCATTAAAGAATGAGAGGTTGTTTTATTTCAAAGTTAAGATATATTATAATTCTCAACAAAAGTTTATAAATTTACTCTTAAATTATCTTCCAATGAAAGTCTACCAACAAGAGCAAAACTCAAATTTTTTTTATCGACACCGTTGACTCTATAACAATTGAACCAACCTGACTGTGCTTTTGATTTTGGTCACGTGATGCTGGGATAGATGTTTATCATATATTGATTTGTCGGTCATTTTCAATTGAAAAAAACTTTATCTTATCCGTACGTAAATAATAAAGATCAACGCTACCTTATACTTTTAACAAATAGAATAATAAAATAAATAATAAAATTTATTAAATAATATTAAATATATTTAAAAAAAATATATATATTTTGAAAATAATATAAATTATATATTGATTTGTGGTCATTTTCATTTATATTTAATTTTTAGGAAAGATCAACGCTACCTTATTTAGTTATACACGTGTGACAAATTAAAAATCATGTTTAAAAATCAAGGACTTCAAGATTTTATCATTATTTTTATTTTTCTTAAAGCATATATGCTCTAATATAAAATAATTCATAGTTAAACTCATTTACTATATATTATTTTAATATATTATTTTTTAAATTATAACCTATTTTTTTAGATAATTTTATTTAAATATTTATATCTATTTAGTAAATTAATCCTACCTGTTTTTTATCCTATAAACTTATAATAACACGTGTCATTTCTAATCGAGGGAATACCCTAATTTTCTCACTTTCAATGGAGTTAACAATCAAGGGAACAGCCTTCAAAATTAAGTGACATTATTTGGTGTTAATAAATTAAAGGCATAAATATTATTATTTAGATAAGAAATGATTTAAATATATCTAGATCTATGTTATATGTAAAACGAAAATAAACTAATATTTTTTATAAGAGATGAAATGAATAAATTTTGATCATTAAATTTTATATTTTAAGATTACTAATAACACTAGTCATTTTTTAATCAATGCTAAAAATCTACGTGAATGTAACTTATGAAAGATTGGAACAGCTCTATTAAAAAAAATTTTAACTAGATGACACTTATATAATTCATTTGCATTATTAATAATCTAAATTAATAAATTTTATATTGTTTGATCACCCAAAATCTTCTTACTATTATCTTCAAGATTCTATTTAATACCTCCACAAATAAAAAAGCTAAATGAATAATATATGGTACCCATCTATTTTCTTTGTTTATAATTAGAATATATTATATGGTACCCATCTTTTTTTTCTAGGGTTTGGCACCCAAGATGGTATTTCATTGGCTATTGATTATTTTTAAATATGTATTATGAATTTATCATTCAATGAATGTTTGACAACTTATCTTGGGTACTAAATTTATTAGGATATCATAGAAATTTCCTTAGGATAATTAGTAAGAACATTGATTATGGGGATTTATAATTATTCATTAGATTTTGCTAACAAGTAAGAAAGCCAAAAAATGAAGTTTTCAATGAAAACAAAGCATTCAATGCATTAGAAATTGAAAATGCTTTGTCATCATTTCATTAAAAATTTTATATTTTAACTTTCTTAACAAGTGTCTTAACATTTAAATCCTTAATAAGTGCTCTTAGGACACTTATTAACAAAACCGTTAGACTGCATTTGATGTGTCGTATAAAAAGAACTTGATAGTATAAACTAATACTATCAAGTTTTATCAGGTGTTTGGCATACTTACCTGATAGTACAATGAAATCAGGTCAAACATTTTTATCTTATTATAACCTGATAACAGTATCCTCTCTCTCATCCTATGACACTACAAGAAAAATCACAATTTACGAAGGATAAATCCACCGCAAATCAGCTAAAATCAATCACAAATATTTTTATCTGGATTCTAAATTGATCGCAAAATAGTCATTGCAATATAATTTACAGCAGATTTTAGTTTCCACCACAAATTTGCAGTGAATTGTTCAGCCGCAAAATCCTTCACAAAACTCTCCAGCGATAAGCCGGATTCGTTGCCAGAAATGGGGTGTTTTGCGGCATATTTTTTCGCCGCTAGTTTGCGACAGATTTTTTCACCGCTAATTTGTGGTGAATTTTAATGGCAAAAAAATACTCCTCAAATTATGACAAATTTAGCGGCAAATTGACAACACGAATTTAATTAGCATAGTGATATTTTCACCGCAAATTTTGTGGATTAATAAAAAAATAAAATTAAATGTTTTTCTTATTTGTTCTTTCAGCTACCACAATAATCTCATTCTCAAGAAAATGTCCATCATCCCAAGCAGCAACCTCTTCAAGGATTCTTCATTTACCACTTTCCTTTCCACTTCATTCCCAACACTGTAAATGTTGTACTAGTTGTGGTTGTTGTAGTATCAAAATTTGGTGTTGGTGGAGTTGCAGCATCTTCGGCACTAGCTTGGTTCTGCAAGGGCTTGGTTGCGCTGCGGTGGTTTTCACTAGAATCTGATGATGACATCTGGTGGTAGTTGTGAAAATTTGCAGAGTGAAAATGAGTTTGTTTCAACAAATGAGTGTATGTAGGTTGTATTGTGAATTGTTATGGAAGAAGGGAATCAATGTGTGTGGGATTTTGGTGTGGAGAAGGGTGGCTTTATGGGGTACAACAGAGTGAGAGAGAGAGATGAGATAGATGGGAAGAGAGAAAAAGCGAAAAGAGTTGTAAAAATTTACAGAGTGGTGAAAACAAAGACATGGTCTGAGAATTATATAATCAGTATTCTGTTAAATTGTGACATGTTATTTGTGGTGAATTATTTGTGGCGGATTTTTTCACCTCAAATTTTTTTATTTTAAATTTTTTTATTTTTTCTCCAGAAATTTTTATTATATTTATTAATTTGTGGCAAATAGTTCCACCACAAATGTATTTTTTAAATTGTGTGCGATTATTTGTGAAAGATTTTGTCGCACAATTTTTTTAATTTTTAATTTTATTTTTATTTATTTTTTCTCTTGAATTTTTTATTATATTTATTAAATTTGCAATGGATAGTTTCGCCACAAATGTATTTTTTAAATTATGACAGATTATTTGCGATGAATTTTACCGCCACAAATTTTTAAAATTTAAAATTTATTTTTATTTATTTTTTCTCCAAATCTTTTTATTATATTTATTAAATTTGCGGCAGATAGTTCTACCACAAATGTATTTTTTAGATTACAATGATTATTATTTGTCGTAAATTTTTTTATTTTTTATTTTTTTCCATAATTTTTTATTATATTTATTAAATTAGCGGCGGATAGTTACATTGTAAATGTATTTTTAAATTGTGGTGAATTATTTGTGGTGGATTTTTACGCCACAAGTGTTAAAATTTTTAAAATTTATTTATTTATTTTTTCTCCAAAATTTTTTATTATATTTATTAAATTTGTTGCGGATAGTTCCACCGGTATTTTTAGATTGCATATGATTATTATCAACCATAAAATTTTTATTTTATTTTTTTATTTTTTTCTTTTTTTATTATATGTATTAATTTTGTGGCTAGTTTCACCTTCTTTTTTTTTTTTAGAAAAAAAATAATTCACGGTGAAAGTTCACTGCAATTGAGATGATTTTTTATCCGCCACAAAATTCACTGCAATTGCAGCGGATTCGAATCCGCCGCAAAATAGTTGTTTTCTTGTAGTGTGAGAAGACCTGATAGAATATGTTTTCCCACCCTACCCTTCAACTTCGTCCCTTTCACTCTAACCACTCTTTTTACGGCCTTTACTAGACCATCGTCGGACCATGTCCAGTTTGTCGAACCACTTTCTCCACCACCCTCCATTGCCTGGATCGCCGACCACTTATGGTTGTTGGTGTTCCGTGTGGTGGGTCACGGGTTCTGGTCGGGGACGATGGTTCTAGTGTGGCATGGTGACTTGCAGATCTAGTGGTTTTGGTTCGGTTCAGTGCAATGGTAGTGGAAGTTGCAGTCACAAACAAGGTAGAGCGGGGGTGGTGGCGGCATATTTGCACGAATCGCAAAGCTTGGAGGTCATGGCTATGGCTTCCTCTATGGCCATTATCGGCCATTTATTGTTATTTCGAACACCAACGCCAAATCTGGGCATGATGGAGAGAGAAACGACTCCACTAGCAGTGGTGCACGGTGGCTATAGGACGGTTGGTCGCTGCTGCTTGACATGGGGGAAGATGGTGGTCTCGCGTTCTAGTCTGGGTTGGTTATGGTGTTGACTAGTGGTTCATAATTTTTGTACCATAATGACAATTTTGCTGTGTTTGGGTTGGTGATGCGGTTGTGTGGTTGTGGAGATTTGGGGTTTAATGTGTTTGGGTTGGTATTGGCTGAAGGAGATGGTGAAGAAGGTGATATATGGATAGTATGGTCATAGTAGATAGTTACATATATTATCAAGTTGCTTATATTATTTGTACTAAATATTTGATAATATAAGAGCTTATCAGTTTGTTTATACTATCAGATCTTATTCTATTACTTTATATTATTATGTCTTATACTACCACATGTACTAAACAACCTTATTCATTATTAAAACTAATGTTGTGATCGTGGTGCGATACATTAGTGATATATTTCTCATCAATGCTAGATCAACATGCAAGTAACTCTCAGAAGTTGGAACAGCTCTATAAGTAGAGGTTTCCCCAAAACACACACACACACACAACATCCTTAGCTTTATTGAGTAAAATAGTAAAATCATGAAGCCTGCATTATTGCATACCCTCTCCTTCCTCCTCCTCCTCCTCCTCTTTGCCTTCACTACTAGGCTACCTTTAGCCCTCTCAGACTTTGTTGAACAAGTGCGGTACACAAATGGCAACCCTATTTTTTCTGGTAGCATATTCTCCATTTTGCCAGCTAACGACCCAATTGGTGGTGGTGGACTAAGACTGGACAAAACTGGGAACTCAACCTGCCCACTTATTGTCCTCCAAGATTATTCTGAGGCCGTCAAAGGCCTGCCACTACTCTTCAACAACCTTTCAGGGGGTTTCGTCATCTTTGCAAGCATTACACCACTGGATATTGAATTTACAGACAAGCTTCCATGTGCTGAATCCTCCAAATGGGTGGTGGTTGTTGATGATGATTTCCCTAAACCCTAAACCCTAAACCCTAAACAATTCAACCCAAAAGACTAGTCCATTAGGTGGGAGAACCTCATGGCTTAAGTACCACATTGAGCTTCCTTAGTTACTTAATGTGGGACTCATAACATTGTCACCCCCTTCGAAAGCCTGTCCGCGACGGCCCACTCTGGCTGCCCACTCAAGGTAGCTTTCACTCTGACCCTCTTGGTACAGGTAGCCCTCTCCCTGGTCGCTCCTCCCTAGGTCGCTCCTTTCCAAGTCGTCCCCTCCGCGTTGACCGACTCTCAATGAAAGCACCAATTGTTATGACTTAAGCCTATGAGAAGAGCTCAACTCAAAAGACTAGTTCATTAGGTGGGAGAGTCTCGTGACTTAAGTACCACATTGAGCTTCCTTAGTTACTCAATGTGGGACTCATAACAGTATTGGTGGTGTTGCTGATGACCATCCAGGCAAGAAAACGCTGAGTGGTACCTTTAATGTTCAGAAATACGATTTTTCAAGCTACACGCTTGTGTTTTGTTCTACAGGCTGGGAGGTACGATGATGAGAAAGGAAGGCGCCTGATCCTTACTCATGATGATCCCTTTCAAATTGTGTTCGTAGATACTCATTCTACTGGAAGCTCCACTATTTGAATGAAATCTGCACGTTAGCATTGAATAATAACTTAATAAAAAATGGTGTAATAATAATAGTGATGTGTTCTCTTCTTGCAGCAACGCAAGCGTTGAATAGGTGGAAAAATAATAGCTCTTATTATGTTGTAACTGTTGCTTGTAGTTGTTGGTGTTAACTTAATTAAAATATAATTAATTAGCTTCGTGGACTTTCTTCTGTTTTATTAAATTGTTCTCTTTACTTCAAATTTATAGGTAATGTTGGACTTAGAGATAAATCACTTTTTCAATGACTTTTGGTTGCATGATTTGAGGTGTGATAACATGTTAACAAGATGATATATATATATATATATATATATATATATATATATATATATATATATATATATATATATATATATATATATACTAATATTTTGAATCCGTGTAATGTACAGGTAATAATTTTTTATTTTAAACATCTTTATTATTAAATTAATTTAAAATATAATTAATTTTTAAAATTTGTAATTTATATAAAACTAATAATGTGAATGATAATTAAGAACAATTATTTAATATAAATAAAAAAAACATAATTGATGATGGTATAATAAAGTTTTAGATCAACTTATACTACTTCATTAGGACCTTCCTAACAAAAACAATCAACTCTAATATCAAAATTAATAAACATAAAGGATGAATAATAATAATAATAATAATAATAATAATAATAATAATAATAATAATAATAATAATAATAATAATAATAAATTCAAATGTAATCTTCATAATAGTAATAAATAAAAACATCAAAAAGTAATCTTTATATTTGACCTTGTATTAAAAAAATAAATTAATATTAAGAATTATATAACTAAGAGAGAATAATTAAGAAACCAACCTTTAAAAACTACCCCATGCATAAAATTTCTTTTATAAAATTTTCTTGAAAGTTTTGTAGTTTTGAAATTTGAATTTATTTGAAACTTACTAATAGTATACATGTTTTGAAAAATCGTGGGAGATTACAATGCATGTAAATGTTACATGTGGCCAAATTTTTCCTAAAAAGAACCTTAAAATTTGTGTGTGTGTGTGTTTATATATATATATATATATATTTATTTATCTCAGTTGCCTTTGAAATAACTTGTAAAATCTATATAAAGTCTCCATTCAAAACTCCCCTAATGTTCATGGCTATGTGAGTTAAAAATCATGTAATATCTGTCATAATCATATCCAATACCTCAAAAATAAATCTAATAGTTTTTATTTAACATTCTCCGTATAAATGTCTTCCCTCAATCTCGATAGCGATAACCTTTCAAATTTACAAAAAGTAATGTTATGTTTGGTGTGAAGGAATGAAATGTCATTCCATATTCAATTATGAAATCAGAGGATTCCAGTATTTGTTAATAAAAATAAATATGGAATAACATTCTTATTCCACAAATTTGTGGAATTCTATTTCTCCATAAAAAGATGGGATTCCATATTTTTGTGTGATATAATTTTAAATTTTTTACCTAATATACCCTTATTTAATTTATAGATTGACAAAGATTACACTTTAATAATATACTTAACTCAAACCTATTTAATTTAATCTAACCTAAATCTAGCCTTCAAACTTCGTGCACTCTGCCTGAATGAGACAATAGAAGTTTCTACCCTTACCTAGGAGAGTAAAATAATATTATCAAAATTGATGAAAAAAATGTTATCTTCATAAAAAAAATATCGATGAGTGTTGGTCCGAGTGGCAAGGGCTTAGGTTCGTTAAGCATGTGATCCTGAATTCTATCCTAAAATTCATGTGTATGAAAATAACATTGTTGAT
Source organism: Ormosia semicastrata (assembly GCA_029884595.1). Lineage (NCBI taxonomy): Eukaryota > Viridiplantae > Streptophyta > Magnoliopsida > Fabales > Fabaceae > Ormosia > Ormosia semicastrata. The sequence continues at coordinate 132,077,463 of JAQQTO010000063.1, read as the reverse complement.
AGGGATCATCACTTAAGCACTGATCATATTCTGAGAAATTAGTCTCTCGCGTATCAAGTGGGGATACTTTGAGAAACAAAAAAATTGTTGTAAAAAATTAATCTTAAATATTATTTCAAAAAGTGAAAATTATATATATATATATATATAAGGAAGAAAAAATATTTTTTTTAATTTTTCTTATTAGGGATAATTATATCATTTACATCAATTTAGATTCAATTTCATATTATATTTCACTTACCAAATCGTATAATTATATTTCATTTCATATTATATCACATCGTACCAAATCAGTGAAATTAAATAGGATTCTCATTACAATTTATTAATTTTTATTCATATTTATATTTTTATTCCATAGAATTTCATTATTTGCACAAAACGTAAGATTTTTTAACTGTTGATAAAAAAGAACTAAATATTTAAATTAAAAAATATAATAAAAAATAATGAATTAATTGATGGACAAAATCCAATTGTAAGATATTTTAAACCTTCAATTATAATGAATTAATTTATTATGTTTTATTATAATAGCACAAAAAATAATAAAGAACCAAATAAGTGTGCTATTATGTTTACTTTGACTTGAGAGAACACTCAAAGTTTTAGTCGGCAAAGAACCTTAGTTACATTATCACATCATATTTACTTTATTTCTACAAACAATTTCTTAATAAAAAATAATTTAGTTCTGTAAATAAACTTTATTTAATTAATTTACTTGTGTTTTTAAGTAAAGTTTTTACTTTGTGCAATGTAGATATTAAAATAAAAATATTTAAATATTTAAAACAATTCATATATATATAAATGTAATTTAAAATATTATATAATTAATTAATATTTTGAATGATAAATTATATTTAAATTAATTTTGGTATGTTTTAATGTGAAATTGTCAATCTTATAATGATGAAATATTTATGTATCCAAAAAATTAGTAGTTTATCCAAGACTTAAAAATGAAAAGAATGTTCCCTTACCATAATTTTGTATGTATAAAAAAAATACCCATAAAAGATTGAAAATTATCAGTAAAAAAAAATTCTCAACTTCAATTTGTCAGAAAAATTAAACATCATCATGGAAGACAAAATATCAACTGCAAAAAGATGTTAGTTCACAATGACATCAATTTTTATACATTATAATACTCTTCTCTAACACTCTTCTGACATGACAATTTCGATTCTATTATTGTGGTTGAAAAATATTATTTAAATACACAACATATTCTATATTATCTTATAGTCACTTTAACTTGATAATGGCAATGAGGGTTAAAATTTCATAAAACAAATTTATAAGTAAATTTGTATAAAAAAATCATCCTTAGTTTTTCATCCCCATTGTTAAGAATAAACCAAACTAATAACAAATGTCAACTTTTTTGTTGTGCAATAATATCATGTATAAATATCTTGCAATGACTAATAAAAAGCAATCTCACTATGTAACCCAAAAAAAGAAAAGCAAGCTAACTTACCATACCAAAAATCATACTGTCAAATTCTCAATACTCATACACAAATAATTCCACATTAACTTTAAAATATGTTCAATCACTTAAATTTCATTAGCTATTATCACATATGAATAACACATTAAAACTTTACAAAAATTTTACACAAATTGTTATATATTATAATACTCTTCTCTAACACTCTTCTAACATGGTAATGTTGATTCTATTGTTGTGGTCAACAGATAATAATAGCGATAGACTTCTGAAATTTTAAGAGAAATTGGTTCTTTTGTTGAATCTCTCCTCAGTTGACTTTTGAGCATCTTTTTTTAAGTCTACTTACTTTAGCAAATCCAAGATAAGCCCAAAGTCAATATGTTGTGTTTCACCTTCACATTAACTGTCTGGTAAACAATTAAAAACAATTTTTAGAGAAATTATAAGATTCAACTACTTCATTAAAAAAATTCAAGTCTCTATACTATTCTTAGTTAGATTTTAAATTGAATTAAAATAACCCATAATCTAGGGATGGAAAACATTTAGAGCATATGTAACAAATTATTCAACTAAATCAATAAAAAAAATCTTATCACATTCAATTTGAGTAAGATAAATATGATATCCAATATTCTTATTGTTTCACTTTATACTATTATGGTAAACATGTTGTGCAAATTATTAGCAAATATATTATCTAATATAATATTTACCCCAAGAGAACTAAAAAATAAAAATAGTAAGATCTACCTTTGAAGCTCACGCTAATTTGTTGTCCTTGTATTGGACTTATGTCATATGCATGTAAAGCTATCAACTTAAATCACTGCATAATGAGGGGAAACATAAATATAACAATATATAAAATCAAAATATGTTTTGCCAAATAGATTTTGCATATCAGAGGAGAAAAGGAAAAGTTAACATATACAAATCTCAATGCAAAAAGTTGTTAGAAATAGAATCTAGCCTTTTACTTGTGTACATATGATAGTGGATCAAAATAGCAACTGTAAAAATAGAATCAAAATAGTATATCAAATTGTTTAAACACTAATTAGGATGTCAAAAAAAATGAAAATGGAGAAAAAACCATATTAGAAAAAAATACGCAGAAAGTATATGGAAAAAAAGGAAAAAAAATTCTAAAATTTAAATGGATAAACTATTCATTTACCTCAAATAACCCAACCCAAGCTTTGCAAATTATAGGATAGAGATTTACCTACTCAAAACCAAAAGTCAAACAGTTAAAAACATATAAAAGAAGTTGGTATAAAATAAAAATAGGGATTGAGTAAAATTACAGAAAAAGGTAGTTCCATGTGTAGGATAAATCATATATAGTTAACATAGGTATATAATAAATTGTAAATTAGCTTCTTGAAATGAAAAATAAATAAACTAAGAAGATCCATTTGCAAATCCAATCTAACTTTCTTTCTTTTCTTTGGGTCCTCTTTAGAGAAATAAAGGAAAAGACCATAATGCAATGTCAAGTCAAAAGTCTGGCTGACCACAATTAATGATATATACTATATGTCAACAGTTCATTTCAACAGCAATCTGATGAGACAACAATAGCTTTCTTATTCAATTGGATCATGTTCCAATAACCATATAAGCCAAGAAAAAAATGAAAATAAATTCATCAATAATAAATTAATGCTAAGTAGGAGGGAGTGATATACATGTCTCATACCTGAAATTTAATCACATGGATGGTATGTGCTGCCAAGATGAGACAGAGGCTATGTCCATTTCAAGAATCTGAACAGAATAAAAAAGGTTGAGAAAATAATAAAAATTCAACAAAGCATATGATGTTTCACAAAAGACCCAAAGGAAATAAGAGTAAGAAATTTCCACCTATCTTATTAAGCATCAATAATAGAATTGAGCCATCACAATTTAAAAGGTTGACAGTGTGCCATATTAACTATAAAGAATGAAAAAGGTATTGAAACAATCCACATATAAATTGAACATACCTATGAGTTCTTCCTCCCTATTGTGATATTTGATGTATATTATCTTTGATGCTTCTTTACAACTTGTAAGCTTCAAATCACTTGTATGGAACAATCGCTGGTTGTAACTAAGAAACAAAAAAAATTCTCGTTTACAAATACAAACCTACTTTCACAGTAACAATGAGTAAAAAAAAGTTACTCTTGGAGCTAGATGGAAGAAGTAGACATTCTTACAGCAAGAAAAGAATTCTCTAGCACTCTCATTTATGCCATTATAAAAAAAAGAATATTAAGAAAAAAGAAAGACCAAATCAAGAAGCATTGCATATAAGACTTGAACAACCTAATATAAAATAAAATACCAAAATGATATTAGAATAAAGCAAAAAATTAATAACAGATTTGTCCATGAAAACCATCTCAATGCTATTGATGCTTTGGTTGTTGTTGAAGCTTGAAAGGTACCATATATGTACAACCCGCACCTTGACCCTCCAACACTCCCTTATCTGAGTAATTTTCTCTAAGACACCAAATCGGGTAGCCATGGAACAGGTAAACAAACATAAATTAAAGAAATAGGAATCAAATTAACGAAAACTTATAAGCAAAAACAAAGAGGCTACAACAGATGATAAGAATTACAATAACAATACATTAATTTATAAGTAATAACATAGGAGAGAAAGTTCGGGTTGGAACCTGATGCCAATCAATTAGATGCCTTCATTAAACCCTAACCAAAACCAACAACGAATACCATTAGTGAAATCAAATCCACCACCATCAATTAGCTGAAAAAAAAATTACACATCAAAGCAGAGTTTAAGGGAGGAAAACACAGAGACGCGCACGGGAGGGAAGAGAAAAAATACTATTAATGAAGAGGGGAGAGAGAATAGAAGTAATGAAAAGAGAATAAGAATAGAAAATGAAATAAAAATGGGGTTAAAGCTGTTGAAAAAAAGATAATAAAAAGAGATGAGAGAAATGAATAGCTTCAAAGCACTCCTATGTTTCCAAAATCTGAGTATCTCACTTGCACCTTATGAATCAATTCAAACTTAACTATTATTTATAGAGATGGCTCGACTGAAAATTAATGGCAAATTGTAATTAAATCATTGCAAAATCTTAACTTGTTAAAAATCATTGATCAAAATACATGACACCACAATCTCAGTCTCTTCTCTGTTACAACAAAAGAAAAGGAAGAACATGATAAATCGATAAATAAAACAAACATATGACAAAGTAAGAATCTCTGTTGCAATATTTCTAATAAGCTCCAAAATTTTAGAATAAATTATCAAGTTTGAAGACCCAATGAAAATCAGAAATAGAAAAAAAAAGGAAAAAAAAAATTCACCATACTAAACATTTGTGTTCAAAGATTTAAATTATCTAGTTGGAACCATGATTGGAGCTCGCACCGCAGCCAGAGTCGCGCCAACATGAGTTTTTGCCACCGCTCCTCATCGCTGTGGCGCCTTAGTCTCGCTCAAACCGGATCTGCGAGCCAAACCCACCATAAAACACCGTTGGAGCCACCTAGCCGCGACATAGATTGTAGCCTTAGATCGCCACCACGCCACGCGACCTCCACCTCTCTGTCACACACCCACAATCGTAAATGCCCACGAACCTTTCGCTGGAGATAGAGAGCTTTTAAAAACTCATTTGCATGTGCTGAAAGGGAAGAAATAAGGATATGCCACGTTGGGGGTTAGGAAGAGTAATAAAAGAAAGATGAAATACAAAATTTAATTAATAGGAATTTAAAATTTAAAAAAAATAAAAGGGCTGGTGTCCACCATTTGAAATAAAGCTTTCTTGGAAATGTGAGTTTTTAATTTGTTTATGGTGAAATGCAAATACTAATAGGAATAAATGGTTTACAACTGTACCATAAATTAATTAATATTATTTTTTTAAAAAAAAATTTAAAGATACAATAAATGAAAAGTTAGTGCTGAATTATCACAACCATCACCTAACTATTAATTATCATATTAAATAAGTTAAGTGGTCAGATTGATAAAAAAGAGGTAGTGAGATAAATAAATGGGATTGATTTTAAACTTCTTTAAGAATCTATTCTTTATAATGGAGTATAGCTGTATGACATAAGGGATAATTAATTAAGAATTAAAAATTAACAAATAATTTATGTTTTTATTTAATAAAATTGAGAAGGTTACTAAGAATAGAAAGGTGCAACTTTAGGCGGGAAAAAAAAAGCTACCAAAAGTTGACACTTGACAGAACTTTCCTTGAAACAACTTTGAATTATTTATAGTATAGATATATCACTATATTATTTATTGTTCACACTCTTAATATAACTATAATATCTACACTTAAATTTATTGCTCTAGTCATATCCTATAACATACCTCCCAAAATTAAAAAAATATTTTTTAAATTTTTTCTCAAATAAGAATATTTTTAAATTAACATAGAAAGAACTTAAAAGATTGTAATCTTTTTCTACTAATAAAACAAAAATTTTAATCCTCGAAGCAACTTGTACATGGACTTGAACGAAGCCAATCTAAACACAAAAATTAAAAAAACAAAAGAAAACAAAAGAAAAGAAAAGGAAACACATACAATTGAACACAGTACAAGGCCAGAAATCCAACTAGGTATATGATGATCAAAACTTTGTATTCCTATTTCACACAAGCCTCCGTATCCTTGCCATCTTTTTCAGCTAGCTTCCACGAAACATATGGTTGAGTCGAGCTTGAATGTGAAATATTCCATACTTAATATGCTCATCAGTCATCAGCATGCCTACCAAGAACATTTTGGAACCTCCCCATGAAGTTTCCATAAGCTGGCACCAAGATCTCTTCCAGGGATATTCTTATTTCTTCCCTCGGTTACTTATCATAGACAAACCATGTAGACTGAACGCTGCATATCTTCTTAAAGTGCATGTTGAACATATTAAGCTTCTCCTTCATGGACTCTATAGCTACATTAGGCGCCACTGACTCATTATTGTCCATCTTCAAAAAGTCCAGCACATTATCCCATGATTGCTAGACTTTTGCAGCGTATTTTTGGACCCACTCATTGCCCACAAGTTTTGCTATTTGTTCTAGACTCATTTACTAAATAAGTGTAAATAAAAGTAAAATTTACTAAATAGATGTAACTTAAAAAATTATTACTAAAATAGTACAAAATGAACAATGTAATATAATAAGTTGTGGTTGATCCTAATCATTTTTTTTTAATTTTTGTACTGAAGTCATGGCTGAGAGTCATGACTTCTATGTATTATTTTTTTTAAGAATTTGACATAAGTTGTGGCGCAAAGCCAGGACTTAATTTTTTCTTTCTAGTTTTGTATATAAAAAGTGGCAAGGTGGCTGATGCAAAAATTTCACCCGCAATGGTTTTTCATCTCTACATCTTTTCTCTTTAGATTTCATTTTTTTTATCTTTTCTCCTGATTTTCATTACATTATAATTTTCAATTTAACCTCCTTGTATAGCAGCAGTAGTAGAGCGTGTTGAAACAGGAGGGTTGGTACCTGCAAAGAGACTTCAATGCTCAAGTCAAGATATACACAAGTAGCACTACAAAAAATGTGCTAAATTGCAACGGTTTTTTTTCAACTTGCGGCGGTTTTTAACCCTTGCTAATTAAATTGCGACAGTTTTTAAGCGACCCGCACAACAGTGAATAAGTTGTGGCGGTTTAAAACCCCCGTAATTTTTGCGATGGTTTTTATTCAATTTGCAGAGGTAATTTTTAACATCCACTATCTAATTTCCTGATTCTATTTACCAAAAAATGCAAAGGTTTAAAATTGTCGCTATTTAACATATTTGACTTTTTGGGATTTAAAACCACTGCAATTCATCTGATGAATTTAAAAAAAAAATTACTAAATATAAAACTGCTGATATGAATATGAATCAAATTACATTAAAAATATTCATAGTAACATACAACATCGCAAGTTCGAATCCATAATAAGCTAAATAAATTCATCCCTTGTAACTTAAACTTAACAACTTAAAATCTTTAATAACCTAAAGTAGTGCCACAATAAATGCACATAAAAAATTAACACTAAATATGTTGTTGGTGGTTTGTGTTACTATATGATCTTCTTACATCCAATGGCGTAGTAGGTTCACTTGAAGCATCACCTGGCTGAAATAGTAAAGGACATTTGGTAAGAAATTATAAAAAGATAAAGATATATAGTGTTATTTTGTCAATAAGATATATAGTGCTATTGGTGTGGTTAAAGGCATAGCTGGGCAGACACGATTGAAGGTAAACAATAAGAATTCAACCTCAATTTTGTCTCAATCGTGTTTACTAGAAGAGCATTATAATACGTGTGCTTCTGAAGTTAATTCTACATACAGATAAGATTATTATTTAAATGTAATAACAACAGCAAAAAGGAAACATGTGTAGAAAATTGAGTGAGTAATAAGGTATGCTGACTGAGTAATAAATTTTTATTTAGGAGTCAACCATGCAAAATAAAATGAGTGAAAATGCTAGGATAGAGAGCAAGAAGCAAAGCCCCAAGTAGAGTCATAATGCTAAAATATAGAAGAATAAGAAAAGACAACTCTTATTATGTTAATAATATACTAAAGTTCTATCAACATGTAGTACCAAATTCTGAATTATGTTATTAGAAAATTAGTTCTTTGACATGGTAGAAATAGTTTTCAGTCGCACATAATTCAATGGCATAAGTTGGTTTAGGGCAACAAAAGCTAATCTCCATTTAACAGCTTTGTTTCATAGGCCATAGCAGCCTAGGACCATTTGGAACCAGAACTTTGTATTTGGCAAGCTTACTATTATTAAAGTCTGCAATTAAAGACCAATCTCTAGATTCAAATGGTTAATCTTCCTCCCTTCAAAGTTGAAGTTAGTTAATTTCCACTTATGACTTAAGTATAACATTAGGTTTCAATCAACAAATAAATAAATAAATAATTTACACAAACAAAGATGGGCTCATAAGAACTTTGCACTTTATATTGATATATAGAATATTAATACTCTCTATAACTCAAGTTCCCAAGATGAAGTAATTTGAGAAATCATGTTCATAGAAAGACATCTCACATCTAAGGCATTCCAACTATAAGCAAAATTTCAAAGTACCAATTAATTGACTTAGCAGTAGAACTACAAACCCAAAAATGAAACACAAATCAGACTTCTTTTCTTGTTTAAATGGTTTTCTTGGTTTGCTATGTTGACAACTAAATATTAAAGTAAACATTAAAATACTTTACCTCTAGTTGAGGATCAAAGAAATCAGCCAATTCTTCAAGGATGCTTCCTTCCTTCATTACCATGTACGCCTTAAGTGCATTCTCCAATCGGAGGTACCTCTATTGCCAATGGGTAAATGATGATGATGTAGTAGTCTCAATTAAAGAATGACTCAGATTACTTAGTCGAAGTTTAGTATTCCTGAATGTATTAGTAGGAGCTGCTCCCATACACATGGTTCATACTCTCCCAGAGTGCTCTTCCCCAAACACTTTACCAACATCATCATTAGGGGAAATTTCAGATTCATCATTAGTGCTTTGAGTCATAATCTGGTTAGCAAAGTTAAGTGCTTTCCAAGACAATGATTTAGTGCTAGCGATCAATCATATTAGTCCCAATCAAGTTCAACTTCACCAAACTGTAATAGAGACGTGCTTGGAAGATTTAGAATTATAAAAAAAGAAAAATAAAATAAAAATTGATGACTACACATCTAAATGAAGTTGGGGAAGGGGTTCAACTAAAACAACCCATCCTAGATTCCTTAGTTTCCTCAATCTCTATGCTATTAACAAAAACACAAAAAATAAAAATAAAAAAATAAAAAAAACCATAAAATTGAATGCGATGTTTTGGATTGGATGGTGGAAGTGGCAATGAACAGAACTGAAGCAAATGAATGGAAGAGAAGAGAAAGAGAGTACCATGTTTTTAGGATTGAAGGCGCTGTGAGCTCAACACGAGGTAGAGGCAGTGAATGAATGGAATAGCCACAGAAACCCTAATTCTCTTTGGCCTACTTTTATAGAAAACCATATTGGGCGGCTCAAATACAGATCTGACTTGATTCGCTCCTGTTGATGACAAATAGTGTGACTATGTTAAACATCCAAGAACAATTTGAATCTAAATTAAAATAGTATGAAGTACCTCCAGTAGATGAAGGGAGTAGTAGAGGGAGAGTGAGAGGCAGGGAACGCAAAACCTTCTCGAACGCTGCTAGATCTTCTGCGCTACCGCCAGATCTACAGCGCCACCACCAGATCTGCAAAGTTTGGGGTTTTATATAAAAAAAATGGATGGGCAGAGGCTTTGGTGCGTCGCAGATCTAAGAGGGAGTTTCACATGGTGGAGCGATTTCAAATGGAGAAGGAGGTAGAAAAAATCAGAAGAGGAAAGTAAGAGGGCGAGGGCGAGAGAGTGAGAGGAAGAGGGCGAGAGTGAGGGGGAAACGAAATCTGAAGGTAAAGCAAAAAAAATCACCATTAGCGCTTTTTAATTTGTCGAGGTTAATAACCTCCACTGAAAGACACAAAACCCCCGCAATATATATTTATTTATGGCGTTTGATAACCCCTGCAAAAAAATCACCGCAACTTAGAAAATTATTACCAAAATAGAACAAAATGAACAATGTAATATAGTAAGTCGTGGTTGATCCTAATCATTTTTTTTAATTTTTGGACTGAAGTCGTGGCTTTTAGTCACAACTTCTATATATATATATTTTTTAAGAATTTGACATAAGTCGTGGCTCAAAGCCACGACTTCTTAATTATTATTTTTTCTAATTTCGTATATAAAAAGTGGCAAGGTAGTTGATGCAAAAACTTTGACCACAATGATTTTTTATCTCTATGTCTTTTCTCTTTATATTTCATCTTTTCTCCTGAATTTCATTACATTATAATGTTTAATTTAACCTCCTTGTGTAGTAGTTGCAGTAGAACATGTTGAAACAGAGAGTTGAGACTGCATAAAGAAAGACTTCAATCTTTCAAGTCAAGTTGTCTTGTAACTAGAGTTTATGCATAGAGTGATAAGTTACCTAAAAAGGTGAAAAAACCTGATATTTATAGAGGTTGAAGAGATAAGTTCCTGTAATAATCATAGGATTATATATGTTCCTTATTTACTTGCTGAAGATCTCTATATAATAATGTAATTGGTTAGATTGAAAATTATATTGTAATGGAAATCAAGAGAAAAAATGAAAAAAATGAAATCTAAATAGAAAAGATGTGGAGATGAAAAATCATTACATGTGAAGTTTTTCGCATCAACAATCTTGTCATCTTTTATATACGAAACTGAAAAAATAATAATTAAGAAATCGTAGCTTTGAGCCACGACTTATGTCAAAATTTAAAAATAATAATAATACATAAAAGTCGTGACTTCCAGCTATAATTTCAGTACAAAAAAAATCAAAATATAAGTCGTAACTCGCAATTACGACTTATTATATATACTATTCATTTTATACTATTTTGATAATAATTTTTTAAATTATACCAATTTAATAAATTTTACTTCTATTTATACATATTTAGTAAACGAGTCGTTCCAGGTAGCTCCCATTATTCATCATGAAAACATAGCCGAAAGCGGGGTCTGTGTAGCTTTTGGACTTGGCTTCCACATTGCTTTCTAACAGCTCAATTATGGAAGCCATCTGGACAGATAGTGAAGAAGAAGTTCCGTCTCTATCAGCAGGATATTCTTTGAAAACTTTCTCAAGTTTATCTCTAGCTCTTTAAATGTCATGGAGGCAGTACATCACTTCGTGGGTAATGGGATGAATCCCGCCATCGGGAATAACCTTCAACGGATTATAAAGGAAAATCAGATTCTCCAACTCCATGAAAATGCCCTTTATTGCTTCACCTAATCTCTTCCTAATCGTGATTGCTTCATTCATGCATGACACACAGTACTGATTCAAACTAAATCAGGTCACAACGTGTCGAACACTCTGACTGTGTTTGAAATATTAAAAAATAAAAAATAATTTAATTTATAAATTAAAATTAATTAAATTTTGTATTTAAAATATTAAAAAATATAAAATAATTAATTTTAAAATCTCATAAATTTTCATCTTTTATTTTATAAATTTAATAAAATTTAATAGAATTTAATTTAATTTAAAATATAAATTATTTTATCATTAATAATTATTTCTAAATATTTTTTATAAAAATTAAAATATAAAATAATAAAAATAAATTAAATTAATTTTTATTTTAATAAATCACAAAATTTAATTTTTAAATAAATTCAACTCTTATTTTTTCTTAACGTGTCGAACACTCTGAAATTGTCTCATTCAAATATTCTGTCGCTAACGGCTCCCAATTGCATAGGTATTGGTGAAATTCAGTAGATGAATCGTCAATTCCCTGCAAACCTCCATGAAAGAGAGATCTGTAGTGGGAGAGAACCCGAAGAAGATGCGATCGCAGAGTCTCATTTCATTGGGAAACAGTAACCTGAAAGCTAGGTTGGAAGCTTTAATCCAAATCTGAACATGCACTCTTGTAAAAATTCACTACGGCAATTGCTGTACACGTGGCAGCACTCCTCCTCAAACCCAGCGGCCACCATGAGCTTTACCGAAGAAAAATGAGTAAACAGAGGTGATGGTCAAAACCAAAAATGCCAAATGAGCTTTGAACCGGCGATTCGTTGAGTGTTGCCATAGCTTTGCAAACAAAATCATGAGACTAAGGATAAAACTAAAAACACTACAAAGAAAGATTTTCAATAAATTCCACTCTCCGAATAGATGGTTGAAAGAGGAGCTGAGAGCATAACATAACAGTCCAACTACAGACTACAGTTGACGCAAAACCCACAAATCTTCATACCTTTGGCTGCATCAGCCATCTCTAAATTTGGATTAGCATGGGCGTCATGTTCTTTCCGAAGTGAGCTGAGTGAGAAGGATTACTTTCGGAGTCAGACACAGAGAGCAACTCAGGATCAGAAGCTCCCTGTGTCTGTTTTTACGTATAGGAGCAATGACATGTTTGAAAAGTCTACCTCGCGTTTCTTCATTTTTGTTTGTCTTTCTTTGCAAATCTACTTAATCTATAAAATCTGTCAACAATAGCAACAGTAACATTTCCCTCCAGAATTAATTCCCGCTGAGATCAAAAGTCTCTGGCGAGAAGAGTTAGTTCGGTGCTGCAACGGGCTTCAAATCCTTCATGCGATTTGCTCCCAGGCCTTTCCAGGTAATTCGGGTTTGGCGCAAAACCAAGTATTTCTTTCCTTCTCTAATCTTTTGTTCTGTAAAATTTCTTCATTTCAATAAAATCTTTAATCCCATTTGACATTACATTTTGGAAAAGCTTGGGGAGGAATCCAGGAATTTACTATTAGCAACAGGATTTCTAGGTTTCTCGATTATGTTTTTGGCTTCGGTGGTAACAGAGGTATGTGGCGGTGGGTTCTGGTGGCGATGGGTTCTGTTCGGGAATAGGGTTGTCTGGGTTTCTCTGGTTCTTACCATTCTTTTTTTTTTAAGAATCCAAAAGTTACTTTTTTAGTGCCTCATTTTATTTTTATTGTTATCTATTAATATTGGAGATCTTACTTTCTGCCCTCAGGTAATCAGTTCTCAAGGTTACAATGGTGTTGTTATTGATATTTTTCCATATCATTTGAACCCTTTGCAGGTAATCAATCCCTGGTGACTTCCTTTATTTTATATAAATAAATATTTTTCTATGTTGCATTTTGATTAGTATTCTTTTTTCTCTTACTTTGCTTCTTGAATGTTGATGAGTTTCTTGGACTTGGGGAGTAGAGGTGTTGGAGAGGAAGCTTATGTGTCTCATAGCTCTTCAATTTTTGGATTTTAAAGGGAAATTATTGTATTATTTAGTAAGTTTATTGCATTCTTTTTTGTGCACTTTATAATTTTTACTAATTTAAATAGGTTTCTATTCGAAAATTTGAGTTGAAAACTAATTCTCGGTTCGTCCAATAAAAAATTTGTGATATTGATATGGTAATTACTACTCTATTCCATTGTTTGCTTGGTATTTTTGTATGCCAGTTGCTTATATACTTTTGGTAGAGAACCAGTAGGCAACCCATAATTTCATTTTCATTTAGCAGTGAATAGATTTCTTATATTTGGACTTGAATTGTACAGATTTATATCACATTTGATGGTTTTGACTTGGTCAAGTGTTGACAAGACTTGCACTCTAATGCTGAACAAAAAAGTATGTATATTGTCCTGGGTCTGTTCTAACTTATTAATATAGTTCTCAATTGCAGGGTTGAGTTTGCTTTTGGCTGCCATAAAAGGTTGCCAATTAGACTGATCTTGAATTCTTGATATAAATCTGTACTTATAATGTTTGTTTTTTTCATAGGCATGTGAGGACTTCTATGCTTGAGCAGCAAGATTCCATATTCAAGAGTAAGGAAGAAAGTCATGAAGAGAAGGATATAAGTTGGGAAGATATTAAAAAATGCCTAACCCTTCAAGACTTATGCAGGATACTCTGAGTTGCCTCAATTTTGTCCTTTAATATTAGAGAAGCAGTAGAGTTTGTTGAATATCAAGGTCAATATCCAAATCTGATATGATAGCTTATTTTTCCTACACCCAAGATTTCCTTTCCTTTTATCATGCTGACAGATTTTGTGTTGGGACTTTGATTCAAACAGATCTTGGATATTTCTCTGCATTATTTTTTCATATCATTGTTTTGTACGGACCGTCCTTAATTCTTTTTGGTTATTGTTTTTCTCCTTTTCTTGGAATATTTTATCATAGTTCCAATTTGTTTTTGAAACTTTATTTAATGCAGACATTGAAGGAATTTTATTGGTCACAGGTGTATATGAGGAATTGCAATAAGATGATTTGTGAAAAGCATTTGGTGATCATGGAGAGATTCAGAATTTGCATTTGAATCCTGATTGTGACAGATTTGTCAAAGTAAGTGATAAATCTTCTTTTAATGGTCAATAAATCTATTATAATTTTGATGATTTGATCCTAAAATTTTTGTTGCAAGTGATTTACTGAATATTAATTGTATTATTTATTGAGCAACTTGGCAGATTGCTGGTTCTACATTTCTAGCCATTAGCTTAAAGAATAGAATTAGGAATGGCCTCTCTCTCTAATTATTTATAGACTAATCTATCCTATAATAAAGGTTTAATCTATATTCACTTATTCCTCTATTTTAATCTCCAATTCTAAATTTCCCCGCCATTTGTTAATTATATAGGATACATGTAGCAATCTAAATTCTAAATTTCCCCCCATTTCATTTCATAGATATACTGTCCTTGATAATGATATACTGCAGCTGACAAAAACTGATTTCTTTTTTTAATGCAAGGCATCTTTGGTTCCTGAGGATGCATGTAGCAATCTTCTTGAGGTGAGTTTAAAACTGATTACAATTGACTATTCATCTATTGCATTTTCTCTCTTCTTTTCTCTTTCACTTTAATGTGTTAGACTATAAATCTATTGCTAATCCATTGCACTTTTGCATAAGATTGAATGAAATTGAATTTCCCTAATAGGTTTGTGTGAGTCACATTAAAATTTTTGCTACTTTAGACAATGCAGGTAATTTTGTAATATAAATAATTTTTGTTCACAAACAATAAGCTGATTTAAGCTTAATTCAAATATGATATCTCTATATATGTATGTAACGAATGCAGCTAAAATGGAAGGAATATTCAAGTTCAATAAACAACAACGGCAATGGTTTAGTCCTTTTAACCTTTTGTTGAAGATACAAAGGGAAATAACTTATTCCGGAATGGATCAAAGACTTCAAAATGTTTGCTAGCTTGAATTGGATTTGGATGCAAGGGTATTGATCACTTTGTTTGGTTGGATTGCTAACCTCTGCCATTCATATTTTACAGGTTTGTCTAATTTTATCTTTGGTAGAAATAGATAATTTGTCCGCATGGCTTCTATTGACATCCAATGCTACAACACAGGGGTAAGCCTTCTTTATATATTACAAGTATAAGTGTGGGTATCTCTTGCTACTCCATTTTTGTTGTTTTCTCTCTACATTTTTGTATCTGAATCTTTGTCTTTATTGTTTGATGTATGCAAGATTGTATTTGATTTTTTTGGATCATGGTGCTAGTCATGAAAAATAATAGAGCTAGCTATATTGTTCGATTCCAATTTTATTTTTTTTTCTAATCATTGTCCTTCTAGTCCATTATTTAAGGGAAACAAATACTGAAATTCTTCAACTTATGATTACATTTTATCACTTCTTGTTTTTCTTATTTTTCTGACAGCAACAATTTGTTTTTGTTTTGTTGGTTTTGATGAGATTGCAAAATGAACCAAACTCTAATTGCTTGATGAGATTGTTGTCTATGTTTTGTAGGATATGGCTTCATCTACTCCAAGTGCTCCAAACACAACTCAATCAGCAGCTCAGAGTCAAAGCACACAATCTATTAGAGCAATATCTAACCCAACATGGGATCATCATGAAATTTTTGAAGATTTTGAGGGAAAGAAATCCTTGAAATGTTTGTATTGTGGGAAATATTTTAAGCGTGGAGGAATACATCGGATGAAAATGCATCTTGCTGGAACAAAAGGGATTGCATTGGTTTGTAAAAGTGTTCCTTTTGATATTAGATACAAATTGGCAGAGAATTTGATGAAAGTATCTGGATCCAAAAAAAGAGGAAATGATCAGATTCAAGAAGAAACAGAGAACCCATTTGGGGATAGCGTTATGCAATTTGAAGGAAACAAACTAGATTTGGAAGAGTTAAGTAATCCTACACTAATACCAAATCAAGCCAAAGGGAAGGAAAAAGAAACTGCAAGGAAAAAACCAAGCGGGAGTGGGAACATAAACAATTACTTTGCCCTATGAACTACTCTCGAAGCGCAACCTTCAATTAGAAATGCTTTTGCAGGTAAAGAAGCTATACACAAGGCTGATTTGTCTGTTGCTAGATTCTTCTATGATTGTTTCATCTTGTTTAATTGCACAAATTCAATATATTATTAGCCTATGTTTGATGCTATTGCAGCTATTGGTCCTGATTATAAAGGGCCTAGTTATCATGCCATTAGAACTAAATTGTTGTATGAAATTAAAAAGGAAGTTGAGTTGTAGGTTGAGAGTTTTAGGAGTACTTGGAAACAAACTGGTTGTACTATCATGGCTGATGGTTGGCAAGATCAAAGGAATAGGCAGCTAATTAATTTTCTTGTGTATTTTCCAAAAGGAATCAGTTTTATTAAATATGTTGATGCATCTTATGTTGTTAAGGATGCTCTAACACTTGGCAATTTGTTTACTGAGTTGGTTGAGATTGCTGGACCAAGTAATGTTGTGCACTTAGTTATTGATAATGCTGCCAATTACAAAGTTGCTTGAAAATTGTTAAATGAAATGTTTCCATCCATTTTTTGATCTCCTTGTGCAGCACATTGCTTAAACTTGATTTTAGGAGACATTGGAAAAATGAAGCTTGTGAGTACCTTGGCTAACAATGCAACTAAAGTAACAACCATGAGTTTTTACTAGCTTGGTTAAGAAAAAGACCAGGGTGGAAAGAAATCGTACGTCCTGGTCCAACTCATTTTGCAACAACCTTCATTGCTCTAAAAAGCATTCAAGAGCACAAACATGATTTACAAGCCTTGGTAACTGATAGAAACCCCGAAAAGAATTTCGATCAAGTAGTATTATTCAATGTAAAGAGGAGCTGCTAGAGCTCTTACAAGGAAGGAAAGGGTAACCAGAGCCTTTGGCTCCTACACAGAGAGATACTCTCCTAACTGTCTTGATACCAAATGCATGAATGAATCCCTCACTCCCCATACAATTCTATTAATTGCTGATGCTAACAGAATCCCCCCTTCTCATGCGGTAACCACATGCCATGTCACTAACTAACTCTCTCTTGGACCTACTTTCTTTCTTCTAGAATATACTCTCCAAATGATGGGCTTCCTTGGATTCAGGTCCAGCACCTGATCCAATTCCTGCTCAGTATTAGAGTTGGACCCAAGAGTCCTATCACTGCCCCCTCCTGGAAGAGCAGCCTTGTCCTCAAGGTTGAAGTGAGGAAATTGGCTTTTGAGAACAAAGTCATCTTCCCAAGTAGTGTCTTCAACTGCTCTACCCCGCCACTTGACCAGCTACTGTTTGGTTGTTCTCCCAGCCTCATTAATCTCCTTGCTAGCAAGCACACTCTTCGGCTCTTCATTCTCATTCAACTCCACCTCCATGCCCTGAATAATTACCAATTGCCTTTTTAAGTTGAGAAGCATGAAACACTGGGTGAATTCTCAAAGAATTTGGTAACTTGAGCTTGTAGGATACTACTCCCATCTTTTCCAGAACTGGGAAGGGTCCAAAATACCTGGGAGCTAGTTTTTGGTTGATCCTTTTTGCCACTGTTTGCTGCCTATGGGGTCTGAGTTTGAGGAAAACCCATTCTCCAACCGAGAATGTTTGATTCTTTCTCTTGTTATCTGCGTATTTCTTCATTTGCTCCTGAGCCTTGGTCAGATGATATTTTAGTTGTTTCAACGCCTCATCTCGGTCTAGCAGGTCTAATGCTACTGCCTCAACCTTAGTTTCTCCTTGCAAAAACTACACCAATGTTGGTGGCTTCCTCCCATACACAACCTCAAATGGGGTGGTCCCTATTGATACATGAAAAGTGGTATTATACCACAATTCAGCCCAAGGTACCCAATAAGACCAATTCTTAGGTTGCTCTAAATGTTCTTTACCCGAAGGCATGACCAAGAACTCATAATGTCCTTCATGGGTCCGGAACGCTGTCTTGTGAACATCTTCCTCCTTAACTCTGTTTTGATGATAACCCGACTTGAGGTCTAGTTTGGAAAAATAACATGCTCCATGTAGTTCATCTAGAAGCTTATCCACCACTGGAATAGGGTATTTATTAGGCACCGTCACCTTGTTTAGTGCCCTATAGTCAACAGTCAACACATAAACGCCAAGATCCGTCTTTCTTCTTCACCAAGATCACTGAGCTGGAAAAAACACTGGAACTGTGTTTAATAATCCCTTGCTCTTGCATATCCTGCACCTGTCTCAATCTCATCCTTATGATGATGGGGGTACTTATACGGTCGAACGCTTACAAGGCCAGCTCCTTGCTGTAACACAATCCCGACTTGGAGGAAGGCCTGTAATCTCCTTAAAAACGTCAGAGAACCGAGTTAACAGCTACTGAAGTTCAGCTTGCTGCTGTGGGGAAAGCACCTGGTCACTCTATGTTACAGCTTCAATCTCCGTAGACCACAACAAACCACCCTTCTCCCTTCTGACCCCCTCCAGTAAATTGTGAAATGAGGCCGATTCTAATGGGTATTGCCAACATCTCCTTGACAAGGTCGTCTCAGGTGACTGTCCTGTAACTCCACCGTCCTTCCTGCCAACTGAAAATTCATGGTCATATCCTTCCAATCCATCACCACCTTCCCCAACGTTTGCAGCCACGCCACACCTAGAATCATATCAAATCCACCCAAATCCAACACATAAGCATCAACTGTTATTGTAATATTCCTCAGCTGAATTGTGATTCCCAAGCACTTTCCTGTTGGGGTCACCCTGTGTCTATCTCCTAACCGGATACCCAGCACCCGGGTTGAAGACACTTTCATCCCTAACGTTGCCGTTACTTGTGGAGATATGAAATTATGGCTTGCCCCACTATCCACCAAGATCAAAACAGACACCCCCTATAGCTTACCCTCCAATCGCATGATTTTGATTTCGGATATTGTAGGCTCGGTAAATCCAAAAAGTCCCATGGCCTTGCATTCCAAGGTCCCGTTGTCCTCCTCTTCTTCATCCACCTCAATTGCCACCACCTCCCCTTCCTCATTTAGTGTTTCATCATCACCTAACACCATCAATCGAAACTGTTTCTTTGGGCATTGATGGAGGATGGAATTTCTCCCCACATCGAAAACACAAGCCCTTCGCCTTTCTATCCATGAGTTTGTGATACGTTAAATGATGAATTCCCTTGCTTCTATTGGTCGCCCAATAGTTGTCCCCCTCCGATTTTCGAATGTTCGACGCTATAGACTCAATGGAGGCCCTATGTGGCGCCTCCAAAGAGGTTGCACGAGCCTTCCCCGTGCCAGCGTCCTTGTGGGTCAAATGGCCATGCGATCCCCTGGAAAAATTGTTCTGTTGCCAATTGCGCACGCGTGGAGGAAAGGCCTCTGTCTTTTCACTGACGTTGCCGAACTCCTCAATATTGCGAGCCAATTTCATCATTTGGCAACGCAACCGCGAGTTGAATGGCCTCACCCGCCGCCGAATCTCCGGGCATAACTTGCCCATGAAATAACCCATATATTGTTCTTCCAGAAGTCGCTCCACCTGAGATTAAATGAGCTCGAATTCCTCAATGTACTCATCCACCATCCCTATCTGCTTGAGATCGGAGAGCTCCCCGAATAGGTTGTCAAACTTCCATCCTCCATATCGCTTGATCAATGCACGCTTCAACTTCTCCCATGTGAGATCATCCTCCGTTGTCCTCAACAAATTGAACCAATGGATTGTTTGACCCTCCATACTTAGACGAGCCAATTTGATCTTTACCTCCTCAAAAGTGCTCTAAACTTCAAAGTATGTTTCGGCTCGCATGATCCACCCCACCGGGTCGGACCCGTCGAACATCAGCAATTCCACCTTCTTCATTGACATCTGATACTCCTCCAAGTTATCCTTCCGATGCGGGGATGCTTCCCCGGACGAAGGGGAGTTGTCGTGCGACGTATCCGATTTCTTCTCCAACATCCTACTGACCTCTTGAAGCAGAGACTGCTTCAATTCCGGGAACGTCGCTCTGAAGGCCAATTGGATATCCCCAAAGCTAGCTGATCTGTTGATTATTCCTTTATCTTAAATACCTTGTAATTGATTCATTGGACTCCATTTGTGCTTAATTGTCATCATTTAGCTAAGTTTCTGACATCGAACCCTAGTTGGATCATTATTATGAAACTTTATTTAAATGTGGTTTTAGACACTAATAAGTGAATTGAACTTTTCAGGAAACCTTTGGATGATGGAGTCCATCAGGCTTGACGTCCACTTGAAGAAAGACTAAAGATTCATGAAGATGAAGATCACCTTTTGAAGCAATAAGAGAAGAGTTTCTGAGAAGAATCTAGGCTGAAAATGAAGGTCCTATGTAAAGTTGCAGGGCCTGCGTAAAGTTTCAGGGCTTGCGTAAAGTTACACGGCCATGGCCGTGTACCTCTCTATCTAGTGAAACAGGAGACTTTTTAAGAAACAGTGTCATACACGGCCTAGGCCGTGTAATCCCACATGGTCGTGTAATCGCTCCAGACAAAATTAGATCAGAAACTTCTTCGAGAAGTTTGTGTTGGAGGCCTATATATTGACACTCTTGGCTCCTTTGGAAAAAGTTCTGACCTGGTGGGAGCAGCTGGAAAGCCTAGGAAAAGGATAGGGGAGGCTTGGATCAAAGATTGGAGTCTCGAGTTCGAGCAATTGGAGATCCATCATCCTTAATCCTTAGAAAGTCATTTCCTCTTTAGTTTTTCTTCTGCACTTTGTTTCTAATATTGTTCTTTCTCAGTTTTTCTTGTGATTTTGGTTTAACCATGTGTAACTAAATCTCCCTTGGTTAAGGGATGATGAAACCACTAGTTTTGATGTTGTGAATCTTGCATATTTGATTATTTCAACATAGTTATGTTTTTATTCATATATTTCTGAATCTATTGTTGGTATAAAGATTTTTATACTTGTTCCCACTTTCAAAGTGGTAGATCTGGGTTTATTATGCGCGGTTGCGATAATAAATCTAGCGGAATGTATGATGTTCACGTGGGTATAATTATCTTTGTGCTATTTGCCAGTTATAAAAGTGGTAGATCTAGGTTTATTATGCGCGGTTGCGGTAATAGATCTAGTAAAATATATGTTCTAAGTAATTTAATCCCGGTGTGTGATTAGATCTTAGCGTGATTGGTTTTCTAAATCTTAATGCAATTGTTGGATAGTTGTAAAAGTGGTTGCTTTATAACTAATCAGTGATTAGAAGTTAATTTGAGCGGTTGCTAAATTGGCCAACTCTTAAGGAAAACAGAGATTTAATCTCACAATTGCGTAAAAATGTAATTGAGCATGTTGGAATAAAATGATATGTGGGTTTGCATTATCATATAAATCTAGTGGTAGATTCTATCTCTTAACCAATTTCTCTTATATTGTTAATTCTAATTTGTTTATTGTTATTATTTTTGAAACTATTTATTGATCATCAAAACCCCAAAAACTCCATTTTTTACTGTTTATTGTCAATCAGAGTTTAAATTGGGAATTGTTTGATAGTGTTGATTGAATTGGTTCTCTGTGGATCGACCCTTACTAACTACAACTAGTTGTAAGGTTTTTATTTTCTGGTGGGTCTGACAACTGATTTTTATCTCAATTTTTATCACTATTTGCCTCACACCACTAGCTTCCAAACTAACGAGTCATGCCTTCAACGCTTCCACTCTCTCAGTCATCTCAGGTTGCATGGACAATTCTGGCAATGCTGGCTCTCCCTTGACGTATCCGGCAGGTCAGACCAATGATAGAAACCCTAGAAATAATTTCAGTCAAGTAGTATTATTCAATGTAAAGAGGAGCTGCTAGAGCTCTTACAAGGAAGGAACGGGTAACCAGAGCCTTTGGCTCCTACACAGAGAGACACTCTCCTAACTGTCTTGATACCAAATGCATGAATGAATCCCTCACTCCCCATACAATCCTATTAATTCTTGATGCTAACAGAATCCTCCCCCTCTTCTCATGCGGTAACCACATGCCATGTCACTAGCTAACTCTCTCTTGGACCCACTTTCTTTCTTCTAGAATATACTCTCCAAATGATGGGCTTCTTTGGATTCAGGTCTAGCACCTGATCCAATTCCTGCTCAGTATCAGAGTTAGAACCGAGGGTCCTATCAGTAACTAGTAGAGATTTTGTAGATTCTAGATACTACAGGAATAAGAAAGCCAAGAATTTTATGGAGATTGTGATGGATAGTAAGTTTTGGAATGATTGTGGTGTTGTTGTCCAAACTGTGTCTCCACTTGTTCACTTGTTGATGGTGATGAGAGGCCTTCCCTTGGTTATGTGTATGATGGAATATATAGGGCAAGGAAAACTATTAAGAAGATATTCATGAACTAGAAGTTTTTTTATAAGCCTTATACAAGGATTATCAAGCAAAGGTGGGATAGGCAGCTTCGCATAAAGATTCATTGTGCTGCATACTTTTTGAATCCAGCATTCTATTATGATAAAGACAATTTTTGTATCAAACCAGAAGTTCAACAAGGATGGCTGATGTTTTGGAAGCAAAAATTAAGAATCACAAGACTGATTTTTTGAAGCAAAGTTCGCTCTATCGTGATAGATTAGGAAGTTTAAGCAACTCACTAGCTATTGAAACTGCCAAAGGAATGCGACTGGTAAGATTTAAAATTTTAAGTTTATTAGCTGATTTTGTAATTTTTATGATAAGTACTGATATTTTTTTAATCTGTTTTATGCTAGATCAATGGTGGGCACAATTTGGATTTAGTGCTCCATTGGTGGCACAGTTGGCTATTCAACTTTTGAGTCAAACTGCATCTTCTTCTGGTTGTGAAAGAAACTGGAGTGTGTTTGAAAGAATACACACAAAGAAAAGGAATAAGATGGAGCACAAAAGGTTGAATGATCTTGTATAGTGCACTACAACTCGGGTTTGAAAAATAGGTTTTTTTTATTCAGATTTCATATAACTTCTTTTTTAAGGTTTAATTTGTTGATTGCTTATGTATATTGTTGTGTTCTTATAACTTATAGGGCCATTAATAAAAGAAAAGCATTAGACCCTACTGACTATGAGACTGGAGAAAATTGAGTTTTGGATTGCAGAAGAAGATGATACTCCATTGCTTGATTATGATGAGATAGAGAAGATGCTTTACAATGACTTAGAAAAACCAATACTTGATTTAACTGAGAATAAAGGTTTGTTGTAAATGTTTTTAAATTATGAGAATAATGATTAGTGTGGTTGGTTACTTACTATGAACTAATTTTCCCTTTTTGTTCTTATTTTAAGGTCTTGGTCAACAAATGGATGCAGGTGGAGAGTTTAATTTGGATTCCTTTGGTCAAGAAGATGGGTGTGGTCACGCTCAGGATTTTGGGCTGTAGCAATTTCATGGCTAGTGATGACAATGAGGCTTGGTTGAATGAGGATCCACCAAATATATGATTTTGAAACTTATTTATTAGTATTGTGTTTTAAGTTGTGATTGTAACATTGTATTTGGTACTTGGTTATTTGCCTTGAAACTTAATTATTAGATAGTATTATGGTTTATGATGTGAGACTGTGAGTTGTGATTGTAAGACCTTAGATCCTTAACTTTGTGCATGTCAAAATAGATGTTTTTATTAGTAATGCATGTTATGACTTATGATTCATGAGAAGAATTTGTATTTGATAAGTAATTATGTTTTTATTAGTAATGCATGTTATGACTTATGATTCATGAGAAGAATTTGTATTTGATAAGTAATTATGATTGTCCAAGTTTTATATATATATATATATATATATATATATATATATATATATATATATATTATATATATATATATATATCTGTGTGTGTGATAATTATGATGTCATTTGGTTTGACTATCTAGTCTAATCAATTGAACCTAAATTAAAAACTTTACTAATTTACTATCTAGTTCAACTTTATCAACATTGTTATAAACACATTAACCTTAGGATAGAGTAACAGTCCCTCCTTTGGGCCTAAATTTTTTTCCAAAAAACAAAAAAGGTTATTCTTTAAATATATTTTTATCAAAAATAATCATCTTACCTCATTTTTTATCCAACATTATTTTTCACACCTATTTTGGGTGGATGTGATTAAGTGAGAGAAAGTGATAAGAAAAAGTAAGTATAACGAATGATATTAATAAAGGTTTGAAAAGAGGTTTATGTACTGTTTGTGGTAAGAATATCATTATTGTATTTTTATCCATGTTTTCAATTTTTATATATATTTTTATACATGGAGCATTCATTAAGAGAGACAATGAGTAAGGGTATAAATTAGTTTAGATAACCCGATCAATCCGAACCAAACCAATTAAATTAGTTCGGTTTGGTTTTGGTATATTGATTGATTTGGATAACATTCAAATTAATTAAAGCTTAATTGATTTTATTTTCAGATTTGAAATTTCAAAATTAAACCAAACCAAACCGAACTAAATCATATATTTATATATTTTATTATTATTATTATTTTAATTTATGCTACAACCTTTTTTGGCTATTACTTGTTGTTTTGAATTTTTGTAATACTTTCCTAGTTTCCAACCCCTAAAACGTTGTCTTCGTTCAACACAGAAGGCCATAAAACTCCTCTGCTAAAATGTTCAGTTCTTCTCACCGCACAGTAACTCACTTTGTAGGTTCTCTCCATCCATTTCAGTCGATCTACTCATACTAATTGCCGAAGTGCGCCATTCGTCTAACGCAGAAAGAGACTCTAGTGTTTTAACTCTATTAATAATAATTAGTCATGATTTTCATAATTACTAATTTTCTAACTTATTTCATCATCAGTTTCTTAAATAAGTTGGTTGGATTATAAAAATTAACTCTAGCCAATATTAGACATAGTATATATTGAAAAATTAAAAAATTAACAATTGTTTGATAACATCCCTAGTTCATTCAGCAATTTTCTGAGCTTGGAAGATTTGTTTTTGGCCAAAAATATGCCATCAGGTGCTATTCTAAAATCTCTTGGAGAGGTGAGAGGTTTGGAAACTTTAGATCTTTCCTCCAACCTATTCTCTGGATCCATTCCTATTGAGCTTCAAAATTTACATGTCCTTCAACTTTTGAACATTTCTTATAATGATTTAAAAAGAATCATTCGCAGTGATAAAGATTTTCAAAATTTCTCTGCTGTCTATTTAAAAGGCAATACAAAACTTTGTTTGTATTTTTCATGTAAGCATCATGGCCATGGAAGAAGGCATATTAGACATTACATCATTATAACCACAGTGGTAACATTGATACTTTGTCTGACAATTTGCTTACTAATATACATAAAGAATAGAAAAGTGAAGATAACAACATCATCTGAACTTAGAAGCTTGAAAACAATTAATTGACTTTAAATGCTCTAATATTGATTTTAAAAACAATGAATTTATGGCTCTGATTTATGAGTACTTAAGTAATGAGAAATTGAAATATTAAATTAAGGGGAAGATAAAGTATGCAAACGAAAATGAGTTAAACCTTATGGAGAGACTGAATACATATATTAATGCTGCTTGTGCATTAGATTACTTACACAATGATAGTGAAGTTCCTATTGTACATTATGATTTGAGGCCCAACAACATTCTCTTAGATGAAGATATGACTGTAAAGGTTGGAGACTTTAGATTCGCTAGGTTGCTGATTCAAAGTTCAACTAATCAAGTCTCCATTAGCTTCACTCATATCCTTAGGGGTTCAATTGATTACATATATACCTTCAGGTTAGTAGCCTCACAATTTTCTCTTTAATTGAATAGTAGTAGTATACAACTTGTCAAGTTAAATCTCTTTTGAAGAATTTTTTAACTTATTCAAATATAATTTGTCAATACAAATATCAATATGTTTTCTTTATTCTCTCTTTATGAACTTTTTAATACACATTTTGAAACATGAAATAATTATTAGTGTTCAAATCAATAAATTTGATTCTATTTTTAAATTTTTTTTCATAGGTTCATTATGTTTTTTTTTTGTTATGGAAAACTAATTATTTAGCTGATTTTTGTGTTAAAAAAAGGGTCCACCCGATCACCCGAACCAAACCAATCCGTAAATGTTCAATTTGATTTGGTTCGGATTTGACTATAAAAAAACACAAAAATCAAACCAAATCAAACCAATTGATTTTGATTGATTCATATTTATTTTTCCTTAGAAATCGAACTAAACCAACTACATACACCCCTAAATGAGAATAGGAAAGGAATGCAAAAGGACCAAAATATCCTAGAACAAAAAGGAACACACAATAAAGACAATAAACAAAGAGAAAAAAATATAATTTTAAAAGAGAAATACATTCCCTTGACATATGTAAAAACAGAAGTCCATTAAAACAAACATGAAATGAAGACTATGAAGAAGCTAAAAAAGATAAAAAAGAAGGCCGTACCAAAAAGGATGTGAGCGAGGAACTGATCTGCAGCTAAAATTTTGATATGAAACTACAACCAATTGAACCTTACTCTGGTAAAAAGGAAGCCTAAAAGCTCATTCGGTTCTCACCTTGAAATCCAATGTTATATACTATGGGAGACAAGACTGGTAAAACATCAAATATGAACACGCATCAAATAATGAATTAAGAGGTTGAATTCAAGCAATATTCTGTAGAAATTCTTGAAATGCATTATTTCCTTTTTTTAGCGGAGAAGTATTTCATAAGCAATTCTCTGGTTGTAGCATCTGCTGAAAAACCTTTGTCTTTCATTATCTGAAGGTATTTTGTTGACCTTGAAATATCATATCTTCGCAGCAATCCTTGCACGAAGACATTATAAGTGCACATATTAGGCAGGCAGCCATCCTCTTCCATATTCATCAATAAGTCTTCAGCATCATCCAATAGTCCTTCTTTACAGAGACCTTTAATCATTATGCTATAAGTATAAACATTAATTTGCAACCCTTTCTCTGGCAGACAAGAAAAGAGTTTTCGTGCATCATTCAGTTTTCCAGCACTGCACATTCCGTTGAGCACAATACTGTAAATTACAATATTAAGATCCAAATTAATCTTCTCCATTTCCCTAAACAATGATATTGCCTCAGAAAAAAAATGGCACTTGAATAGGCCATCCAATATAATGCCACAGGTTTGGAGATCTGGAATTTGGCCATATTTGTGCATTGTAAAAAACAATTCTATTGCAGCTAGAGGTTTACCCACATTGCAAAATCCACCTATAAGAGTGTTCCAAGTGACAACGTTTGGATGTAATCCTTTATTAGCCATTTCATCCAAGAGATTCATAGCCTTGTTGATATTTTTGATCTTACACCATCCATGGATTAATGAAGAATAGGTTACAATGTCTGGTAAGCAATCCTTGTCAACCATCAAATCAAATACTTTCATTGCCTCGTTCATTTGATTTTGCAAACAATAACTATTAATTAATGAATTATAGGTGAAAACATCAGGCTCCTCCCCCATTTGAACCATGTAACTCATTATGCGTTTAGCCTCCATAACTAGCCCCTCTTTGCAAAAACCATCCACTAAAATATTAAAAGTTCTCACATTTGGCATCATTCCCTTTCCCATCATCTCATTCAGTAAAAAGCCTGCCTCTTTCCATCTACCAAAATTGCAAAGGCCTTGAATTAAGCAAGTGTAAGTGACAAGATCAGGTTGAATACCTTTACTAGTCATTTCTGAGCACAAACTTAAAGCCTCGGATACCAACCTATCCTTACAAAGACCATCCATAATTGTGCTGTAAACTACCAGATTCAGTCCACAATTTCTTTCTTCCATCTTCTTTAGGAATCTAATAGCAGCAGATGTGTCACCGACCTTACACAATCCATTAATTATTATTCCATATGTGTAACTGTTGGATCGATACCCCATGTTTTCCATATGGTCAGCTAACCTTACTGCTTGAGCCACATTGCCTTCTAAACAAAGCCCATTAATGATGGTGTTAAGAGTCATCATCGTCGGCTCCAAACCAACTTTGAACATAATCCCCAAAACAGAGAACCCAAAAGCTGTGTGGTTCAATCGACAGAGACAATTGATGACAATATTGAGATTAAAAACATTAGGTCTGACACCTAAGGAATGAAAGTGTTTGATTAAAGAAATGGCGGTGGCATAATGCTTCATCTTGACAATCAAGCCAAACAATAAAGTAAAGTCCTTGGGAGATGGCAAAGGGTTCATGCTAACCATATTGTGAAAGAAATCCAAAGCAGCATCAATATTTTTGATTTGTCTCATAGAATTCAAGAACTGGGCTCTGTGTTTTATGGCATCAATCTCACTACTACTACTAACAGAGGTGGAATAAGTTGAAGAAGAAAAGCGCAATGAATGAGAATCAGCGTAAACAAGAAAGGCCACTAGCCAAAAGAGTTAAAGTTGCAAGTGTTGGCCATTGGACATGACAACGACTGTCGATGCAAGTAATTGATAATTAGTAATATATTTAAGAATCTTTTAAGAAATATTTTTAACAATTTTTAGTTAACTAGACTAAACATCACTATCAACACCGTCATTATACCCAACAACCAATATTTATGACTTTAACTCTCTAATTGATAGATGCTAAGACTTCGAGTCTTTAACTCTATAAGAGTTTTAACAAAAAACTTTAAAATAGACAAAAGTGAGCACATTTTCATCTCTCAAATAAGGAAAATATAATTTTTTAAAATAGAAAGAAGAGACGAGAGTGTAGCTTACTTTTTTTTCTTTTTTTAATCTCTTTATATCACTTAAATTCTTTCATTTTTTTAGTGAATAACAATGAGCCTTCATAATTTTTTTTAATGAACAAAAGTTTAGAATATTTTTATGAGTAGAAAGTTGATTAGGTGATCAAACCCGCAATAGTAAATATCTTCTATACATAATGCATAATCTAATACTAATATGTTAGTTAAAGAATATTTTTTCATTTACTTATTTATTATGTAAAAGTTAATAGATTTAAGATTTACCTTTTACAAATAAAAAAGAGCTCATTACTTTGTTCATTTTTTAAAAATAAAACAGTTCATATTGAAGATCTTTTTCATGCCGTCTTCGTTGATTTTTTTTTTCTTTCAATCCAACAATCTAAAACAATTTTGGACGTTAAAATGATATTTGCTTCAAAATTATCAACATTAGACGCGGAATTTGTTGAAATGGAAATATTAATATCAATAATAATTTTTTCCATACAAAACATTGACACATCGCTTACCTTTTTGTACCATTATATATATATATATATATATATATATATATATATATATATATATATATATATTGGTGCCAAAAAAATTAAGTTAACTTCTGCAAATCAATGCAACATATATATATATATATATTTGTGCAATACCATAAATAATTTACACAAATCAGTATTTAATTCAAACTTTATATAGTTATTATCACTTTTTGGTTTCATATATATTATTGATATAGTATTATCCCTCGTGCTTGATCGTGTAAAAAATTTTACGTTGACAGTGCATAAAAATTAAACTCATATTTATTAATAGCATTTAAGTTACCTAAAATTATATTAATAATTATTTAAATAGTACATCAATAATGGATAAAAGATGACAATACCATAAACAATATTTATCTAAACATTTAAATATAACATTTATTTAAAAATATATTAATAATTATATTAATAATAAAAATATTATATTAATAATAAAAAATATGACAATACAATAAACTTTGCACAGTTGTTTAAGCCAACTTAGATGCTTGTACTGTCCTTTCTTCATAATTTCAATCAATCTTCTAATGGTAAAAAAATAAAACTTTGCATAAACACAGACACACTAACAAAAATGTAAAGCTCAACATCCACACATTAAGGAACATATTTTTCACAAGATATTAATAGCAAATAACATATTTTACCTTAAAAACAAAATATGATGGACCTTCAACAAGAAATATTGATTAGAATTAGATAAAAATGAAGGTAGGTAAAGAAAAATAAAATGGTGAGAAAAATGAGTGAAAATAGAGAAAAGTAAAAGGAAAAGAAAGGGACCAGCGGTGAAAGAAGAAGAATAATAAAATGAAAAAAGAGTAAAAAAAGAAGAAAGAGATGGGGAGGGTGGAGCCGGTCAGTGTAAATATTTAACAAGGTTCCTATAGTAACTTTTGTCACACCACCATCCAACTCTTTTTTTGTGAGTCTTAAGACATTCTGTGAAGTCTCCTATTCAATTGCTCCATGTAGCTTTTGTTTTGGTGTCTTTAAGACTTCACGTGTAGTTGCTTATTCAGTTGTTCCATGCAATTTTATTTTTTACATCTTCTCATTCAACTACTCCATGTAACTTTTTTTTTATAATTTAATTCTGAAAATACGCCATGTGAACTAGCAACTTTCAAAGGATGTTGTCAAGTAGTATATGTTGTAACTAAAGTTGCATGAACTAAAAAACATCATGTGGACTAACGTCTTTCATAGAACTTTTGCCACGTGACATGTAAAGACTGCAAGTTTTGAAGAAAAAAAACGCGAGTCCAGATGACTTCTTTTAAGGTATCAAGTAGACTAATGTCTTTCACTAAGTTGACAAGAAAAAAATTAAAAAAATAGTGAACCTTGCTAATATGACAAAAACTACCAAAAATCATCAAATAGTTTTAAAACTACCCAAAATTAGTAAATTATTTCTAAATTAACATTAATTTTTTCAGTTAACCCTGTTCCCCATCCTTACATTGCAAAGCATCTTCTCCAAAAGTGCAGCAATAACTAGAAGATCAATTGGGAGATTACAATTTAGCGGTAGTTCTTAGATTTGTTGAAGATATATAGAATACTTTACAACATGTATATAATGTGAAGCATTATTGTGATGCACAAGGTGCATTAATGAAAAATATTTCCCAATAATATTACGACCGATAAGGCAGAGTTGGGTTGGAGCATTTGAATCTCATTGTAAGCCTATGATGCCCAAGCATGTGATTTTATTGTCATAACTGTAGTAACAATCCTTTGTATAAACAACGATAGAAAATTCTTGTGAAATATATTTCACTCATATGATATCTTTGTTTCAGATGGCATTTGGGCATAGTGATGATCCTAAAGTCCAGGATTACAAAGATCGTTGCTCCTGGTAGATGGCTATAGAATGAGGAAAAATAGCTCGAAGATCGTTGCATCACCAGAGTAACATAGTGACCAGTCATGCAAGGTTCTTTCAACAGAGAGAGATTGGGATAGCTTATCTCCGTGTGATCATTCACCCAAGAATCTCATTACAATTGTTGATAAATATCAAATGTTCTGAGTTTAAAAGCAATCCCAACAGGTTCTTCATACGAAATTGCCTACTTGGTATATGAAGCAACTGAAGAATATTCCAGTAATAATGCACAGGCATAAGAACTCAGAATTTTGAGAGCTTTATGCACTCTTATACACATGCTTGGGCCCCTTTGAAGAAATTATCATTGTATACTAAGCTTATGCCAACTGTTAAGTTTTAGACAATCAAATAAGCAAAGTCTGTCAAAAGCGATGTCACCGAAAAGTTCAAATAGTTTGGATCTATCCACGAATAAAAATGGTGGTAAATAACATGTAATAATGTGCACTACCAACAAATTTCTCTCGAGTTGAAACAAACCCAAATAAAGATCTCTTCCGTTAATTTAGAAATGGAAAGATTGTAATCATCTAGCTGCTAGCCCTGTCCACAGGACCGCATCAAATAAAAAATACATTAGACAAACCATGAAAACCTGGGGGTTACATAAACATGAATGGAACTTGTGCTCCATGATCAAGCCCTCATTTTCTTGCTTCATTAAGGTGCAGGAAACCAATTGTCTGAGATGTTCTATCACCCAGTTTGCCAATTGTGGAGCACCTGGTGCGATATATTTGAGCTAGTAAAGCCGTATTGTGATAGCATAAGAGATGGGTATAGAATGAGCATGACATTGCCCAGATAATTATTGGTTCTTCTGCCCTAACTGCCAAGAAAAAAACACAAGGAACAATTCCGGATCCCCCTCCCAGTTATCATGCAATCAAGCTGTGTTAAAAGCATTACAGCACCCTGAAGCAACTTCCATCAAGAAATAAGATATTTATCAATTCTCCTGAAATCTGAAACATTGATAACATTCTATCTAGCTTTCAATTTTTATATATTTTTTATACATGGAGCATTCATTAAGAGAGACAATGAGTATAGGGAAGGACTGCAAAAGGACCAAACTATCCTAGAACAAAAAAGAACACAATAAAGACAATAAACAAAGAGAAAAAAAATATAATTTTGAAAGAGAAATACATTCCCTTCGAATTTCGAATATGAAAAAACAAAAGTCCATTAAAACAAACATGAAATCAAGACTAACAAATATCAAATAATGAATGAAGAGGTCGGATTCAAGCAATATTCTGTAGAAACTCTAGAAATGCATTATTTCCTTTCTTAGTGGAGAAGTAGTTCATAAGCAATTCTGTGGTTGTGACATCTGCTGAAAAACCTTTGTCTTTCATTATCTGAAGGTATTTTGTTGACCTTGAAATATCATATCTTCGCAGCAATCCTTGCACGAAGACATTATAAGTGCACATATTAGGCAGGCAGCCATCCTCTTCCATATTCATCAATAAGTCTTCAGCATCATCCAATAGTCCTTCTTTACAGAGACCTTTAATCATTATGC
Source organism: Ormosia semicastrata (assembly GCA_029884595.1). Lineage (NCBI taxonomy): Eukaryota > Viridiplantae > Streptophyta > Magnoliopsida > Fabales > Fabaceae > Ormosia > Ormosia semicastrata. The sequence continues at coordinate 132,044,364 of JAQQTO010000063.1, read as the reverse complement.
TATAAGTATAAACATTAATTTGCAGCCCTTTCCCTGGCAGACAAGAAAAGAGTTTTCGTGCATCATTCAGTTTTCCAGCACTGCACATTCCGTTGAGCACAATACTGTAAATTACAATATTAAGATCCAAATTAATCTTCTCCATTTCCCTAAACAATGATATTGCCTCAGAAAAATAATGGCACTTGAATAGGCCATCCAATATAATGCCACAGGTTTGGAGATCTGGAATTTGGCCATATTTGTGCATTGTAAAAAACAATTCTATTGCGGCTAGAGGTTTACCCACATTGCAAAACCCACCTATAAGAGTGGTCCAAGTGACAACGCTTGGATGTAATCCTTTATTAACCATTTCGTCCAAGAGATTCATAGCCTTGTTGACATTTTTTATCTTACACCATCCATGGATTAATGAAGAATAAGTTACAATGTCTGGTAAGCAATCCTTGTCAACCATCAAATCAAATACTTTCATTGCCTTGTTCATTTGATTTTGCAAACAATAACCACTAATCAATGAGTTATAGGTGACAACATTAGGCTCCTCCCCCATTTGAACCATGTAACTCATTATGCTTTTAGCCTCCATAACTAGCCCCTCTTTGCAAAAACCATCCACTAAAATATTAAAAGTTCTCACATTTGGCATCATTCCCTTTCCCATCATCTCATTCAGTAAAAAGCCTGCCTCTTTCCATCTACCAAAATTGCAAAGGCCTTGAATTAAGCAAGTGTAAGTGACAAGATCAGGTTGAATACCTTTACTAGTCATTTCTGAGCACAAACTTAAAGCCTCGGATACCAACCTATCCTTACAAAGACCATCCATAATTGTGCTGTAAACTACCAGATTCAGTCCACAATTTCTTTCTTCCATCTTCTTTAGGAATCTAATAGCAGCAGATGTGTCACCGACCTTACACAATCCATTAATTATTATTCCATATGTGTAACTGTTGGATCGATACCCCATGTTTTCCATATGGTCAGCTAACCTTACTGCTTGAGCCACATTGCCTTCTAAACAAAGCCCATTAATGATGGTGTTAAGAGTCACCATCGTTGGCTCCAAACCAACTTTGAACATAATCCCCAAAACAGAGAACCCAAAAGCAGTGTGGTTCAATCGACAGAGACAATTGATGACAATATTGAGAGTAAAGACATTAGGTTTGACACCTAAGGAATGAAAGTGTTTGATTAAAGAAATGGCGGTGGCATAATGCTTCATCTTGACAATCAAGCCAAACAAGAAAGTAAAGTTCTTGGGAGATGGCAAAGGGTTCATGCTAACCATATTGTGAAAGAAATCCAAAGCAGCATCAATATTTTTGATTTGTCTCATAGAATTCAAGAACTGGGCTCTGTGTTTTATGGCATCAATCTCACTACTACTACTAACAGAGGTGGAATAAGTTGAAGAAGAAAAGCGCAATGAATGAGAATCAGCGTAAACAAGAAAGGCTTTGGAATTAGAAATGGTACCAATTTGTTGAAGAGATGGAAACCAACAAAGAGAAGCACTTGTTCTTCGAAACATCCCGTATCGATTCAAAGATTGAAGGAAAAATCAAAAGACCCAATTGAAGGTGTGGCTATATGAACAAATGCAGGTTAGATCTACAAATAATGAAGACAATAGAAAGCAGACACTAAACTGAAGCGATACATGCCCCTTTCTGAGTTTCTGTTCGACTCACATTTTTTTCGTTGTTACTGAAAAAAAAAAAAAAAATAAAGATATATTATTTCTAAAAAATAATTATTGAGGTTCCTGCGTCAATTAAAAAAAAAAATAAAATGGATATAGATTTATAAAGATGTATGTATTATTTTTTTAAATATCTGATAAAGATGTGTGCTTTTATATGGAAGAGTTTCTACAAAAATGAATTTGTTTAATAAAAGTAAAAAAAATTGATAGATATATTAACTTTTAATTATTTAGTAAGTTAAGATGATTCTATATCAATATATTATTCTTATATAAAGGTAGGAAAAAATCATGATACTTAGTTAAAATTAAATATTAAAAAAAAATAGTAAATTAAATATAAAATATATTAAAATATTTTTTATGCAAGTAATTATTTAGTTAGTTAAAATTATAATACTTTATAAATTAAATTAAAAATAAATATATCCGTTCATACTTGAGAGAATTTACATCTATTTTCTTTATGGATGTAGATGATCAGCACTTGTGAAAAAAATTACACATGATATAATTTCTAGTATAATGACTCAAACTTTCTAAGTTATATTTTTTTTGTTGTTTATATATATTTTTGTCATATCACAATCTCATTTTTATGCTTTGCTAAGATCACTTGTAATTTTTTGAAAATTATAAGTGATGTTTCCTTTCTTCACAACTAAATATCCTTATTTTTTATTAGTAAATTACACACTCATTTCCTGATAAATGTTTAAATTACATTGATATCCCCTTCTATTTTGAAAAATTACACTTCTCTCCTTTAAGAGATTTAAATGCACTACACTTTAATTTATTTATATATTTTTTAATAAAACTCCTACACAGTTGAAGGCTTTAAGTCAACAACAACCACCAGCCGAAAGGGATAAAGTTGCAAGTGTTGGCCATTGGGCACAACAACGACTGCCGACACGGGTAATTGATGATTAGTAATGTATTTAAGAATCTTTTAAGAAATATTATTAACAATTTTTAGTTAATTGGACTAAACATCACTATCAACACCATCATCGTACCCAACGACTAATACTTATGACTTCGACCCTCTAACTAATAAATGCTAAGACTTTCAGTCTTTAACTCTATGGGAGTTTTAACAAGAAAACTTAAAAATATTCTTTCTTTCTAATAGCGTACCCAGACTAAAGTTGACATTTACCACTTTCAAATGAAAACTCAAGAGGGGGGTGAATTGAGTTTATGAAATATTTTCACAAATCTTTTGTAAAACGTTTGTTTATCAGTGTACCTACGTAACTATATCTTTTTGTGCTTGACAACCTTTACAATTGAGAGCACTCAACACATCTTGGGATACCTCAAAATCAAATACCTCAAAGAGGGGATGTATGTAGAAGATTGCAAACTCTCTTAAAGAATTGAGGATACCCTCATCCTTTATGCATTTAGAGGATGTAGCTCACTCTTTTTTTTAATTTTTAGAATGTTCTCCAACCTTTCATGAATGTCCAAACACTTTTAAATCTCTTTATATCACTTAAATTCTTCCATTTTTTTAGTGAATAAAAATGAGTCTTTCATAGTTTTTTTTAATGAACAAAAGTTTAGGATATTTTTATGAGTAGAAAGTTGATTAGGTGATGAAACTGGCAATAGTAAATATCTTCTATACATAATGCATAATCTAATACTAATCTGTTAATTAAAGAATATTTTTTAACATTTACTTATTTATTATCTAAAAATTAGTGGATTTAAATATTTACCTTTTACAAATAAAAAATCAAAATTTGTAAGCTCATTACTTTGTTCATTTAAAAAAAAAAATGGTTCATATTGAAGATCTTTTTCATGCCGTCTTCGTTGATTTTTTTCTTTCAATCCAACAATCTAAAACAATTTTGGGTGTTAAAATGATATTTGCTTCAAAATTATCAACTCATTAAAAAACAACAATGATTCATATTTGATTTGTTACATTAGACTCGAATTTGTTGAAATGAAAATATTAATATCAATAATATTTTTATTTTGGCCATACAAAACATTGACACATCACATACCTTTTTGTACCATTATATATATATATATATATATATATATAATTTATATATATTTTGTGCAATATCATATGAAAAAATTTACACAAATCAGTACTTAATTCAAACTCTACATAGTTATTATCACTTTTTGGTTTCATATATATCGTTGATATAGTATTATCCCTCGTCGTGCCTGGTTGAATCATAATCAAAAGAAATGTTAAAAATATTGGAAGAAGAGAGAAGATCTGTGAATTGTTAATGAAAGATTTTGAAATGTCTTACAACTAGTCAATATATGAAATTTTGAATTGTATAATGAACATACAACAGACCCAAATCGAATAAAAGAAATGATTAATCGAAATACAAAACAAAAACAAAAACTCATTAACTGAATTAAATAGAGAAGAAAGAGAAAGTTCAAGCATTTTAAGAATCAACGAAGAACTTAGATAAAATGATGGTATAAATTATGCTAATGCAAATGATAGGGAAAAAACAAATGAAAGCCAACATTTTTCTTTCAAATGGATCACAATGCAATAATATTTTATGGCTTGCACACCATAAACCAAATGGAATATAGTGAGGCAACTTTAGTCCCTCTAGAAACGTCAACGCAGCAAAATACATGTAAAGCTTAGAAGTGACAGCATCCCAAGGAAAAAGGAAAAACATAAAAAAAGAAAAGATTAACCTTTTTCTCTCTAACAAAACTATACCTCCAAATGCCCAAATATCACCCTCCATTAAGCTCAAACCATAGAGACTCCGGCATATGAGCATGTGACAAACAGGGTAGGGCATCACAACTATTTTTGGTCATCAAGGATATGTTGCTCATCACAAATATTTAAAGTCCTTTACAGATGGGAAAGGGTTCATCGTAACCATTTTGTGAAAGAAATCCAAGGCAGCATCAACATTTTTTAGATTCCTAATAGAATTCAAGAGGTGGGTTCTGTTTATAGTATCATGAATGCCTCTAGAACTAACATGGGTACAATAAGTTGAAGAAGTAAAGTAAAATGAATGGTAAACAAGGGAATTAGAACTAGTACACTAGTGTTGAAGGTGTAGAAAACAAGATATGGAAGCTGTTCTTCGCAATAGCAGCATTGTGTTTGTTATTTTGGTTGCAAACGTGAGTAATGAGTTCCTCGTTCAAGGAGTGAGTCTTATGTTTGAGACAGAACAGAGTGAGCAAGAGATGAGGGTTTCAACTTTCAAGCGTGAGAATTTGAGTCTGAGAGCGAGTTCAGTTAACCCCACTGAACCAGACTCACTTCAACAAGGTGTGAGAGTTGGGTTGGGTTCACTGAGCTAGTGACGGGACGACCCAGAATTTCGAGCACAGACGGCTATGCAGCCCTACGGGCTATCGCCAGATGAATAGTGTAATTTTTTACTAGTCTGCATTTTTTATTTTTGTATTTTATTAGTGTTTGTCAATCTATATTTTTTTGTATATTTTATGATGAATAATTTGTTTTAAAAGTATGCAAGTAGGCAAGTTTAAAAGGATAAAGTAGCAATTTATATTATTCAATATAGCAAATCAAATAAATTAGTAGCAAATATTCAAAACTTAACTTCATTGTGTTGAAGCGTGATTTTGTGTCCAATGAAACATTCTTTCAACCAATGGTATATATGTTAGTCTATAAGTAAAGAATAAAACAAGTCACAAAGGTGAGAGAGGTAGTGATAGAGAGTGAAAGAGGTGGTGGAGCACTTTAAAGAAAACGTGAGAGTGAGAGAGGTAACAGTTGGGATATAAAAAGATAACAATGACCAAAATGGAAACAAAATATGACCAAGGGAAAGGAAATCCCCTTTATCTATTAGGATAAATTTCAGACAAAAAAAGAAAGGTATAATTTTCATTTTTTTAATTATTGTTTGAACTTTAAACCTTATTCATCATTTTGATAGTTTGAGCTGTACTAATCCATAAATCATAACTCAAATTCATAGTGTTTCTTTTTTTTTTAATAGTGAAGTTTTAAAGAAAGAGAGAGGTTAACTAAATTTAAGGTCAAAGCATATTACATTTTTCAACAAAAACTTATTAGGGCTGCACACCGGTCAGATTCAAGGGAAAATAAAGTTCAAACCAATCAATCAAGCTTGGGTTGAGTTGGATCGATTTCTTGAAAAAAAAATTGGGTAATCCGAACCGAACCAACCTTACCTATAGATGGGTTAAGTCATTGGGTTAGACCAAAAGTGGATTGTTCTAGTGATGAAATGTTTTACAAGTGTATCCTAAAGATACAAGATCAAGTGCATTCATATTTGCCTGAAGGAACTCATGCCTCTGGCAATTGTGCCTCCAGCCTTCACGTCGAAGGAGGACAAGATCATTGTCTAGATATGTGTCGCCATCGTGATCCCCAAATTGGTGTCGTTGTTGTCTCCCCTAACATGCGCTGTCGTCCTGCTCCCCAGATCTACGTCGCTGTCGTGCTCCCCATATTTGTGTCATCGTCATCCTCATCCATGGGTGTTGCGAGTCCTACAAGTTGTAACTTTAGGAGGTGCGCTGCTATCGTCCATGGTGGTTATCGAGTGCCTAAGCTCTGAGTGCAACCACCTTTCATTAGTCTAGGATCGTTGCTTCTGAAGTAGATGAGAGACAAAAGAAAAGTTGAGATGCGCTTAAAATTTCAAAAAATGCCACCGTGCATTTTTAAAAATAATGAAAACATGGTTTAGAATTTGGACGAAGAGAGAAGGGAACCAGCTTGCTCACGCTATAACCAAGATGATAAATTTCATAGATAATCAATCAGGGAATGCGACCTAGTAAGATTTTAAATTTTAAGTTTATTAGACTGATTTTATAATTTTTTATGATAAGTATTGATATTTTTTTAATCTATTTTATGATAGATCAATGGTGGGCATAATTTGGATTTAGTACTCCATTGGTGGCACAGTTGGCTATTCAACTTTTGAGTCAAACTGCATCTTCTTCTAGTTGTGAAAGAAATTGGAGTGTGTTTGAAAGAATACACACAAAGAAAAAGGAATAAGATGGAGCACAAAAGGTTGAATGATCTTGTATAGTGCACTACAACTTGGGTTTGAAAAATAGATTTTTTTTACTCTGATTTCATATAACTTCTTTTTTAAGGTTCAATTGATTGATTGCTTATGTATATTGAGTGATTGCTTATTCAGATTTCCCTAACCTGCGTTGCCATCGTGCTCCCCAGATCTACGCTGCCATCATGCTCCCCATATTTGCGTCGTCATCGTCTCCCCTGGTGTCCACCGCCTTCCTCGTCCATGGGTGTTGCGAGTCCTACAAGTTGCAACTTTAGGAGCTGCGCTGTCGTCGTCCATGGTGGTCGTCGAGTGCCTAAGCTCTGAGCGCAACCACCTCTCATTAGTCTAGGACCGTTGCTTCTAAAGTAGATAACAGACAAGAGAAAAGTTGAGATGTGCTTAAAATTTCAAAAAATGCCACCGTGCATTTTTTAAAATAGTTAAAACATGGTTTAGAGTTTGGACGAAGAAAGAAGGGAACTAGCTTGCTCACGCTATAAACCAAGATGACCTTAAACTTCATAGACATTCAGTCAGGAAATGCGACCTGGTAAGATTTTAAATTTTAAGTTTATTAGACTAATTTTATAATTTTTTATGATAAGTACTGATATTTTTTTAATCTGTTTTATGATAGATCAGTGGTGGGCACAATTTGAATTTAGTACTCCATTGGTGGCACAGTTGGCTATTCAACTTTTGAGTCAAACTGCATATTCTTCTAGTTGTGAAAGAAATTGGAGTGTGTTTGAAAGAATACACACAAAGAAAAAGGACTAAGATGGAGCACAAAAGGTTGAATTATCTTGTATAGTGCACTACAACTTGGGTTTGAATAGATTTTTTTTATTCAGATTTCATAGAACTTCTTTTTTAAGGTTCAATTGATTGATTGCTTATGTATATTGTTTTGTTCTTATAACTTAATAGGGCCATTAATAAAAGAAAAGCATTAGACCCTATTGACTATGAGAGTATGGAGATAATTGAGTTTTAGATTGCAGAAGAAGATGACACTCCATTGCTTGATTATGATGAGATAGAGAAGATGCTTTACAATGACTTAGAAAATCCAATACTTGATTTAACTAAGAATAAAGGTTTGTTGTAAATGTTTTTAAATTATGAGAATAATGATTAGTGTGGTTGGTTACTTACTATGAACTAATTTTCCCTTTTTGTTCTTATTTTAAGGTTTTGGTCAACCAATGGATGTTGGTGTGAGAGTTTAATTTGGATTCCTTTGGTCAAGAAGATGGGGGTGGTCATGCTCAGGATTTTGGGCCGTAGCAATTTCATGGCTAGTGATGACAATGATGCTTGGTTGAATGAGGATCCACCAAATATATGATTTTAAAACTTATTTATTAGTACTATGTTTTAAGTTGTGATTGTAACCTTGTATTTGGTATTTGGCTATTTGCTTTGAAACTTAATTGTTAGTTAGTATTATAGTTTATGATGATAGTTGTGATTGTAAGACCTTATTAGATCCTTAACCTTGTGCATGTCATTGTAGATGTTTTTATTAGTAACGCATGTTATGACTTATGAGGATAATTTGTATTTGATAGGTAATTTTGATTGTTCAAATTTATATATATATACATAATAGGATCTTACTCAGGTGAGATGAGTGTTTATTGTGAGAGGTGAGAGGAGTAAATCTTGACCATTGAATCTTACATGAATGGTCAAGATTAAAATATAATGCATGTGACTTTTTTAAGTGGTCACATGACCTTCAAGTAATTTTTAATCTTGACCATTCATGTATGGTTGTATGGTCAAGATTTCCTCTTCTCACCCTCTCACAATAAAAACTCCTTTCACTAGATATGTCTCCTATATATATATATATGTGACATAATTATAATTTCATTTGGTTTGATAATATGATTTAACTAGTTGAATCTAAATCAGAAACTTTTCTGATTTGTTATCTGGTTCAGCTTTATCAACATTGTTATAAATTCTTGTTGAGGCTTGTAGAGTACATTGACCTTAGGATAAAATAGCACTCCTTCCTCCTGGCCTAAATTTTCACCCAAAAAAAAAGTTTTTCTAAAGAAATCAAAAATAAAATTTTTTGTATGAAAAGTACAATTTTTTAAATTTTAATGTATTAAAAATTCTATTTTTTATAAAAAAATTCTTATTTTGAATAATTAATAAGTATCCTTCAGACACTATTTAGTAAAACCAAAAAAATAAAATAAAAATCAAAACATGAAGCTTTGTTGAAGTTACATGCATCAATAATAATTGAGAGTTTTGCTACAAGCTAAGATTCCTTCAGGGCACATATTTTATTATTAATTAACTATAACATTACACTTTGTTTCTATTCAAAAGGTACTAAAAGCCACAAAGATAAAAGCAAAATAATCATCTTACACCTCTTAAAAGAGGTGTAAATATTATTTACATCATTTTTAAGGAATGTGATTAGGTAAGAGAAAGTGATAAAAATATATATATAATGAATGGCATTAGATGAAATATAAAAAAAATATATGTATTATTTGATGTAAGAATATAAGTATTGAAAATAAAAAACATTTAACTGAACAGATCAAACGAGGTAAACCATTAACAAACACCGAAACATATATAAAAATAAGGTTGTGCTCCACGCGGAGGAAAAAAATATTCCTCCCCCACGAGGCATTCATGAATAATTTGTTTACTATTAAAAATGATGTTGTGCTCTTCGTGAAGCTCATGCGTAGTTTTTTTTTTTTGTGTGCTCCTTATGTCTAGATTCTTATTTGTTAACATAAAAATAACGTTGTGTTATCCACCAAAGAGCTCCTTACGTCTCTTCTATTATTTTAATAAAGTGTCGCGGGGAGCTCATGGGATTATTAAAAATAAGCTTAATCAAGTTGGTAAGATATAAAATAAAAATATTAAATTATAGGTTGTCATACTTTTTAAATTTTATTAAAAAATTTCTATAATTTTAAAATTATAAATAGGTCTAAATAATTTTAAAATTTTAAATATTATTTTAATTTGAACAAACATAAAAAACATAAATTAATTGCAATTGTTGAAATGCCACTCTATGCGGACAAACATATATACAACGCACTTATGCAGGGCAGGATGAAGCAGTGCATTCGGTTGGATATACTTGCATTTCTACAACGCATTCAACCAAAAGAAGAAAAAAACTATTTTATTTTAAAAAATCGTTAAATGCTAAAGACTAAAATTAAAAGGAAAGTTACTGGACTGATGAGCATAAATGATCTTTGTTTATTATATTTCCAATGGTTGTCAGAGTTAACGACAATAGATGTTCAAACTTCAATTTCATTATTCATAATATATTTGGGAAATTATGAAATTCATTATATTATAATAATTTTATTTTATAAGTTCGAAATTTATTTTTTTTATTCTTGATTGTAAATTATTCTAAAAATTTTGAAATATAAATATCATTTTATTTTTTATTAATTTTTTTATATTTTTATAATTTAATATATAAAAATAAATTTTTTATATCATTCTAATAAAAAATTATTTTAAAATTAATTTTATTTAACATATTTAAATATAAAATAAATTTTATTATAATTAATTATTGAAATAATTAAATTTTTACAATTAATACATACACATAGACAAATTAAGAAAGCTGGACCTTAGTAATAAGGGGTGTACTGCTAGAAAAATGAAGAAAATGAGATGAGAATACAAGGCTAAACAATGCTTTTGTTTTTGTTTTTGTTTTTGTTTTTGTCACGTGATGCTTAGATATATAGATGTTTGGCGTATATTGATTTCGGACAATTTTATTCTATCCATACAACAAGCACACATAGATCAAATGCATTCTTATCTAATAGTTGAACACGTGTGTCTATTTTAAAATATGTTTCGCTCGCTAGATTCACCATAAATACAGCCATAGAGGTGAGCCATCAAAGGATTCAAAACACATAGACAACATCCTTAGCTTTAATTATTGAGCAAACCATGAAGCCTGCACTACTTACCCTCTCCTTCCTCCTCTTTGCCTTCACCACCAAACTTCCGTTAGCTTTCTCAGAGGATGTAGAACAAGTACTAGACATCTATGGTAAACCCATTTTTCCGGGTGGCCAATACTATATTTTGCCGCCTATCACTGGCCCAGCGGGTGGTGGTGTAAAACTCGCCAAAACTGGGGAGTCAACTTGCCCAGTTACTGTCTTGCAAGATTATTTTGACGTCAACAATGGTCTGCCAGTAAAATTCAGCATTCCAGGGATAAGCCCTGGTATCATCTTTACAGGTACTACTATGATAATTAGAGTATAGTTACAGTAGAAAAAACTCCATGTGTAAAGTAAAGATGTAAAAATATATCTATCTTTAATGTATTTAAAGTGTGTTATTATCTTAACTCATTAAATGCTTCAAAAGTAAATATATTTTTACTTATCTACTTTTCAAGAAAGCTTATTTAAAAAAAAAATCTTGTTTGAAAGTATAAGTAGTGTTAAATAGAAGTTAGATCAATTTGATGACTCAGTAAGTTAATTAGTAGTTACTTACTTTTTATTGTTTTACTTCTATATATAAACTACACTATTGGCTTATTAAACACAACTTTCACTATTCAGTTAAATCTCAGTTTGTCATTCTCTCATTTCTCTAATCTCTACAATGTTTTTCAACAGGTACCCAACTGGATATTGAGTTTGTAAAGAAGCCTAACTGTGCTGAATCGTCCAAGTGGGTGGTGTTTGTTGATAATGATATCCAAAAAGCATGTGTGGGTATTGGTGGTCCTGAAGACCATCCAGGCAAACAGACGCTGAGTGGCAAGTTTCACATTCAGAGATACAAACGGGGTTACAAGCTTGTGTTCTGTGTCTCAGGCTCACCCACTTGTTTGGATATTGGGAGGTATGATAATCATGAGAATGGAAGACGTCTGAATCTGACTGAGCATGAGCCCTTCGAAGTTGTGTTCGTAGAAGCTGCTGTTTTCTCTGGAATTAGGTCCGTAGTTTGAATGAAATCTCAAGGCTAGATAGCGTTCAATGAATGTAATCATAGTTCTTTTCGTGATGCATTCTCTTCTTGACAAAATCTCAACGCAAAACCATTAAATAAGTGGAATAATGGCTATCCTTGTGATGTGTTCCCTTCTTGCAGCTGCTTGTTGGTGTTCATGCATTCCCTTCTCTCTCTCTCTCTCTTAATTTATATAATTATAGGTAATGTTGGTCTTTTTTTTTGGTACTAGGTAATGTTGGCCTTTAATTAGACAAAATCTACTTCTCCAATGACTACCGGTAGCATGAATAGATGGTATATTGGCATGCCATGGGTTGGGTTGACTTGTATAGTGATTTTAATCTCAAATAAAAATGGTTTCTAATTAATAAAATCCATTTATATTCCTTTTGCTTACTTTTCACCCTTTTAGTAATGTATAATTTTTTGGATAACTTATTTGAATATGTACATTTTTAGATAAAATGTTTGAATTTATACATTCTTAGATAATTTCGTTGAATATATTTAGATAACATGTTTAAATATATATATTTTTAGATATAACTTATTTACTTGAGTGTATGATTTGGCTGTTCTTTAGTTCCCTCTTTTTGCTTTATCCTTTCCTTTCCTTTTTTTTTTCTTTTTTTTAAGGAAAAAGTGAAAGAAAAAGGAAGTAGTCAATCAAGGAGAAGTTTTAGTTTAGTAAAAATAGGTGCTTAAATTGTTTTAATATTGATTGTAAGTCTCGAGGGGGAAAATCAAATGGAACTTGAGATTTGTAATGGATTTTCATAAAAATACTGAAACAGATTCCAAGACATCTGTTATTGAATTTGGTGGCCGACAAAGATGAGTCGTCCATGGCTCTGCAAGTCATTTGCAAGATTACGCTGGAGGGACATTACAGAATTTCTCTTATATGATATAATAATGGACGTGCCTGGGTTGAAGAAAAATGAGATTAAGATAGAAGTGGAGGTAAACAGGGTGCCGCTAGTGAGTGGAGAAAGGTTGAAGTTTTTCTTTTTGGGTACATGAGAAAGGTTGAAGTTAACTTCGGAGTTTTGCTACATGTTATAAGATCCTTCGGTGCACATGCTTTTTATCATAATTTTTTTCACATAAGTTAACACGTACACTTAGGTACTCTTCCTTACTGGAGGAGGCTAGGAAGAAAATTTTTCATTCATGCAACATCTTACTTTTAAGAGAGAAGTGGATCAATGGTTGAGATCCCACTTGGAATAAGAATAATTTATACTCCAGAAAGATTTAAGAATTTTTCCCGAAACCATTTGCAAAGAGCAACACAACATATATATAAAATAAGGTTGTTCTCCTCGTGGACCACGAGGAGCTCATGAATATATTTTTTAAAAATCTTTATCAATGATTTATTATTTTATAGAAAAGAAATTTATACATTTAAAATATGACACATACTTAAAAATAAAATACAGTGTCACATGTGAATGTAATTCTTTATTCTCATATAATGTGTATATAGTTCTGGGATTTATATTATATTTATATATAAATGAAGTGTTATAAAAATATTGTATTTTATCTATTTAAATAATAAAACTTTTATTTTATAGCATTTAATGTAGACAATGATGTTCTCCTTCAATATACAACCCCTCCACAAGGAGCTCATGGAATTTTTAAAAATAAGCATAATTTCAGGTAAGATATTGTTGGCACCCCAATTTTATTAGTGGCTTGGGCTGATGACCCGAAACGCTGATGAATTCATATAATGGGCTAGTGCATTGCTGATAGAGGAGTGACTAGGTGGAGGTAAACTCCAAAACGTTGAGTTCAAGAGAGGGAACTGACTTAGGATGGACTGGGAATAAAGCAAAGATAAATTCTGCGATAAATTGTCAAGAAATTGTCCTTTGGCAAGACAAAATGGAACTTGTCAAATACCAACAAGTCTCCTGTTCTGGTCAAGAACCCTTTGAGATCGAGATTATGATTTTGCTCTAGCGAGAGTTTCCATAGGTTTTGCTCCAAGTAATCCAGCCTTCACTAACAATGTCCAGCGTATTTTCTTTGAAAGAAAATCCCAAGAGGGTGATCTCGGCCACTTCCACTTATTTCAACAATCCTAAATCCTTCATATGGAAGCATTGACTCAAATAATCCTTGAATCGCGTAATAGATGCAAGTGTTATTTCCACAAATGATCAAATCATCAACATAAACCAAAACCACAAGTTGCACATCGTTATCAATTAAAGTGAACAAGGAATAATCTGAACCGGATTGACAAAATCCAACGTTTTTTCATGTACACTTCTTCTTGCAATTCACCATGAAGAAACGCATTATGCACGTCCCACCCCTGATTAGCTAAAACAATGACCATTGACTAAGCGAGCTTTAAACCGCTCTACACCGCCATTGGAGCGATACTTGATCTTGTAAATTTTGTCTGGAAGAGGGCACATGGTCCAATTGTATTTCAAAAATGTTGTTGGTTCTGTTTCGCAATCACCGCAAAGGAACTAACTAAACATTGAATTAATGCGTAACGATTTTTGGCGCGTTTTGAATCATGATTTGATTGATTTAATTAATTAAATTTGTAGTTAAATTATGGTTGAATTAAAAAATATTCAAATTAAAAATATGATTAGTTCTTAATCCAACTAGTTTAACTAGTCAGTTCGATTCGATTTTTAAGATTGAGTTTAACCAAGCCCATGACTTAGGCAGGTAAGACAAACAGAAGAGATCCATAAAAAATAGGTATGAAGGTTGCTAGTATAGGTACCTTCTATGTTCAAATTTGAAGTGCTCACCGCACTTTCACGGTAGCCTCATCATTCCTTTCGAACATGTCATGGACGCATTCTTAATAACAGCTGATTATATGATCACAAAACACACTTTTACTTCGGCTCTCCATTTATCATCTCATATGGAGTTTTTCCGTTCAACAATGGTGTTGGCGTTCTATTTATTAGATATCCAAATTGCCAAGACACATTCTCCCCAAAGTGAAAAAATGGTCATTTTTGAGCAATTTCTGAAATTGAAACACGCAGAAAATCCATCCACATTATGAAGAAGGATCTTGCTCCTAAAAATGTGGAAAGTGGAAAGTGGACTTTTGGACTTGAAGGTATATTGAAGCAATAGTTTTGGGCAGGTGCTATTATGTATCCTATTAAGTTTGAGTATCATCCGTGTATCATAATCATTATAACACATTGATTTTACCTATAATAGTAGATTTTTATTTTCACAAAATCTCCAAATTGTTATTTCTTTTTTTTTTTACAATTTTTTTCCCTTAGGCCACCATTTTCCATTGGTCACTTTGGTAAAATTGTCGACAATCACGCACATTCGTGCCTCTCTCCACGGCCTTGATGAGCATCGCTCGACCATTGTCGTCTGTCGCCACCATCCATCCCAATTGGGCATCACCATGACCACCAACAACCTTTCCTCCTTGGTTCTGGGAAATTGTCTTCACTCGCTCTTCTTGTATCGAGTAGCGTAAACTCCAATGATGGCACGGTGTCAAGCTATTATTCACTTTTTTAAAAATTACACAACTGTATAAATAATACCAGTTAAAATTATATCAATCTTTATATTTTTTTCATAAATAACTGTGCATACTACAATTTTTTTCTTAAAACTATAACTGTGTTTGTTGAAAAAATTTATAAATTTTAACTGATAATATTTATACAGTTATACAATTTAAAAAAATCATCCCACGCTTAGAAGTGATCTGGTTTTCCTAAAATTATAACCTTCCTTCTGTGTTTATTGAAAAATCTTATAAATTTTAATCGATAATATTTATACCCCGCAGCTTATACAATTTAAAAAATTAGAGATAACTAGTGGTGACAAGCAACATACAATGACTTGTCAACCGACGATAATAGTAATAGTAGTATGTAAAAAAAATATAAAACTAAAAAATAACCTAAAAGTAAAAAAGAAAACCTACTAAGCAAGTTTTATTTTATATATATATATATATATATATATATATATATATATATATATATATATATATATATATATATATATATATATATATATATATATATATATATAAATAACAGATGCATAAACATAGTCTTATGCAAGCCACTCGATAAAACTTGGGTCTTACTATAACTTTTTTTTTAAATAATTAAGGTGAATAATCATCTTAATGTATGTGATGGTTCTGTAAGAATAAAGTTTATACCCGTATTATTACTTTATAAAAGATAAAGGTTAAATTATAATTTTGATTCTCATAACTTTTACTCATTTTTCATATAGTCTTTATAATTTTTTTTTAAATCAACCCTCATACTTAGAAATATTTTCAAAATAGTCTCTATCGTTAATTTTTATTATAACACTGTCAATTAACTAACTCAATAAGTGTTTTTTTATCCAATAGATACTCTTTTAGATGCTCTTCTTTAAAAAAAAACCTATCTAGTAGGTGTTTCTAAATTCTAGTAGGTGCTCCTTACTTTTAAGTAAGTATTGTTTTGTTCAATAAATGTTCATTTAGTTTTTTTTTCTATAAAATGTCTAAATTGATGGTATTATAATGGAAATATGGGTAGAAATAGATCAGTCACCATTTTTCATATAGTCTTTATAATTTAAATGATCTAGCGTGTTTGAGTGTTTTTTTATCGACTCTTTTAGACCTAACCCTATTTATTGCTAAACAAGTTAAGTCAATATTTTTTTAAAAGTCTGTTTAACTAAAAGGTCAAATCCCAAGTTATCTAATAAGTCTTTTAAACTTGGTAAATCCCAAGTTATCTAATAAGTCTTTAAACTTGACTTGTTTAATTATGTATAATTTAATATATTATTATTATTATTATTATTATTATTATTATTATTATTATTATAACATATTAATATATATTTTAATTAAATTTTAATAAAAGTCAATAACTAAAATCTAAGTTAATAAGTTAAAATAGAAATAACATATTAAATTATGTTATATTTAACACTTATCTCTTATTTTTATATATATTTATTATTTTTTTATTTTAATCTTTAATCGATGTGAGATTTGAAGATATATTAAATTGTAAAATTATTAGAAGCATTATATATATGGTACTTTTTGTCGTTTGTGCAAAAGTGACGAATTTGTTTTCGGTCCACTTAGCATTATTCAATCTAATATCATGTACAATTTTTTTCCCGCAAATCTCGAACACCTGCAACAAACTATTTATAGGAATATATTTGCACGAAGCAGTAGTGTACATTGTTATCCCCAATTGCCTCTCAATAAGGAGCTGAAGAAGCACTATTGCACACATAATCATTCCTTCTTTTTCTTTTTGAAAATGTTTTATGTACATTAGAATATGCACACCGTATTTACATCATATGTTAATATAAGAAAAATATCAAATCATCTTGTATGAGACTATAATATTTTTGCGACATACAAAATAATTTTGTGAGTGAGTTAAATAAAGTTAGATGTATTTTAGTAAGACGAATAACGCGAAGTCAATAATGTGTTATCTCTGCATGTAAAGTACATGTTTTTAGGATGATGATTGTAACAGACTAACTGATTAACAACAAACAAATTAAAAGAAAGGCGAATAAAAGTGCCCAATTTGCACATAGAAAAAGAAAAGCCTCTTAAACAAGAGGGAAAGAGAAAACAAAACATTTTGAAATTGCTTGAAGCTCTCCTCAACGAATGTAGCAACACTCTGAATGTTGCAGTCAATTCTATCCACAATTGTTCCCTGCAGGAATATCAGCTTCCTCAGTCACCTTTCATTCTATAATTAAATCCATCTTAAACAAGGGTAGGGCATTAACCTAATCTATCACAAGAACAGAGAGATCCTTCATGATCTGAGCAAGTTCGTGGACTGATTTAGTGACCTACAACAAATTTCATGATCTATTTCAATTGGCAATGTTGTTACTGGTTTGTAAACTCTTTCTTTGGCAAAGTACTCACCTAGAAAAGGTGGACACGCAAAGCTGCACACACACACATAAACTCTAATAATTTTGTAACTTAGTATATCTCTAAGTCTCACATCAATCAAAGACTAAAGTAACAAAGAGGTGAACATTTATGGAAGTAGAGGGTGAGTGTTAAATTATAATAAAAGTATATACTGACCTATTTCAAGATTTAGGCTTGTTAGCCTTTGTAAAGGTCTGTCAGCTTATTTAAATGGTAGGTCTGTTAGTCTATATAAAGGGTTATTAGCATATTTAAAGATAAGTTTGTTAGTCTATTTAAAGGTAAGTCTATTAGCCTATTTAAAGGTTTTATTGCAAAGTAGGTCTTTAAGCAGGCTTTCAGGCCATACTAGACTTTTAAAAAGGTTAGACTAGACTTTTAAGAAGGTTAGGCCAGACCTTAAAAATTGACCTATTTCAGGATCACAAGTCAGGCTTAGGCCTTATAATTGAGATACAGGTCAAATCTGTTTAAGGCAAAGTTCGGTCTGGTATGACCTGTTTCCACCCCTAAATGGAAGTTAACGGCGATGATTAGTTTGAAAATGCCTTTAAGTGTGAGAACTAATTTAAAAAGAAAAAAAATATATAGAGAGACTAAATTAAAAATGAGAAAATTATAGGTACCAAAATTTTAATTTAACCAAAGGAAAATAGGGTTCTAATAAGATATATATTTCTTATGGGGCTAGTCAAATATTTTTAATGACGTGATAGTGCATGATTGAATGACAGTGAAATTTTTGTTTGCTTTAATAGTGCATTAAAATTAAACCTTTATTTTAAATAAGTTTAGTTCACAAAATATATTTTTAATAAAATTTTCAAATATAAACACATAGAATGTTGAATTTTAATTTTAATTTTTTTATATGTTATTACTTTTATGTAATATGTACCCAAAAAATTTACTTTTATGTTATATTTTTTTCCTTTTCACACTTTCACCCTATGGGTTTAATTATATAATCAATTATTTCTCATAGCAATTTTACCTAATAATAATAATAATAATAATAATAATAATAATAATAATATTATTATTATTATTATTATTATTATTATTATTATTATTATTATTATTATTATTATTATTATAAGTAGATTTCTTTATTCAAACTGAAATCAATCACATTAACATGCAGTGAAACATGCTTGGATACACAACAGATAGGATACTTACTCCATTCAGCAAATTTCCAGCAAACCTACATACTACTAAAGCCTGAGCTTGACCAATGAGCTTATAATAGGCCAACTTTTAAGGCTGGATCTGTCTTTTTTAAAAGTCTAGTCTAGTCTGATAGCATATTTAAATTTCTACTTTGCAATGAGACCTCTAAATAGGCTAACAGACCTAACTTTAAATAGGTCAACTTGTCTTTACATAGGCTAACAGACTTACCTTTAAATAGGTCAACATGTTTTTACATAGGCTAACAGACCTAAGCATTGAAATAGGCCAATGGACCTACTTAAGGCCAACAGGCCTTTGTTATAACTTAATACTAACCTTCTAATTTTATAAATGCTCACCACTTTTTTACTCTAATTTTTGGTCGATGTGGGACTTAGAGATATACCAAGTTATAAAATTATTAGAGGCATATAATTGTAAAACATGAAGATCAAACTTATGCTCCTCTAATTGCAACATGAATGCAAGAAACGCTAGAGCTATAATGAATTAGCATCATGATAATAACTACATGTTCTATAATGAATTGACAAGAAAGATAATATTATAATATCAATAATCGGTGACGTTAGTATATTACCTTCATGTTTTGTAACTATATGCCTCTAATAATTTTGCAACTTGGTATATCTTCAAGTTCTACATCGATCAAAGACCAGAACAAGAAAGTAGTGAAATAAATAAGAAATAAGCGTTAACTTATTATATTCATTCTAATTCTAATAAATATATGACATCAAATATATTAATAAATATGTTATTTCTATTTTAACTTACTAACTTAAGTTTTAGTTACTGACTTTTATTAGAATTTAATTAAAATATATATTAATATATAATAATAAATTAATAATTATAATTTATAATTTATAATTATTATAATAATATATATTATATTATATATAGTTAAACAGGTCAAGTCGACCTGTTAAGCTTAAAAGACCTATTAAATGACTTGAGACTTGACCTTTTTAGTTAAACAAACTTTTAAAAAAACATTGGCTTAACTTGTTTAGCAAACAAGTCAAGACAAATTAGGCTTCAATTAGGCCAGACTATAGGCCCATGACGGACAGTCTAATCTATTTCTACTCCTATTCCTAGAGTAGCGCAAGTAATAGGCAGTCGACATGCCTATTATATTAAGAGAAAAAAAATTTCTTCCAAGTTGATCCCAACCATTCATGTTAAATAAAATAAAATAAAAAAAGTTAAAAATAAATTAATGGTTGAGATAGAGTATAAAGAAAGAATATTTCTTTCTCTTTGTACGGAAGAAGTTCTTATACTAAGATCACATGTTTAGACGGCATAGAGCTAATTTGGGTAACATGCAGTACAAAGTGGATAATACACGGTTATATATATGACACCTGAAACAGCAGCGTTATTCGTCCAACCAAAATACTCTAACTTTCATCCAACTCACTCACAAACTTATTTTGTATCTCGCGGGAAAGATACAATAACATACAGTCTGATTTGACATTTCTCTCACATAAATCTATGGTATAAATATGATGTGTGTATTTTAGTTGTACGAGAAACATTATCCCATCTGAAATTGCGGTCACTGACTTCAATGCAAATTTCAAAACTCTTGGAAATTAAAATTTGTACATGCGTTTAATTAATTAATATACATGTATTATCAAAGGTTTTTAATATTTTGTTATATATATAGTTAATAATAGTATTTAATATTTTGAAGTCAAGTTCATTATAAAGGTAGTCATCAAGAAATGTCATGTTTGTTTATAAATAATCTTGTATTTGTGCATTTCATAAAAGTTAAAGAGAAAGGCAAGTAAGCCAAGAAATTAGAGTAAAATTCAAGTGAAGGCAAGGGTAAAACCATTAGAGAAAAACTGGAAAGGCAAGAGTAAGCCAAAGTGAAAAGCAAATGAAGTCAAATGAGAGCCAAAAGAAGAAAAGTGTAAGTTAAGAGCAAAGAGTAAAGTTAAGAATATCAATATAAAGTGAGTTTCTTGATAGTGAGAGTATTTTCCTTGTGTACCATCTCCTCCTTCAGAAACACTATTCTTAATCTGATGTCTGTAAATAGGGTATGTTTGAAGATCCTAGTATATGTTTCATAGCATAATGCAACTATAGTTGTTGAATTCCTTTAGGGTCCATTTGGATAGTGGAATTGGAATTGAAATATAGAATTTTAATTTCAATTCTAATTCTTCCAGAATTAGAATTGGTCCAGAATCTTAAATTTTATGTTTGAGGTTGTCAAATAATTAAGATAAGAAATTATAATTCTAAATTCAATTATAATTTTATTATTTAAAGGTATGATCTAAAATATTAAAAAATTATTTTCAAAATTAAAATTAATAAAATATTCATACAATAATATTTTTATAATATAATAGTCATTTTTTTCATAAAGAAATTTTTCATGAATTTTTTAGAAAAAAATAAATAGCTATTATAATAATTTTTATATAAATATAAAAAAATTCTATATAAATATAGAATCTAAATAAATATGATTGTTCATAAATAAATGTAAAGAGAGAGAAAGAGAGTTTTATTTTTAAGCAATGGAATTGGTAATTCTTAATGTATAAGTTAAGAATTGAGAAAGACTTAACTTGGTTATTTTTCAATTCCATGGAATTAGTTTATAGAATTACAATTCCAATTCTAAATGGCATTCCAAACATAAAAATTATAATTAAGATGTTCAATTCTAATTTCAAACTCTAATTCCATGCTCAATTCCAAGAACCAAACAGACATTTATATATGTAGACAAACACATAGTTAAGCACCTCAAATGGTATAAAACTTCAGAATTGATAAACCGTCAACTTGTCATATTTTTACAGTTCAATTCCTTGGTTTTTCATATTCTTTTTATTTATTTTTAATGAATTTTGTTCGTAAATTTTATTATATTTTTAGTATTGTTTGATTGTGTTTTTATTAAGTATTTTGTGTGTTTTTGTCAGGTAATTATTCATGGAGAAAACTGGATGTTTAAAGAAGTAAAAGAAAAGAAGAATTTTGCATCAGTGTCTAGCGCTTGAGCGCTCAGAGTTGAGTGCTTGAGCACTGGGTGAGGAGCACTTGAGCGCCCAGGTGGTAGCAGCGCGTATCTAGACTTAAGTGGCTGAGCACTCAGAACTGAGCACCTAGGCGCTGGTTACGTAACAAAACACGTGATTTTCAATAAATGAGAAAAGTTACACTAAATTCAACACAGACAGACATAGACAGACATTGAGCATATTACACAGAAAATCTCTAATCCTGAAATAGTTATTTTGCGATAACAGACCTTGGAGGATGGCTTTGAAAGGAGGATTCAATTCTTGAAGGCTTGGAGATCATAACCTCCATTAAAGGGATTTTGATTTCTCTTTCTTTCTAATATTCCCTTTTCTTTGGGTTTTTTTTCTATGGGTTTATATCTTGATATGAGTTTGTTTGTATTAAACATGAGTAGCTAAACTCATAGCTAGGGTTATGGGGGATCTTGTTTTCCTAATTATTTAGGTTTGATTTCTAATTTGACTAAGGTAATTTTTTTAGGGTTTATCATATTGTTTGCATTCTTATCATAACTTGATCACTTTTGGCATGTGTTAATTCATTGTTTGACTGGTGACCATCTACATTCAATGAGTGAATCTATATGGTAAGCCTAGGATTAGATTGGTGAATGACTAAACATCAATTTTTCCTACTAATGAAATTGACAAGTATGTTGATTCATCTATCGAATTGAAACTTAATGCATTCCTAATTAATTTAACTAAATGACTAAATAAGTGATTTAATTTAGGAATAGAATATTGTTTAATCCATAACCTTTGGGATTCAATAGTAGGTAAGAATATTGGCAAAAGAATTATCTTACATCATAAATGAAAGAAAATCTGAATAATTAGATTCAAGTGAACCTTGCGCCCTAGTCTCTCTCTCATTGATTATTTATTCTCTATTTGATTGTTCATTATTTTTCTTTATTTGTTTATTTTGATTTTATCTTGAATTTCTTTATACTCTTTTGATTGTCTGGATAACAAAGGGTTTTGCGAATCTAGTAATTACCAATTATTCATCGTGGGATCGATAACTAAGACTCAAGTCCTATATTATTTGGTGATAGAGTGCACTTACTCTTAGTATATTTTACACACACCAAGTTTTTGGTGCTGTTGCGGGGAATAAGTTTGGTAATATTAGAAGCGAAAAGCTCTAGTTAATTTAGACACCCTTTTATTTTTTATTTTATTTTTATTTTTATTTTTATTTCTTAGTTTTTTTTTAAATTTTAATTAATTTTTCACTTCCTATTTCTTATTTATACTTACTCGATCTCAGTTTTCTGATTTGACATTTGATCTAGAAATTGAGAAAATAGCTCGCAAGTTAAGGAAACAGTCATTTATTACAGCTGTGACAGAATACATAACCAGGATGGAGAGACAACCAATTGTTGAGGCAAATTGTGAAGAAAGAGTTACCCCAGCAGAGCGAACCATGTTTGAATACTCTATGCCCACTGCTGAGGGGTATGGAGGGAGAATTATAAGACCAGCTGTGGCGGCTAATAATTTTGAGATCAAACTAGCATTGATTTTCATGATTCAGAATTCAGTTCAGTTTGGTGGATTGCCTTCGGATGATCCAAATCAGCATTTGGCCAGATTCTTGCAGTTGTGTAATACTATTAAGTACAATGGGGTGATAGATGATGCAATCCGATTGTGACTTTTTTCTTTCTCTCTTAGGGACAGAGCAAGTCAATGGTTAACATCACTACCGAGAGGTTCCATCACTACATGGGATCAGTTGACACAACAGTTTCTGGCTAAGTATTTTCCTCCTTCTAAATCTGCTAAGTTAAGGAATGATATATCTTCTTTTGTGCAGTTTGAAATAGACACTCTTTATGAAGCTTGGGAGCGCTTTCAAGAGTTGTTGAGGAGATGTTCACATCATGAATTTCCTGTATGGCAGCAGGTTCAAACTTTTTACAATGGTTTGTCACCTGCAAATCGTTCACTCATCGATGTTGCTGCGAGAGGTACAATATGGAGGAAAACATCTACTAAGAGCCAAGCATTGACTGAAGAAATGGCACTGAATAGTTATCAATGGCAGAATGAGCGCCAGGTTCCAAAGAAACAAGCATGTATACATGTTGTTGATTCTTCTACAACCATTCTGAGTTAATTGGAAGCTTTGACAAAGAAGGTTGAGACTCTGATGGTGACAAATAGTGCAGTTCCACTAATCATTTGTGAGGCATATAGAGGATAGGGTCATACAAGTTCAAATTGCTAAGTTGGTAGTCCATTTGCCCTCGAGCTTGAAGGAGTAAATTTTGTTGGTAATTCCAACCGACAACAGTACAATCCTTATGCCAATATGTATAATCTGGGTTGAAGGGACCACCTAATTTCAAATGGGAAAATCAACAAAGTTATCAGCAGAATCAGTAGAGAGCCCCACTATCACCTCCAGGTTTCCAAGCATTTGCAGAGAAGCCAAGCTTTGAAGATTTGATAATGAAATATATGCAGAATTCTGATGCTAGAATGAAGAACATGGAGAATCAAATCAGTCAGTTAATTACATTAATGACAACAAGGGCACCAGGGACATTTACCTAGCACTACTGAGACTAATTCAAAGGAACAAGTCTTGGCAATTACCCTGAAAAGTGGTAAGGGACTTGGGGAGTCCTCCAAGAAGAAGGAAATAACAGAGCCTAGAGATACTCTTGTTCAGTTAATGCATGAAGATAAGAAGGCAACTGAAGCAACTAGCTCATTAAGAATTGATACCAAGAAAAATGATGTTCTTACTGAAAATGTCTCAATTCAAGATGTCAATAAAGGAGAGGTTGAGAAGAAAGAACCAAAGTGGTAGAGAGTAAAGAAGAATCATGAGCAAAGCACAGTTTATGAACCATCTCCATATGTCAAGATCTCATTCCCTCAGAGGCTCAAGAACAATCATCCAGATCAGTAATTTGTCAAATTCTTGGAGATATTCAAGAAATTACAAATTAACATTCCGTTTGTTGAAGTCATCTCTCAAATGCCCAAGTATGCAAAGTTTCTGAAGGAAATACTTATAAAGAAACGTAAACTTGAGGAATTTGAGATGATATGTCTTAATGAGGAGTGTTCTGCCATTCTTTTGAAAAAGTTACCTCCGAAATTAAAGGATCTAGGGAGTTTTACTATTCCTTACTCTATTGGTAATTCTTATTTTTAGAAGGCATTATGTGATTTGGGTTCTAGTATTAATTTGATGTCTTTCTCTGTGTTTAATAAATTGGGAATGTAGGAACCGAAGCCCACCAATATTTTACTACAGTTAGCTGATAGATCCATCACTTACCCGTGTGGTGTGGTGTAGGATGTTTTGGTGAAGGTGGACAGATTCATATTCTAAGTTAATTTTGTGGTGCTGGATATGGAAGAGGATGCTGATATTCCTCTTATTCTTGGAAGACCGTTTTTGGCAACTTCAGGAGCTGTGATTGATGTACCTCGGGGTGAGCTCATTTTGAGAGTGGATGGAGATTATGTGACTATCAATGTCTTTAGGGAGGCTAAATCTTTCCCAATGTCAAATCTTCATGTCCCTATCAATTTTGTTCAAGTTGCTAAAATAGATAAAGGTCCTTCTATATTCCCTGTTTCTCCACGAATTGGTCAATCATCTATTGATCGAGTGCGACCACCATGGCCTAGCAGAGTTAAGGTGCAATTAGGATAACAAAGCTCTTGTCAAGTTCATAATGCTAATGGAAGTAATCCCAAGGTCATAAACGAAGGAAGGAGGCACTACTTTGAAAAGAAGAAGGCGTCCTCCTATTTCTCTTACTTAAAATCACCTTGATTTATCTGAAAAAGGTAACGTCGAGCTAATGACGTTAAACAAGTGCTTCACAGGAGGCAACCTAGGTTTCTTCTTTCTTTATTTTATTTTAGTTATTTTGGTTATTTTTGTCTTTCTTTTAGATGCTACTCATGTGTTTTGGGATTTTATTTTTCAGATTCTGTTCTTTCGTGACTCTCTTGTGCTTCTCCTTTGCCTAGCATTGTTTCATTATTCATTAGGTTGTGTTGTTCTTTTCTTTACCCCCTTTATTTCTTTTTCTTCCACATTGAGGACAATGTTTATCTTAAGTGTGGGGGTACTTTTACAGTTTTTGTGCAAAAAAAAATTTGATGAGCACTTGAGTATTGCTGGTAATTAAGTTAGAATTATGTGTTAATTTCTTGATTTATTCTGAGATGATAGAGATATGTTTTAAAGAGAATTCCATTGATCATGGGCTGATAATGTGTGAAGTAATCTTTTTCAATTAAGCAAGGTGAATTTAGCATCTTAGTTAGAAAATTAGTCATGTTTGCTTGTTTTGTTCTCTTTATCAACTTAGTCAGAAAGTGAGTTTTGAGCTTAATGATTGTATTTTTCATAAAATCCTATTTTTCTTTTGGAGTGAGTTTTCTCTTGATTGATGTACGCTAGAACTTGTTTTGATATCTTGTTGAGACTTTAATGATTTACATACAGACTTGAATATGATTAAGACAATTAGGCTTAATTCTTTTTTGACTTTCAAAGTTGCATTAATTAAATAATCCCTTAGTTGCCCCATTTAAGCCTGAAATTAATTTTTTTAAATACCCAATTGAATAATCAGGTTGAATTTTTTAGAGCATCTGATGTGTTGATTGAAAAATCTTGAAAGGTTGCTTTTGTCTTGAAGGGTTGAGAAAAATATTTTTTTTAAAAAAAAAGAAAGAAGAAAAGTTTGAAAAAAAATGAGAAAAAAGAAGAACGAAAAGAATTATTGGTGAAGAATAATGAGAATATTGGGTTAAAAGTGACAATTTGTTATATCTTTGTGCATTATGCTCTATCTGTCATCTTTTCAACCTGATTCTGCTTTGTATTGATTTATCCATGAATATTCTTTACCTTTATTTATCTTTTTCCTACATTTCTTTATATCCTTGGTCCTGTTACAACCAAAGAAAAGTCATTTTGATTCTTGTGTTGTATGTAAACTTGGAAGTGGAGATGAGATTGATAAGCAAGCCTATGGTATTGCATTTTTCAAGAGAAATTTGAGTGATCTCTTTGTCCTTTAAACACTTGAGCAATGGAAAGATAAGTGATCTCAGATGTTTGGTGAAGAGAGCAATTGCAAGTTAGACTCAAGCCTCTAATTGTTTAAGTGTTAAATAATCTTACTTGATTGGATTTGATTGCTGAATTTGAAATTTTTTTAATTGTGAAATTTTCCTTTGATTCATGTTTCTTAATGTTGAGTTTGCTCTTGTTGTTGACTCTTATTCTTTGCTTGAGGACAAGCAAAGCTCAAGTGTGGGGGAGTTGATGAATCGTCAACTTGTCATATTTTACGGTTCAATTCCTTTGTTTTTCATATTCTTTTTACTTATTTTTAATAAATTTTATTCGTAAGTTTTGTTATATTTTTAGTAATGTTTGATTGTGTTTTTATTAAGTGTTTTATATATTTTTGTCAGGTAATTATTCATGGAGAAGACTGGATGTTCAAAGAAGCAAAAGAAAAGAAGAATTTTGCATCAGTGTCCAACGCTTGAGCGCTCAAAGTTGAGCACTTGAGCGCCTAGAGCTCCTGAGCGCTGGGTTAGGAGCGCCTGAGCACCCAGGAGGTAGCAGGGCACATTTAGACTTAAGTGACTGAGCGCTTGAGCGCTCCGAATTGAGCGCCTAGGCGCTGGTTGCCTAACAAAACACGTGATTTTCAATAAATGAAAAAAGTTACACCAAATTCAACACAGACAGATATAGACAGACACTGAGCATATTACACAGAAAATTCCTAATCCTGAAAGAGTTATTTATGGTAACAGACCTTGGAGGACGGCTTTGAAGGGAGGATTCGATTCTTGAAAGTTTGAAGATCATAATCTCCATTAAAGGGGTTTTGATTTCTCTTTCTTTCTAGTTTTCTCATTTCTTTGGGTTTTCTTTCCATGGGTTTATATCTTGATATGAGTTTGTTTGTATTGAACATGAGTAGTTAAACCCATAGCTAGGGCTATGAGGGATCTTGTTTTCCTAATTATTTTGGTTTGATTTCTAATTTGATTAATGTAATTTTTTTTAAGATTTATCATATTGCTTGCATTCTTGTCATAATTTAATCACTTTTGAAATGTGTTAATTCATTGTTTGATCGGTGACCATCTGCATTCAATGAGTGAATCTATATGGTAAGCCTAGGATTAGATTGGTGAATGACCAAACATCAATTTTTCCTACTAATGGAATTGACAGGTATGTTGATTCATCTCTCGAATTGAAACTTAATGCATTCCTAATTAATTTAACTAAATGACCAAATTAGGAATAGAATATTGTTTCATCCATGACCATTGTGATTTAATAGCAGGTAGGAGAATATTGGCAAAAGAATTACCTTACATCACAAATGAAAGAAAATCTGAATAATTGGATTCAAGTGAACCTTGTGTCCTAATCTCTCTCTCATTAATTATCTATTCTCTGTTTGACTGTTCATTATTTTTCTTTATTTGTTTATTTTGATTTTATCTTGAATTTCTTCATACACTTTTGATTGTCTAGATAACAAAGGGTTTTGCGAATCTACTAATTACTAATTATTCCTTGTGGGATCGATAATTGGGACTCGAGTCCTATATTACTTGGCGATAGAGTGCACTTGCTCTTAGTGTATTTTATGCGCACCAGGAATCAAGTAGTTTCCTAAGTTGATGGTAACCTACCACATTGAGTAAATAAGAAAGTTGAATATGATACTTAAGTCATTAGACCTTAATGATCAAGTTTTTTAGGTTATGCTCTCTTTATAAAATTAAGTCATAAGATAACCCAAAAAATAAACTAGTATTGTTTGGAATGTATTTGCTCCATTTTTTTCCCACGAAACCAACCATCTTTAGAAGATTGCCATTATAGTATTGACATTCAGGGTTGTTGTAGAATTGAACAAACACATAATGAAGGCCAGTTTTGATAGCTGAGTGAAGGTATTTATTGTCAGGGTATTTATCTAGAGAGTAATTCTTGGTTAAGGATTGCTTATCATAAACATTTCATTTAATATTAAATATGTATAAGAGTGTAGGGCCAATGTTAAAAATGCATCAATATTTAAAAATTACCTTCATATATGTCAACTAATTAATAGAATATGTCTAAGAGATGAGACACTACCTACGTGAGAATTTCTCTTATCTGGAATAGGGCATTGTAAGGTTGCAGATAAGTAAAAACTTCTTTGGCTGTCTTAGAGCGTTGAGTTCCTTGACAAGGACATCGTGGTAGAGGTAGGGGTGTCAAAATGGGCCAAGCCCGATGGACCGGCCCAAATAGTTCAACAAAATGGACATGCTGGACTAGCAAAATGTCAACCCGAAACTTATATGACCTCAATGGGCTGAGGCCGAATGGGCCGGGCTAACCCACTTTTTTAACACTACATAAGGCTAAATGGGCTGGGTTGGGCTAACAAAATTTCAATCCGAAACTTACATGACCCGAATGGGCCAGCCCGAAAATAAACCGACACCGAATGGGCCAGCCCGAATGAGGCGGCCCAGCCCGTTTTGACACCTTTAGGTAGAGGGGGTGAACTATACTTGAGGTTCAAATGAATGCCATCTAAGGTTACATTTCCTAGTGTTGTTCCCCTCTTGAACTTCTGATACCACCATCAATCCACCATTTTTTATTAAGCAAAATACTGAGATTCCAAAACCAGGTGACCAAGCAACGCATCTGATGGCTCCATTCTCAATCTCCATTTGCGACCAGGCGAGGCGACCACCACGACACAGTTGAGCGACCCAGGCTCAAGTGACCGCCAACTAGGACTAGTGACCACCGTGACTACCGGTAAGCCTCCCACTCTCAGTTACTGTTGTTTACCCCTATTCTATCATCTTTCTCACTTCTCAGTTGTTGTTCTTTATCCCTTATTCCATCTTCCAGGCTCTAAGTTTTTTTTTTATTTTATAAAATGTTCAAATTTCATTTTTAACATCTCATTCTGCTTAATATTTCATTTTTGGGTGCTTAAATACGTTAATTATCACATTCTTATTATTCTTTTCACACTATTCTTTGGGTAGATATAACTTATTTTTATTCCAAGCTTTTGCACTTGACCCATATCTGATCATTGTAATTTAGATTTTGAAGTGAGGAGAAAAATGTTGGAAATCTAAGTGTGAGTGTTGAAGTCTCACATTGGTAAAAAATAGACAAGTTAAAAGCTATATAAGTGGAAAAGACCCATAGACCTAATGCCTTAAGGTTTTGGGTTAAGATGTGGTGTCAAGCCCATTTATATAGTTCTTCACTTAGCTCATTGATAGAGATCTCCCCGACTTTTGGACTCCCCCTATGGCCCCACAAGTGGTATTAGAGTCGATGGTTCAGCTTGGACAAGTATTGGTGTGGACGACGGTGGCTGGTAGATCCATGTGAAGGGTCCCTTGTGTCGAAAGTCTTCTTAGCGATGTGGAGGTTAAGCGGCGTGTTCCATTGTAGATGTGGACAACGGTGGTACAAGTATGAAGAAGAGCGTGTGTAGCCCGATCTGGAGGAGGCTCTTGGATGCGGGCTGGGCTCTCTTGCTAACATCATCAAATACTTGAAAGGCTTTCGTTTGAGAGGGAGTGACCATGTGTAAATGACTCACACTTGAGGGAGAGAATGTTAGAAATTCAAGTGTGAGTGTTGAAGTCTTACATTAGTAAAGAATGGGTAAGTTAAAAGTAATATAAGTGAAAAAGATTAATAAACCTAATGCCTTAAGATTTTGGGTTAAGATATGATATTAAGCTCATTTATATGATTCTTCACTTAATTCATTGATAGAGATCTCTACGGCTTTTGAGCTCCCCTATGGCCCAACAAAAAGTATGTCCATTTTCTAGTGAGCTTAGCATTCACTTGGACACATGCACTCGATCAGAGTAATGCATTTAATATTGCCATGGTCATGGAATTTTGAAATTTGAAGAACAATTTTTTTTTATTCAGATTCCTCTCTCTCTCTCTCGTTCAAATAGTTATAGCATGTACAAGCATGCAAGTATGTGGACACACACACAGTCCTGTTTTGGATGCTATTACTGTGAGATAATTTCATCTTTATTCTCTGTCTCCACCTCATCAAAACAAACATAAATACATGTATATACATTAGAAACAATTAAAGATCAAAATTAATTTAGTTACCCTACTGTATTATAGATGTTGCCTTTGTCATTCAAAGTAGTTGGATATATCATATAATTGGGTTTCAATTATGCCTGTGTTTTTAACATCCCATTCTGGTAAATATCAACTACTTGTAAGGGTGTCACTATTGTCCTCCTAGCCTCTAATTAACACCATTCTTAGTAGGGCCATTGTTTTTTTCAATCAGTCAAATAGGTTTGGTAAACTTTTTCACATCTTGTTTCAGTTATCAGTGTTTGCGAAAAACTTTGGTTACACAGGTGTACAATTGTGCGTTGGATCAATCACAATTGGCAATTGATTTGACATTTTTTAATTGGCGTCCCCATCCAATATTTTGTTAAAGAAGTTGTTTGTTTTTATTGATAATTGAGTCTTATTGATTTATTTTAAGACTTAAATTTATTAGTTTATATAAAATGTTTATTAATTTATTTAAATATAAGTCTATTAATTTATTTAAAAATTATTTTAAAACTTAAATCAGATCTTAAAAATTAATTTATGTCAGACTTATAGATCAAATTCAAATCTTATATTTGAGATATATATTAAGTCTATTTAAAGTAAAGCTTAACTTGACCTCGTCAGTTTTTACCGTTAATGCTAAATCTTATAGGAATCTCTCATTTGTCAACCTGCACTTTTGTTTACTTTTTTTTTTTAAAAATTCACACTTTAGAGAAGGACAATGTTTATAATGGTCTTATAGGGCTTTCTAGTAATTGTGGAATACATTGTCAAGGAACAACTATATCAAAAAGCTTAACTTGTTAGGTAGAAGTCTCTGAAGAGTGTGTAACATGGATCAAAGTTGATCACTTGATAAAATGTCACAAACTCTTATGAAAGCTTAAGCGGTTAAGTAAAAACATATAAATACTTTTATATCTATGAGACAAATCACGTTTTTCGTGAGCGAAGTGTTGCAAGTAGAGAACATGGTCCTTTGAGGAATCAAGGTTGGTTTATGAGGAGATGGATATGTGGCAATTAGACATTTTGTGCTCATTTGTATCTTCGTACTTTGTTATTAAAATTAAGTTCATGGGATTAGTGGTGATGGTTCGTGATCTTACAAAGAACAGGAAGAATTAATTAGGGAAACTCACACTTCTATCTCCACTTTTCTTTCAAATATTTTAGGCATCATCTAGTTTCATTCCTAACCTTCTAAATTTGCGCTTTCCGAAAAACTCACTCTCCACTTGAGCGTTGAATTGTTTTTGTTGTTGAGATCACACACTATAAAATGTTTATATTATCAATTTTAACTATATTTAATATTTGCTTATAACACTAAATTTTAATAATAACTATGTTAACTTTGTTGTGTTGAATAATAATAACTATATTTCCTTCTTGAATTATGGTCTTGAATTTAAATCTAATATCCCTTAATTTGCGTCCATGGAATAGAAGAAAGAAATGATAATTGTATCATAGTTGAGGACTTCCAATGGCGTGAGAATTAAGGTCAAGATGGTTGAGTGCTACTTCAAACTTTATGAGGAGTCGAGGATTTCATGGGATTATTACAGGTAAAGGCAACACACAAGGCAATGGCAAACTAAGCGTGAGTTGAGTGTACGTAAGATTGTGATGCAAGAAGCTCGATTTCCTTCATGTTAATACTTTTGCGAGACATCCTACATAAGTAACACAACAAAACAAATCTATACATACTACCACTTTTGCTAATGAGTGCCTTAAGGGCACTGATTAATATAGGGGATATTAAATATCTTCTATTTATTTTAAAAAGAAAATATTAAATATTTTTTGAATTCCCAATACATTAAGCGTTTTATTTTTTATTTAATAATTTTTATTTTTAAAATAAATAATGGTGTATCTATTCTTGATTTGATAAAGTGTATAAAGATCTCAATCTAATAAATGATCTAAGGGTGAATATATACATTTACTTGTTCATTTTAAGAACAAACTGAAAATATATATATATATATACTCTTTCTTAAATAAATGATTTTAAATCTTTTTAACTAATCTTCCTACTAATCTTTTTAATTTTTAAATTAAAAAATATTGAATTTTTTTATGTTCTCAATAAAATAAATACATTTACTTTTTTATTTAATAATTTTTTATTAATTATTAAGAAGATTATTAGAAATATATTTTAAAAAAATATAACAAAACTCTTCATAAATAAGCACTTCTTATTATAAGCACAACTTTATTATAGATATTTAATTTTTAATCAATAGTTGATATGTGTAAGGTTGTGTGGGCTATCTGATTATGTTTACAATGCACCTATTTCTAAAATATACTTTTATTCATGTTAATTGTTGATTTTGAGTATTTAAAGTAAGTAATAATTTAAAACTTCATATATATACTTGACGGGAGGAATAGTTTATATAAAATTAAGGTTGCCGCGCGTGGAGGAATAAAATATTTTCATGTGGAGCTCATGCATAGAGTTTTTTTTTTAATTGAACTCCTTATGCTTATGTCTTTGTTAAGATATAAAATTGCTTAGAGAGGTAATTAATATTACAATTAACTGTCAAATATATTATTATGTTAAAAAATAATTAATTACTTTATTAATTATCTACTTGATAAATAAATAATATTTTTTTGTTAATAATAATTTGAATTTATTATTAATTAAATTAATTAAAAAGATAAAATTGATTAGTTTTTATATCATAAAACAAGTAACTTAACATATCAAAATTAATTTATTTTATATTTAAAAAGAATTAAATCAAAAGTTAATTTTAAAATATTTTATCATATAAGCTTTCTAAAAGCAAAACAAGTTGACTTGGGGAATTGATTAATTTCTCTAAATGTTTTAAGATCGATTTTAGAGGTATATTATCAAGATCGTCTGAGTTCGATTCACTACTTAGGCTTAATTGATGCAAAAATTGATTAAAAGAAAAGCACAAAACAAACTAATTCAAAGTTTCAAATACGTTCTATATATTTATTTGTTAAATTAAAAATTTATTGTTATAAATTTGAAATTTAAAACAAACCATGTATCCAACAAAAACTGGCCCAAAAGTTAGGAAATTTAATTTAATTTATATGAATTATCAGTGTAAAAATATTTTATATTAACATCTAATAATATTTTAATAAATCAATATTTATTGTTATATATTTCTCTTAGTAATTAAAGGTGTTAAAATTAAATATTAGTAAACGTTATATAAAATTTTTTACACTAATAATACATGTTACTTTAATTCTTATTAATTTTTATAAATGTACTATGGTTGATGTCAGAAGTGTATTCTTAAGATCGTTTGAGTTCGATTTATTCCTTAATCTCAATTAACATAAAAGTTAACTTAAAAAATACACTACAAGAAAAGAGCTATTTTGAGGTGAATTTTTTGTGGTGGATTCGAATCTGCCGCAATTGCAGCGGATTTGATGGCAGATAAAAATTCATCTCAATTTGAGAGGAATTTTGTGACGGATCCATTTGAGGCAGATTTTTAAGGCCAATTTTCCCGCCTAACTTTTTTTCGGCAACACTTCAATAGTGAAATTTTTTTTGTAAAAAAAAGGTTGCGGCGAAATTATCCGCCTCAAAATTAATAAATATAATTAAAAATTTGGGAGAAAAATAAAAAAATAGAAAAAATAATTAAAATAATTTGTTGCCCAAAAATTAGCCACAAAATAATCTAACAATTTAAAAAAAAATTCACTGCAAAATTAATAAATATAATAAAAAATTCCAGAGAAAAAATAAAAAATAGAAATAATTTAAAATAATTTAAAAAATAAATTTACGATGAAAAAATCTGCCTCAAAAATTCACCGCCATTTTAAAAAAAAATCCACCGCAATTTTAAAAATAGACTTTCAAAGTTAAAATATGCTTTCCTTTCTACCAACCTCATTTATTACTTTCTCACTTCTCTCTCTGAGTTCATGTTCATAACCAAAAAAAAAATGAAGAGCAAACTAATGATTGTGGAATGTGGAGAGGCTCATTTACAATCTCTAAAGAGCAAATTGTGTAGCTCATCCATTTAACAGGACAATGTAACTGTTTGGACTTGACTTTTAAATCGGAGTTCTGAGTTCATATTATTGATTTCTTAGTAAACTTAATTGGTTTGTGTTCATTGGTGTTGTTGTAACATCCTCCCTAACCTAATAGCCCTAATCAAATTTATAGAAATTTAGTAATATTGATAATAAATTATCTGTTAATTTGGATAATTTTTTGAACTAGTTTGAGCGTAAATCTATAACAATGAGTACAAGAGGATAATTAAAGTATCTGCAGAATTAGTTGATATGGTGAAAATAAATATGAAAAATTTATTTCTTAACTATAAATAATTGATAAGAGTTGTAGAAAATTTTGGAGAGTCAAATGAGTTAATCTAGTATTTTTAAGGATACTACTGAAAAATAGTTGGGAGAGTTAACCAACTCAGAAAATCATGAAATTTCATAGAGATGATAAGTAGAATATGAAAAATATTTTGGTATGAAAAATATTTTAAGGCAGACATATTTACCTATTTTACATGTTTGATTTAATTTAAAAAAAATAGTGCAGCTTATTTGATGAATAGTAGTATATGAAAAATTATAAAAAAATAAATTCAAAGACTAAGTTGAGTCTTAAAATATATTATAAGCCTTATGGATATTTGAAAATTCAATTTTGGAAAAATAAAATGTATGTAACAGATAAAAAAAGTTCCAGGATAAAATTTTAGCCATCTAACTCTTGTTCACTTCACTTCATCTTTATTTCATCTCTTTCTCTCCTCTTTTTCTGTTTTCTGCCTAGCAACTACACAAAGAGAGAAAATAGAGAAAAATTAAAGGGAAACAAGGAAAGCTTTCATCTTTTTCTTTTGTTTTCCCATCACCATTGATTTTCATCTTTTTATCAATTCTTTTGGCTTTCTTTCTCCCATTTTTGCGCTACCAATTTACGTCCCTAACAGCAGCAAAAACAGGGGAGAAAATCCTTCCATGGCTACCACTCCATCTTCTATACTTCATCTTTCCATTTCCAACCACAATAACTTTGTTCTTCCATGACTTTCCTCCATTGTTTCTCACGGTTTTCACCCTCAAAATATAAATAAAAATAGTAGCAGAACATAGGTGAAAACAACAAGGAAAAGTGGGGAAAAGGAGAAAGAAAGTGGGGGAAAATCAAGAAATCAAGGCAAGGATTTGAGGTAAGGGGTGATTGCCTTTAACTTGTTCTTATTCTTGGATTGTTCTTGAGTGAAATTTCTAGTTCTGTTTCATGAGAAAAGCCACGGTTTGAATGTGATAAATGAAAGGTTTCTCTTGAATTTATTGTGTTTGTTCCTTGTTTAAATATATAAGTTGTTGAATAAAAATTGTGTTGTTGTTTAATGAGATTCTTGGTATTTTTAAATAATACATGTCATTGTTATTTGATTGAAACAAAACCAAAACAGATTGGTTCTATAAAAAGTCTATGTTTTCATATTTGTTTTTAGGTTGTTCATAGTCAAGAGCCATTTAGTGATAATATTATTGACTTAACTTTAGTTGAGCCACTTTTATTGACTTTTGTGGCTTGATTCATTTGTGCATCTTTTTATTGACTTGTGTTGAATTATTTTGAGACAAGATTTGCATGCCCAAGAGTTGCCTTGTGCATTTTTTTGTATTGCCTTGTATTAAATTATTTTGTGATTTAAGTCTTGGTTATTTAATGTAAATTGTATATGAATTATGATGTTTGATAATGCATACTTGATATTGTGAAGGTCATATAGGCCGAATTGAAAGCAAAGGGAGATGAGGAAATCTTCATGAAATATTTGATAAGTACAAGGATGAATAGTATTTATAGGACGAATGATTGAGTATTTGATTGTGAATTAAACAAGTTTGGATATTATGGGTATTGTTCACTTGTATGAACTTATAAAATGTGATGGATAGAAATTTGGAATTTGGAATGGAATTTGTCTTGCCCCCTTAAGTCATTAAGGTTGAGCTAGCATTAAATCTAGAA
Organism: Ormosia semicastrata; assembly: GCA_029884595.1. Lineage (NCBI taxonomy): Eukaryota > Viridiplantae > Streptophyta > Magnoliopsida > Fabales > Fabaceae > Ormosia > Ormosia semicastrata. The sequence goes on along the minus strand of JAQQTO010000063.1, from coordinate 132,007,090 downwards.
ATAGAGGAAAGAAATCCAAATCATTTTTGAACCGATTCTAAACCCAAACTAGTTTTGAACTGGTTCAAAACAGGTTTGCCCCTTAATTTCATTTTCACCATTTTTTTTCTCATTGTTCTCAGTTACTAATCTTTTGGTATGGTTTATAGTTTATTGGCCCCTTGATTGAAAAGGGTTGCTCTTGTATCAATGTAATTCTCTTTTTTTTGTGCTTTCATAGATGTAATTTTCCTAAATCTTGATAATATTTATTATATAACGCTATTTTAATATAATAAATCATTCAATCATAAAGTTTGCTATTATCTTTGCTATTATTTTTCAAAATCTTAGGTTTACCATATACTGAAGCTCAGCCTAATGCCTTTCATTTAAAAAGGATTTGTCATTTTTTCACTTTACATTTTGGGTTTAGAAAATTTATCTTTAGGATGAATTCAAAGCAAAGGAATCTGAACAATCTTCTCAGTGTTTAAATGAAGAAGGGGCATCTGATACACAAATGACCAGTCGAGAGCTTTGGATTAAAATTGTTGGCGAGATAAAGAAGGATCGTGTTTATGGCCTTGATTCTCAAGCATCTATCTATGACCATGGAGAGTCATCCTTCTCAAGGCCTGGATCGAGTCAAGTTCCTGAGCACGTTATTAATCAAGTTAAGTAATAGCTGCAACATTTTTTATTAATTGATTTTCATCTTTTGGTTATCCCATAAAAGAAAAACTTATTACATGTGGGTTTGGAGATGAGTTGTGTTATGAATTGATGAATTTGTGTTTACATATATTAATCAGGTTAAGGACCAGTTGCAGAAGGAGATGGAGGATCGTGTTCAGGAGATTTAATAGCGAATGGAGCAGCAGAGCCAACAACATGATACAGAGTGGAAAATGCGATTTGAACGATACCAACGTCAACAAAGTAAACAAATTGGCAATTTGTTGAAATTATATTTACAAGCCGTTGGCACTCAGCCAAGTCAGCAACAACCAACATTAGAAGAAGACAATGAGGATACTGAAAATGATCATGAAGATGATAGTGGTGATGAGAATATGGATTAAAATTGATGTTTGAGTATTGTATGGATTCTCTTACCCTATGTTTGGATGTTTTTTCATTAAAGGAACAGAACGAAATAGGTGAGAATAGAGCAGAAAAGAAAGAAAAGGAATGGAACATAGTTTCCATTCTCTTTGTTTGGAAGTTTCATTAACGAAACAGAATGGAAAGGAATTACCCATATGTTCGCCTCATTCCACCTCAATTTTAGGGGGAAGAAAAGTTAGACATTTGAGGGGAAAATGGGGGAAATGATTCCCCATGTGTTCCGTTTCATTCTCATGTATTTTAAAGCTCCCAAACAAGGGAAGTTATTTCCGTTCCCTTCATTTCCTTTATGTTCCCCTCATTACCTATCATCCAAACATAGTGTTATATTTCTTTTAAACTTTTCTATGAATTAGGTTGTATTTGAACAAACTTTGTAATTTGTTATATTTGTTTGATGTATTGGTTAGATGCATTGACAAGAATTGAGATTATATTTTATGGATTAGGTTGTAATCATTGACAAAAATTGCATTGACAAGATTTGTTATGTAATTGTGGTTTTTTAACATTTAATTTCCACAAATTTTGCGGCGGATATTTCTGCCGCAAAATTGCTTTGCTAATTAAATTCACTATGCTAATCCGCTGCTAAAAAATATGCCTCAAATTAGCGTGAATTAGAGGCGAAAAAATCCACCGCAATTAGCGGTGGATTTATCCACCACGCCATAAATTTGGGGAGGAAAAATCTTCCGCAAACACCCCATTCTAACAACGATTCCGGCTTATCTCTGGAGAGTTTTGTGATGGATTTAAGGCGGAAAAATCAACCACAAATTTACGGCGGAAACTAAAATTCACCACAAACTCAATGACTATTTTTGCGGCAGTGATGAATCCGCTGCAAATTACCTATTTGCGGCAAATTTTAGTTAATTTATGGTGGATTTATCCTTCGCAAATTATGATTTTTCTTGTAGTGATAGTCCAAAACAATTTAATTCAATTTTCAAATAGTTCTGTTATTCGTTCAACTAAAATATATCTAACTTTATTCAACTCATTTACAAAATCATTTTATATGTCGCAGGAATGCTACAGTTATACAAGATGATTTGATATCTCTCTCATATTAACATACGGTGTAAATATGATATGCATATTCTAATTTACATAAAACATTTCCTATTTTCAAAGTTCCGAACACATACTAAATATTTTTTCATTAAATTAAAAACTCATTATTACATATATGAAATTTAAGCAACCCGTGAAATGCATGGGTAAAATAACTAATAACCTTGTATTATCCACAATAGAGCTGATTAATACTTTTATTATTTTATAACATTAAAAAAAAAGTTGTGCTCCTTTCCTCCTTTTTGCGATTACTAAAAATAAGCGCAACCAAATTGGTATGATATAAAATAAAAATGTTAAAATAATCTATAGGTTTGTATACATTTTAAAAATTTAAATAGTTTCTTGTAATTTAGAAATTATAAATGAATGGTTATAATAGAAGAAAAAAGGATGAGTTAGTTAATGCAAATGTTGAAATCGCATCTGTTGAACTAACATAGAATGGTATGTAGCTCTACATCTTTCATTTCATAGTATTTCACCAGATATTTTTTGAGCAATTTTTAATTTGTGTCTAGTTATGTTAATAGATATATGTATATTTTTAATATGACTGACACAATTTTACGTATATCAAAATTTGATTTGTATGTGAAAATTATCGTCCAAGAATTTCTCAGCATTTCACACTAGACTAGATCTTTTATTTATAATATTAATTTTGTGTCAAAATTAATATATTATTTTTTATATAAGAATTGATTTAAATATATCTAGATCTATCTTTTTACGTAAAGGAAAAATAAACTAATGTTTTTTATATAAAACTTTGACTAATAATTAAGAGTGTTCAAAACCTGACTTGTCCCAATAACCTGTCTTGACTCGAAATTAATTTGAATGAGTTTGGGTTCTATAAATTGGACCCGATGTATTTTCGGATCCAGTTAAGGTCATGCTTTAGGTCATTCTAATTTCACCTAGTGTTATAGAATACAACTCCAACATTTAACAAATTAATCTCAATTTTAATAACCTTCATATGCGAAAATTTGGCCTTAACATTTTGAATTTAACATGAAATTGTGTGACATAAGTTGCTAGTATATGTTTACTCTTGCTTTATAACATTAAAAGTACATTTGTCTGTTAAATTTCTGTTGTGTTTTTTTTAGTACAAAAGTTTCTATTGTATAGTGTGAGCATTGCATGGCAGAGAAGCAGTCCAGCCAAGCACAAGGGTAATGAGGCCAAGCAGGAGATCTGAATTATTAGTAAATGATAATCACATTCCTTCTAATGATCAGTACGTAATTTCTCGAAAGGAAGGGTTTCTAATTGTGTTTTGTGGATCAAAATCAAATAACATGATATATATAAATATATACATATACATATACATATACATATATATATATATATATATATTTTTATATATATATATATTAAAGAATACATGGGTAACTTTTGCTTATAATTATTTGAACGCGTTTTGTTGCCGAGGTAGCCTATTTGTTTCAGAGTTCAGTAAATGCAAACTGGCGTTTGATGGAAGGAGGATGGGAGTAGCTTTTGATAAACGTGTATTCACTATTGTGTTGAAAAGAATTTAAATTAAACATATTGTTAGTTAGTAAATCATAGGGGTGCACACCGGTCTGGGTCAACCCGATGACTTGACTAACCCGATCCAACCCAATATAAAATATTCAGGTTGGTATGGGTCATTGGGTCCGTTCGGATAGAATGCAAACAACTCGTCCATTAATTGGTTCGAGTAACGGATTTAATATATTAATCCGATGATCCGACCCAATGACCAGACTACCCGATTAAACGATGTCATTTTGACTATACTTACCTTCATTTCTTCTTTTCTTTCTAACCCGAACCAACACCACTCATTTCATTTTCTCAAAAATTTCTAGGTATTCCTATCCCTTCCTTCCTCTCTGCAAAATTCTCAAATCCCCTAACCTTAAGCGGGGCACCACCTTTGCTGTTGCTCAATGTCAGACTCTTTTAGGCTATCAGCCCTTTCTCACTCGCCTCCCACGGCCAAGCACTGGTCTCCACCGCGCACCACAGCGAATGTACCAACTCGGCCGATTGTTCACCATGGCGTAATCCGCCCCCATGCCGAAATTCGCCGATCCCTCCATCGCAATCCACCTCCCTTCAACCTGAACAACCAAAACCCATCATCCCAAAGCTCAACCACCAATCCTCTGTCCCAAAGCAAATCAACCCTGGAGCTCCACTGCGCCGCCTCGCTGCACACGGCCATGCACAGGTCTCCACCGCACAGCATGCACCACCGCGACCAACTACTCAGATCTGCGTCATGTCTCCATGCCAGAACCGCAGTCCTCCACCACGATCCCAGGACCATTCTATCGCGGGTTGATAGGGCAAGATCTGTCTGATAGAACAAGACATCCTAAAAAGAAAGAAGGAATTAACGGAAGTCTCATGCCAGTGCCGTCAATCGCGCCCACTCATCATCGACCTTCATCTCTGTCATTGCTGAGTGTTTGGCACTCTCAAACCCCACTCTTCTTCCCTCTGTTTCGTTTTTCAAAGACTAAAAGTCTCTTTCTTTTTTTTTTTTTACTTGCAGTTGCATTTGTTGATTTTTTTTTTGGTTTTTTCTTTTTGAAAATCTGCTAGTAGTAGTAATTTTTTGAAACTTTTGAACAACCCGACTACTCGACCCCAACCAATCCAATTGTAATCATCGGTCTAAAATTGGTTTGATTTGGATTACCCCCCAGTAAACTTTTTCCCAAAATACACCCCGAATACAACAGCCAACAATGTCCGACTCAACTAATTGATTTGGATTTTTTCCCCAAACCTAAATCAACTCGATTGGTGTGCAGCCCTAGTAAATCATAACTCACTTTAAGAGCTCTGTGTACACCAACAAATAATTGAAAATTAAAATATAAATCTTTTTACAGATAATTTCTTTTTAAGAAAAATAATATCTAATTACCTTAAAGTACTTTTACTCAATTACAAATAGTGACCTTAAACTTTCAAATTTTTTAATTTAGTCCTTAAACTACAATAAATATTGTAATTAGTCCTTCGTCCAATTTTAATCAACTATACTAACGAAGCATTTCATCACGTATAAGTACGTGAGTCATTAATTGACGTGGGAAATAGATTATTAATGACTTGAATGCTTGCATGTAACCACAAGAAATTTTTACTACACTATTCTACTCAAATTGTAGCACGTGATACTTGTATTGTATATATCGTTGAATCAAAAAATAAATTAAATTGAATATGAATGGTTGCGAACTTGTCTAGAGTATATAGTCTGAGGGTATTTTTAAAATTTCTCGTGACGCAGTGCTCCATTAGTTAACTAACTTAAATCAGATAAACTACGAAAGACTAATTGCAAGAATTAATGTAATTTTGAAAACTAAATTTCAAGATATAAATGTTTAGGATGACTATTTGCAATTAAGTAAAATTTTAGGATAACCGAATGTTATTATTATTATTTATTTGTAAAGGAAAATAGTTTAATAACAAGACAAGCATAATATAAGAAGAAAATGACAATTGCTTAAAAAATAGTAAAATAAAGGAAAAATTATACTGACCTTTTAAAATTTAGTGTAATTACATATGATGCTCCTTTATTTTCAAAACTCATACTGGGCTCCTGTGAGGTTTGGGGTTTATTATTCTTACCCCTTTGTTACCCAACCGTTAGATAATTTCAAGGAATTAAGAATACGTGTGTTTGCACATGAATTTTAATGGTAATGTTGTAATTATTTGGACTCAGCATGTGGCGAAAATGGCAAAATGTACAAAATGTGGAGCAAAATGTACAGTAGTGCAGCAAGTGTGGTGAAATGGGAAATGGGAACTCAAAGTAAGCTAAAAAAGTTTCGGTTGAACAAGAAATGGTAATATTTTTTGAACAAGCTTGGTTCCATTATGCAAAGTGTGCAGCAATTTTGTTGTTTCTAGCTTGTCAATGCGTGTGTACGTGAGTGCTCTCAAAGTGTAGTACTGTGTGTGCGGGAATGAGACAAAAAGAAAGAAATGACAAAAATAAAAGATCAGATGAAATACTTTTCTTTTTTTTAAAAAAATATATATATAGGTTACATATATTATGAAAAGTAACTAAAAAGAAAGAGAATTTGGACTAAGGGACTTAATGGGCTAAATAAAATTGGACTTTAAAATAAAAGATTAAAGTTAAATGAAGTTTTTTTTAATGTCAATTATTTAACCTGTATTAAATTTTTTTTTCGACTCAGTCAAAATTGTGTGCGGACAAAAGGATAATTGACTTCTAAGCCTTTAATTCTTTGTTTTTTCAATCTTTTACCGAGAGTTTATTTTTATTTGTTAGTTATCTCATTTTCTTTGTTAATTTGATTCTTCAAATATTCTATTGCTTAGATAATGATTAAGAATTGATTGATTAGTGGTGGTAACTAGAGGTGTCAAAATTTAAATTAAACATATTGTTAGTTAGTAAATCATGATGGGTGCACACGGCCAACACAACTCGATGATTGACTAACCCGATCAACCCAATATAAAATATTCAGTTGGTATGGGTCATCAAGAAAATGAATACTTGTCCAAATTGGTTCGAGTAATGGATTAAAAATAACCCGAATCCGGGCCGAGTCCGAATAAACGATGTCATTTTAGCTATACTTACCTTCATTTCTTCTTTTAATTCTAACCCGAACCAACACCACTATTTCAGTTAAAAATGAGTATGAAATTTGAAGCGGGGCACCACCTTTGCCAATAAAATCTTGACCCAAAATTAACATGGCCAAGCAATGAAGTCTGGCAAATGGCCGCGCCCCATGCCGACCGAATCCACCGCAATCACCTCCCTTCAACCCGAATAAAAACCCGATCATCCCAAAGCTCAACCACCAATTTGACACCTCTAGTGGTAACACTTCTTGGTGGAGGAATAAACGATGGGCAGAGTTGTAATTTTACAACATCAACCTCCATCTCTCTGTTTTCTTCTAGTTCTCGATCTCTCTGTTTTCTTCGATCAGGTGCCAAGAAAAGTTTTTTATGTGAACCACGGGCATTTCTTTTCTTTCCTTTGTGTTTTATCTACTCATCCAAATAGGGGAAGTTGTCAAAATCTATCCCTTTTCTCCTCGCTCATTTTCTTTCCTCTCATTTTCAGCCGAACCATACAAAGGATAAATCTTTTTAATATTGGTAATAAGTTTTCAAGTGGCTTATAAGATGTATTCATTACTCTCTTCTTGATTCTGATGGCTCCTCCTATAAATACTAATCACGTATAAGTACGTGAGTCATTAATATTGTTTTAATGACTTGAATGCTTGGATGTTGCTCAAATAGAAGGCCCATATAAAACATTGCAAAAAATAAATTAAATTGTAGACTGGTTGCGAACTTGTTCAGAGTATATGCAGTCCGAGGGTATTTTTAAAATTTCTGCGGATTGGTTACCTATTCTAACTTAAATCGATAAACTCTCCCAAGTGCCACTAATCATTTCTTAATTTTTTTACCTTGAAAAATTTTTGAAAGTTTTAAAACTATCACACAAAATGACAATTGCTTAAAAAATAGTAAAATAAAGGAAAAATTATACTGACCTTTTAAAATTTAGTGTAATTACATATGACTCACAAAACTCACGCAATTGGTTACTTTATTATTCTCCCCTTTGTTACCCAACCGTTAGATAATCTTAAGTGAAACTAATGATTTCTTAATTTTCTTTACCTTGAAAAAGTTTTGATAGTTTTAGCACACGCAATTGGTTAGTAAAACAGCTTGTTCCATTATGCAAAGTGTGCAGCAATTTTGTTGTTTCTAGCTTGTCAATGCGTGTGTACGTGAGTGCTCTCAAGGTGTACGTACTTGTGTAGACACGGGGCCGCTCACGGGATCAATAACCCGACAAAATGACGGGAAATGAGAATTAAAATAACCAAATCGCTTTATTTTTTTTTACATCAACCTCGCGGTAACTAACTCTTTTTTTGTTTCGACAAAAATAAAAGATCAGATGAAATTTTTCAAAAAATATATATATAGGTTACATATATTATGAAAAAATCTAAAAAGAAAGAGAATTTGGACTAAAGGACTTAATCTAAATAAAATTGGACTTTAAAATACAAGATTATTAAATGAAGTTTTTTTTGTTCTTCATTAACCAACTTTATTTCTATACTCATGAAAAAAGTTAGTTAATGAAGAACAAAAAAAAGTTATTATTCTTCAAATATATATAAAGATTAAGAAGTTGGTTAATGACACAAGATTTTTTTACCAACATCGCTCCATTCTATGCTTCGATCAGGTGCCAAATAAGTTTTTTAGTGAACGGGCAATAAATCCAAATAGGGATAACGTTGTCAAAATCTATCCCTTTTCTCCTCGCTCATTTTCTTTCCTCTCATTTTCAGCCGAACCATACAAAGGATAAATCTCTTTAATATTGGTAATAAGTTTTCAAGTGGCTTATAAGATGTATTCATTACTCTCTTCTTGATTCTGATGGCTCCTCCTATAAACAGTCATGACTGTATTGTTTCGTTTGGATGTTGCTCAAATAGAAGGCCCAATAAAACGTTGCCTGTAGACTCTGGTTCAGCCAGTTGCAATTGGTTACCGGCTCTCCCAGTGTTCTCCCAAGTGCCACTAATCATTTCTTAGTTTTCTTTACCTTGAAAAAGTTTTGAAAGTTTTTAAAACTATCACACACACACGCACACGCAATTGGTTACCGGCTCTCCCAGTGTTCTCTCAAGTGCCACTAATCATTTCTTAATTTTCTTTACCTTGAAAAAGTTTTGAAAGTTTTTAAAACTATAAAAGGCTTTAATTTCTTTACCTGAAATAACATAAGGTAGGTTTTTAAATTTTTTTATGAAAATCTATAAAATAAAATAACATGAAAAAATATTTAAGTAAAAACCCCCTTTAACATTAATAAAAGATTCATTTTAATCTAATTTTTTTTTGCACAAAATCTTATTTAAAATTAAAATTCTATTCAAAAAGAATTTTTGGTACAATTCATGACATGTTTTTTATTTGAATTTAAATTGTATTTCTTCACAAAATTATCAGTAAGAATGTTCATAAAAATTAAATATTTTGCACTAAAATTTCTTTTATTTCAAAATTAAAATTAAAAAAAGTTCTGTTCCCACCAAATTATTATTTCTTTTAGAACTATGAAGAAGATGATTGTTACACATGAAACCTCTGGAACATGTTGGAAAACTCTTGCACTGCACCCTCTTTTACCCTGAGAACCCACCTTTCCACCTGCAAATACCAAGTCATAATCCTAAGCTGGAACTTTCTTCACCTTTCTACACTTCACTAAAATGCTTCCATTTCATCATGTAGAGTGCATATGGCATAGAATTTTCAAGAACCATGCTAACCCTTCGCCACCTCCCTCCTTATCTCCCCTTATATATACAACAAACTTGTACTTCTGTCTTCAAGCCTTGAAGACAAACTGCAAATAGCCAAAGTCCAACAGAGAGTCCATTATAATCTATTTTCCAACACTTCTCTTCAGTACCAAAACAGAAAGCATATACACTCCCAATATACAAATGAGGCAACAACCAATGAACTTGGTACTGGTGCCATTGATCTTGCTTTTTCTTGTTGGTTTTCCATCCAAAGCAAATGGGTCTCTGCTACCATTCATAGATCGTCCTGGCAATCTCTGGGCTGATCTCTGGTCTGATCGCTTCCCTGATCCATTTCGTGTGCTAGAGCAAATCCCATTTGGGATTGACAAAGAAGAGTCATCCATGGCTCTGTCACCTGCAAGAGTAGACTGGAAAGAGACACCAGAGGGACATGTTATAATGCTGGACGTGCCAGGGTTGAAGAAAGATGAGATTAAGATAGAAGTGGAGGAGAATAGGGTGCTGAGAGTGAGTGGAGAAAGGACGAAGGAGGAGGAGCAGAAAGGGGATCACTGGCACAGAGTGGAGAGATCCTATGGCAAATTCTTAAGGCAGTTCAGGCTGCCAGACAATGTGGACTTGGATTCTGTCAAGGCTAAGCTGGAGAATGGGGTGCTTACTTTGACATTGGACAAGTTGTCGCCTGATAAGATCAAAGGTCCAAGGGTGGTGAGCATTGCAGGGGATGATGAGCAGCCAGCCCAGCTCAAGGGTAATGAGGCCAAGCAGGAGTTATGATTTGATGAATGATAATCATATTCCTTCTGAGTATTTTAGGTTTTGTGAATAAAAGGGTTCTAGTAAGTCCTGTGGTTGTTTTCATGTAACAAGTTACTTGTTGATCTTGTTTAATGATGAGTGACCCCATCGCTGTAATTATTTTACTGATCTCCTAATGATCACCTTTATTCTGTAGTCTTGCTCAATATTTAACCTCTCTAGATTAATAATGTTAATAATAGAATGATCTCAGAATAATATGATTATAAAGCATCATTAAAAATTAAAAATAAAAACAAATGCATACCACGTTAGTATGAGGTCCAGATGAAGAGGAAAATGAGGGGATGATTTCCATCCATCGAAGCTCTCAAAAACTTCATTTCCCTTCAGACAGTGCCGGACAGATTAATAGAGGTTTCTAACAGATTCTATCATTATATGATGTAAAATAAATAATCTAGTATTCAGCAGCAAAAAGACCTTTTGTAGTATGTAGGTGAAGCATTTTGTTATGCTTAATACAGTTATACATCAGAGTCAATACTCATCTTCAAAACAGAAAAACAAAAAGTCAACTTCTAGTCAACAAACAATCTTATTGGTAGAGCAATCCTTGAAATATAACTGCCGGAGAATCAAATACAAAGGGTGTGATGAGTGAGTCGGTCATGCACAGTTACCTTGCCAAAAACTATCGAGTACCAAACTAAGAACAACGCAACTGGACAAAATTCAGAAAGCAAGTTGACATGATCCAGTTAGTGAATAAGCTACAACATCTTCAAAAATTTGCAATCCCAATCATTTTTCTATCCTGCACGTCCAAAAGAATAAATTGAACCAAATTTTCTTTGTGATCAAAAACCAAAATGAATAAAACATATCCAAGACTCGGGCTCTAGTTGGAATACTGTATACCAGTTCCTCATCGAGACATCATTATTATTGAGATGTCCTTTCACGGGGGCAACTGGATCAGAATTTCCTGGTTTTTCTCTCTAAATTTTGTCTTCTATGTAAAGTGCCTCTAAACAAAAATTAAATTATCTTGCTCTGCATTAACTTAATCACAGGGAGCACAAAACCAACTGATGTAGAATTCGTTTCTTTCCTTCCACTTCTCTTTTCTTGATAAATCTTCAAAACTGCAATAAAACACAGAATAATTACACCGAACAATTAGGCGTCCCCGTAGACATCCTCGGCTGTGTGACTGTATGTACCAGGAATTGGTAGCAAGCTCAGCATTAGTTTTTCTGATTAGTTTTGGGTTCCTATTTTCTGAAGTACACTGCCTCTTCCTCTCTTCTTTGTTTAACTCTTCAAAATCTAGCGAGGTGAATTTAGAAAGTTATGAGATTAAGTGATTTAGGACTATAGTTGGACCATGACTTCATTTCTATAACCAATGAGACTTTCCAAGACACTGCACATCTCTTCTGTTTTTGGATTAGATTTATCAAGAGAATAGAACTGATGAACCTGGTCATCAAGCTCAATCCAGCTGCAGCCTGGAATTTTATAAGACTTTTGCTCCTTCAATATCCTCCTTACATTCCGGACTTCATCCCACTTTCCTAACTCCCCATATATATTAGCCAACATTGTACCATAACCACCATTATGTGGATCTATTTCAACTAGTTTTTTGGCTGCTAATTCTGCCAAATCTGTACGGCCATAAACCTTACATCCATTAAGCAAAGAACCCCAAACGGCCTCATCTGGTTCCATGCTCATACCCCTGACAACTTCCATTGCTTCATCAAATCGACCTGCTCGACCAAGAAGGTCTATCAAACACCCATAGTGCTCAATCCGAGGCTCTATCCCATATTCCTGAATCATCATCTCAAAATAACAATAACCTTTCTCAACTAATCCTCCGTGAGTACAAGCATTTAACAAACCAATGAAGGTGACCTCATCCGGTCTTACATCATCACCACACTCCATCATTTGCTCAAAAATGGCAATTGCACTATCGCTTTGCCCGTGGAGTGCAAAAGAGTTAATCATTGAATTCCATGAAGTCAACCCCTTGTCTGGATTCATCTCAAAAACCTTCATTGCCTGTTTAAGGTTTCCACATTTCCCATACATATCCACAATAGCATTGGAGATAAACGAGTCAACAACAAAACCATTCTTGTAAACATAACCATGTATCCATTTCCCAAGCAGGAGCATGCCCGTGTGGCCACAAGCCGAAAGCGCGCAAACCACCGTAACCTGATTTGGCTTGTTACATTGATATTGTTTCTCCATAGCAAGAACAACCATTTTCCTAAACAACCTAATCCCCTCAGAGAAAAACCCGTTCTGAGTGCACCCCGCAATGAGGGCGTTCCAAGAGGGCACATCTCTCTCCGGCATTTCATCAAACAACTTCATAGCATTGTCAACATCCCCCACTCTCGCATACCCAGAAATCATAGCCGTAAAAGAAACAACATTTCTGTCAGGCATTTCATCAAACACCTTCCTAGCATTTCCCAAACTACCCAAAATCCTCGAGTAAGAGTCAACAAGAGCCGTTTTCACAACTGGGTTTTGCTCAAAACCCGATTTTAAAACCTGGGCATGCACCAAATCGGTGCCACGCGGTTCCAATGCTTCTGGGCACGATTTCAGGACATGTGGGTAGATGAAGTGATTGGGTTGCGGGGTTCGGAGACGGAGCATGTTGCGGTACAAGGCGAATGCGGCAGCGTGGCCGTGAGGGTGAGAGGCGTATGCGGTGATCATGGCGGTGTAGAGGTAGATGTTGGGGGAGTGAAGGTGGTCGAAGATGAGGCGAGCGTAGCGAAGGTTGGAGAGTGCGAGAGCGCAGAAGCGAAGGAGCTTGAAAGCGTAGAAGTGGGTTTGGGAGTGACCCAGGGTGATGAGGTAGGCTTGGAGTTGCTTGAGATGGTTGAGGTGATTGCTCTTTCCTAGTATCGCCTTCACATGTTGGTTTAGGTTCAGGTTCGATTGGTTTTGCATGCTTTTCAATGGGTTCATTCAGTTCAGTTGTTTGTTCTGTTTCATTGCAAACGAACGAAGAGGGTGAGGTACTTGAAGATGTAGACTTAACCATGGAAAATCATATTCTCATGCCACTTTTTTAGATATTTTTTAATAATTATGATTAAAGGAGAAAAAATATTTACATATAAATATTAATTTTAATAATATAAGAAGTGGTGTAAAAGTGATATAAAAAATATAATATGAAAATTGAAATCATATCAAGATTACAATTCCCATTCCATTTCATTTTGTCAATCTATGCAGAAGTGACAATTTTTATTTTCGTAACATAATAAGTCCCTCCTAATCCTGTGTGTGTGGGATGTGGATCCCTCTTATTTAAAATAATAATAATAATAATAATAATAATAATATAAATAAAAAAATATTGCAGGGCGTGGAGTTCATAATCCAACCATTCAATTTATTGAATTACAGTTTTCAAAAATAAATTTACTATACGATAGAAGTCCTTTTTTTTTTTTAATTTTGGTTACAACACTAAAACATATTTAACGGAAGGATCTTATACAGACTTAAAATAATTAGCTTTGTCTTATATGCACACTGCATTTTAAATTGGCTTTGTCTTACATGTACCATGTGCATACACAATGTATGCCACCTGTTGATTAAGCAGAAAATGTGGTGCGAAAATAACCAATGGTTGAGATTAACCATTGTGTACATGTTAAACAGGCATACCTTGAAAGGAGGCAATTCACTAGAGCTCTCCTGCGACACCGACGCGGAGGTGACAAGGACTCAATGGCTCTAGTTAAACCTTTGTTATAGTCACCACCATTTTCACCTCTGTTGAACCCAAATCACGTCGTCTTCATCCTAGACCCAGATCTAGTCATCACAAATTGGGCATCAGCCCTTGCTACTGTCCACCACGATCACCCAACAACCAAATACTCGAACCCGCCTCTGTCGTAACCACTACTATCTTCATCTCTGTTGAACTCAAACTGTGCCATCATCAACCCTGACCCAAAGCTGACTACCGTGAATCGGCTACCAACCCTTGTTGTCGTCCACCGCAACCACATAACAACCAAACACTCGAGCTCGCCTCATTCTCAACCCCCAGCCGCCGTCTGTTTCACTCTTTCACCGTTGGAACCCGAATCTAGATCCATGACCAACAAATCGCTCCACGCCACAGCTCCACTATTGAGCTCGTGATTCTAATATCCCCTTTGCTGTCGACAGACCATCGAGTCGTGCACCACTACCATCTATCATGATCGCTCCAGCAACTGTCATCTCAGATCTACAAATCTGAGGTTTGCTTTTCTTCTGGTCAACCCCTCCATTGTGTGCCACCTTCCTCTCGGCTAGCCACCGAAACTGCGCCGCCATCGAAGCTCCGACAAGTCGCCATGCACCGTTCGCCTAAATCTGCACACCTGACATGGTTAAAATGTTATTTTATACCTTTATAACCAATGAAACGTACAATCCTAAGTCACTTCTTGGTGCATGTGTGCGCCTTGTTAACGTAGGGTGCTTTTATCACCCAAAAAATAAGTTCAAAAAAATAAATTGATATAACGGCTGGCTAAGGGTGATTAGCCATAGCTAAGTGTGATTAGTCGAAGGAGGATGTAGTTGATGGATAGAAGAACACCCGGCTAAGGGTGAGATGGGCCTTATTACTAGTGGGCTAGGATTGAAACAATAAAAAGCAGAAGCATATTGATTTGTAAGTTGATGGAAGATTAAAAAACTGAAGCTGTTATCAACGGATGCCACAAAACATGCCGAGGAAATAGGAGTTGAACTGTTGAGGGGTAACCGTTGTGGCCAGAACGGTTAAGAATCATGGGTAGGCTAGTCGTAGTTTAGTTGCTTGTTTTTAGGAGTTGCCTGTGGTGGAAGTTAGAGTATAAATACCATTTGTACCAATTTATTAAGGAGAGATCACAATTAATACAACAATTAAGCTTTGTTTATTTTGCTTAAATTTTCAGCCATTTACTATATTGTCTTTACTTTGTGTAATTTATCTTCCGCAAGTTTATTTCCTAGCCGTTTACAGCTTTAACCTCAAATTCTTAGGCTTCTTAAGTTCACCTTAATACCAAACGCTTTCTTTAGTGAGTTTGAGAACCCTTGCTAAAGGTTGGATTTTGCCTTTAGTTCAAATCGTCTGTTTCTTATCAAAATCCATACGTGTTCGTCGGCTGAACTTTTATTTGGCTGATAAATTTATTTCACACGTTAAAACAAATTTGGCACACCCAATGGGACGCTCTAAGGTGATCAAATTGAGAAGTTTTCATCTCCCGGTTCAGATCACTATTGGCGTATACACCTAAGGTCCGGCAAAAATCTTAGCAGTATGGATACAAGCCAACCTAGCAAGAAGAACGGGGGCAGAAAGACTTCAGAGGGAAGCGTTCAGCCTACTCTAGGAATGCCCGCTTCACACCAGCCAGTGGGTACTCCCACACCTTCCACCACAACTGCTATTGCAGCAGTAGAGCTCTCTGATCAATCTCAGCCGATAGTGATGTCCACTTCATTTATTTGGGACCAAATTGATCAAGGGATGAATGACTTAATGTATCATATGTCAAGACAACTTTCAAAAATCATGAAACCCATGGTGCATAATGAGATGCATTTTGTTAGAGAAGCTGAGCGAAAAATAAATAAATGCAGTGTGAGACCTCGGCTCACTCGAGCTATCACGGATCTTCTGTCGGACGGAGTCGAGTCGCAGACCGCAATCTATGGTCCAGCCGAATCTGGGCATATCGCAGGTAGTCCCCATGTTCCAGCCTCCTCACCCTGACAGTGGAATCCAGTCCAGCTTACAATATGGGCAAGTACAAATACCCAGGAGACCCCCCCCAGGTAACAGGAATAATTGGCTTGCCGTATCTGGCGCTTAGCACTTCTGTGATAGGTGCTAGTACACAGGTGGCCGCAACTAGTGGCCCTATTTTCTTGGCTGCTCCGGGTCCTCCCAGGTATATTTATGATTATGCAGGGGAGTTATCCTGGTCCAACATCCCTCCTACTCCAATAGGTACCCCTGAGGGGTTTCCTTATGGGCAATTTGTTCCTGTTAGAATCGATCAGCCATGGGTTAATGTACCTCATGTGGCCCCAATTCAGTCGATTGCTCAGCCATGGGCGAATAATCCTCCTCATCCAGGCTATAACCAAGGGGCAATTCCCATTCAGGATCAGCAATATCAGGTGCCCCATCAGCTAGGGGGTGCTCCTATTAGCCCAGTGAGGCTTGTTCACCCACCAGTGCCAAATTATCCGGGTGACAGAGCCCCTCAGCTGATAGACCCGTAAATGATAGCCGAGACCATGAGGAGACATTTTGAATCCAGCTTAAGGTTCTTTGGACAACTGTGTATAAGAAGCCCTATCCTGAGTGGTGGATAGGATGATGCCTTTGCCTAGAGGGTTTAAGACTCATGACTTTACCACTTTCTCAGGGGAAGATGGTAAATCCACTATGGAACACATCGGCAGGTTCACTGCCCAATGCGGGGAAGCAAATCAGAATGAGTTTTATAAGCTCCAATTGTTCCCCTTATCTTTGACTGGGGCGGCTTTTACTTGGTATTCTTCCTTAGCCCCTAACTCCATACAAAACTGGACTGACATGGAGCGGTGCTTTCATGATAGATTTTATATGCCTCAGCCAGATGTTACTGTGGCTGACATGATGAATCTAAGGCAAATGGTGGATGAACCAGTAGCTGATTTCTTGGAAAGGTTCAGGAAATTAAGAAGCAAGTGTATCGTGCAACTGCCTGAGGTTGAATATTCTTCTATGGCTGTTAGTAACATGCGCCCTCAGCTTAGGGAGAAATTGATAGGGCAAGATTGCACTGACCTGAGTCAGTTGGCCTCCAGGGCCTCCAGGATTAAACAGTACATCCTAGAAAAAGAGAGAATGAGGTCTAGCAAGAATAGAGGATCTCATCTAATTAGTGTAATTAATGTTGAAGATCCAGATTATCTGTCAGATGAGTCAGCCGAGCAATCGGCAGATGTCATGGCTGCAGAGATAGTGAAAGGAAAACCATATTCATGCCCAGCTTTTAGACCCCCCAAAGGAAAGGAGGTCCAAACTCCAGAAAGTAGGATTGATTATTCATTTGACATTTCCAAGGTAGACCAAATTTTTTATTATCTTCTGAAGGATAAACAAATTAGACTGAACGAAGGGCACCAAATCCCCCCAGCAGAGGAGTTGAAAGGGAAAAAATATTGTAAGTGGCATAATTCTTACACTCATGCTACCACCAATTGTATAGTGTTTAGAAAAGCTATACAAAAAGCCATGAAAGAAGGAAGGTTTAAACTAGCCGAAAACGAGATGACTGTCATTACCGATCCTTTTTCCTCAGCTGGGGTTAATATGGTTTCTTTCTCTGGGGAGACATTATCTGGCTCACCATCTAAAAGATGGAAACAGCCGATACGTTACCAGTGGAGGCAAAAGGGAGTGTTTGATGAGCCATATGGGGCTGGTAGAGCTTTAGCTGTGTCTGATCAGTCTAAAATAATATATCAGAGACTGTCTGTGTTCGATAGACTAAAGCGACCCCAGGTAAATAATGAATATGTCAAGAAAGATACACCGGCCGAATACAACAGGCCTACAATGTTTGGCAGGTTGAAGAGAAATCAGCCGAAGAGACAGGCTGAAGTCAGACAGCATTCGGCAGACTGTGATGTATACAGAGGCCCAAATGGGAAGACCATTCTGGTCCCTAGGGACAGAATAGACGAGATTAAGCCCAGGGTCTTTGGCAGATTGGATTTTTCAGGCGTAAAAAAGAATTTTGAAGAAATAAGAAAGCCTGCAATCAAAATTGGAGAAGCAACCGAGAAGGTTCCAGGAAGAAACATAGCTGGTAAGTATAATGATGCTTTAGCTAATGCAAGGTTACCCATGATGGACGAGTCTCCTATACCAAACAAAGGTAAAAGAGTAGCTCGTTTTGACGTGGAAAAGGGCATGACTACATTAAAGATTACTGTAAAAAATGAAGATGTCATTAAGCCCCAACGTATGGTTAAACCACCGGCCGAGGTGGAGCAAGGACACTGGTTCATTAACAAATATGCAAAAGGAAGAGACCCTGTGGTAAAGAAACCAGGAGTAATGACTAGAACTCAGAAAAGAAGGGCTCAGAGGAATAAATCAGTACAGCGAATGAAACAAACCTTGGCCATGTTAGTTGAGGCAAAGAGAACTGACCGTGCTGAGATTAAAACTTCTGAGGTGGCTGAAATTCTAGAGGTTGCTTTTGGACAACCGAAGGAAGAAACAGTTACTGAGGCGAGAAAACAGGGGCCAGTGCAATCAGGAAACCAAGATTATCTTGGAGAAGAAAAGCAAGATTTCCAGGAGATGATTAATGAGTTGGAGATAACTGACTTTGAAGAGGTACCAGTCATAACAACAGAAGAACAGGTACCTCTAACAGTCGAGGAAATGGAAGAAGAACTCGGGTCAGACCTTCTGTTTGAAGATTCTGTGTTGAATTCTATACTAAGGGAAGACGAAGATCACCCCTCAGCGGAAACTAATGTGGTAGGGTTGATTCCTAGTGAGTTCTTGGCTCGGCAGGAGCAACACGAAAAATTGGAAGGTGATGTGTTTGCTGAGGAAGTTGAGTAGGCTGTGTTAGCTCCTATTTCAGAAGAACCCAAAATGAAATTCCCTAAATCAGCAAGGGAAATGACCAAGCATCTGAAGCCCTTATACATTAGGGCTCGGGTTAATGGTAAGACTATTGGTCGAGTCTTGGTGGATGGAGGAGCAGTGTTAAATATAATGCCTTCAGCTACAATGAAGAAGCTGGGTAGATATAAGCAGGATTTGATTCCCACGAATATGAAAATGACCAATTTTATAAGGGATGCCATAGCTGCTTTAGGAATTTTGGTGGCCAACATCACTGTAGGGAGCAAAACTTTGAGCTCTGCCTTCTTTGTAGTAGACTCTAAGTCCACTTATTCCATACTGCTGGGAAGGGATTGGATTCATTCCAGTCAATGCATACCTTCCACCTTGCACCAGATGTTAATGTTTTGGGATAGGGATAAGGTAGAGTCAATGCCAGCCGACGAGAATCCATTTACAGCTGACGTAAAGATGGCTGAGGCTATATTTTATTCACCCCAGCTGGAGCCAATTACTATCCCTGAAGGATATGAAGAAGGATCTTGGGCATCTTGTAACCTAACTACCGATGGCTTTGCTGTTAACGTCCAAGCTGATTTATGGCCTTTATGGTTATGTTTAGATGAATAACAAGGCCCAAGTAATTGAAGACCTGAGACACAGGCTGACATCCTTGGAAATTGAACATAGGATTGGTACGGTTGTGTCTATGGAGTCGGAGGAGATAATGGAAGAAGAATGTTCAGCGAATAAGCCTAGGGGGCATGAATCTGAAAAGAGGTGGGAGTCCCCGATCAGCAGGAAGATTCCTACCTTTTCAGCTGAAGATCCTTTGTTGGATGTCAACTTAGGGACTAAACAGGAACTAAGAATGACAAGAATAAGCAGCTTGTTGAGCAGGAAAGAACGAAATCAAATGATTGATTTAATAAAGATGTATAAGGATTGCTTTGCATGGGACTACCATGAGATGCCAGGTCTTTCTCGTGAATTGGTGGAGCATCGGTTGCCAATCAAAGAAGGATTTAATCCCCACAAGCAGGCTGCTAGAAGATTCAATCCAGAGCTAATACCTAAAATTAAGGAAGAGATGGAACGGCTACTTAAAGCAAGTTTCATTCGTACGGCCAGATATGTAGAATGGTTGTCGAATATAGTCCCTGTAATCAAGAAAAGTGGGAAGGTTAGAATTTGTACTGACTATAGAAATTTGAATCTTGTCACTCCTAAAGATGAGTATGTAATGCCCATAGCTGACATGCTTGTCGATTCTGTAGCCAAAAATGGCATTTTAACATTAATGGATGGGTGTGCTGGGTATAATCAAATTTTCATAGCCAAAGAAAATGTTCATAAGATAACTTTCAGGTCTCCTGGCGCTATTGGGATATTCGAATGGCTAGTCATGCCGTTTGGATTGAAAAATGCTGGCGCCACGTACCAAAGAGCCATGAATGCTATCTTCCATGAGTTAATAGGAAAAAACATGGAAGTATATATTGATGATGTCATAGTTAAATCCCATGATTTTAACCAACATTTAGCCGATTTAGAACAAGCTCTTAAGAGAATGAGGCATCATAATTTAAAAATGGATCCTTATAAGTGTTCTTTTGGTGTGTCAGCTGGGAACTTTTTGGGGTTTTTGGTTCATAAACATGGGATTGAAGTTGATAAAAATAAAGTCAAAGCTGTACTAGATACGAAACCCCCTCAGAATAAAAAAGAATTGCAGAGTTTGATTGGTAAAATTAACTTTCTGAGAAGGTTCATTTCAAATTCAGCCAGTAAGCTGAAAGCTTTTTCCTCGTTACTGAAATTAAAAGATGCTGATGAATTAGTATGGGGAGCCGAACAACAGCTTGCGTTTGATCAAATAAAGCAATGTTTGGCTAGCCTCCCAGTGTTAGTTCCCCCAGTATTAGGGAGGCCATTGAAATTATATATATCGGCTGCCCCAAAATCAATCGGCTGGCTGTTGGCACAGGATGATGAAGATGGGAACGAAAGATCTATCTATTATCTTAGCCAATTGCTTAATGACCCCGAAACTAGATATACTCCTATAGAAAAGCTATGTTTGTCTCTTTTCTATGCCTGTATGAAGTTGGAATATTACCTCTTACCAAGGGAGGTTCAAGTAGTATGCAAAATTGACATTGTAAAATACTTGCTACATCGGCCTGTTTTACAAGGACGATTAATGAAGTGGGCTATTAAGTTAAGTACAAATACGTTGAAATATGTGCCTTTGAAAGCGATGAAAGGACAAGCTTTAGCAGATTTTTTGGCTCAGCATCCTTGTGTAGATGTTATAGATCCTTTAGCTGAGGTGAGCTATTGTGTTAACTTGAAACCTTGGGTATTAACTTTTGATGGATCCAGAACTAACAAGGGTGCTGGGGCTGGAATCACAATTACAAGTCCTGCTGAAGAAAGCTAGAAGTTCATGCATCAGTTGAAGATAGGATGTTCGAACAACCAAGCTGAATACGAGGCGTTAATATTAGGGTTAAAAATTCTATTATCTATGAAAGCCAAATACATCCAGGTTATGGGAGATTCCCAGTTAGTTATAAAACAGCTAGCTGGGGATTATAAATGCACTAACCTAAATTTGGTAGAATATCATGAAACGGCTAGCAATTTGTTAAAGCAGTTTACCGATGTAGTGATAATGCATGTACCCAGAAGACATAACGAAGAAGCAAATGATTTGGCACAGCATGCTTCTGGTTATAAGGAAACCTTTAAAGATGTTCGGCTTGTAGATAATCGGCTCAAGGAGTTCTTTATTTGAGCAGTGGATGCAGTTGATGATTGGAGAGCTGAGCTAACAAGGTATTTAAAAAACTCTTCTTCTGCTTCCACTTTCCAAATAAGGCAAAAAGCCTTAAAATATACCTTAGTGGATGAAGAACTACATAAAAGAAGATTGGAGAGAATTTTGTTAAAATGTCCTAGTAAAGCTGAAACCTTGAAACTTATGGGGGAAGCTCATGAAGGGATATGTGGTTCACATAGGTCAGGATCTGTGATACGCTGGCTAATACATAGGTACGGATATTATTGGCCAACCATCAATGCAGATTGCCATGCTTATGCTAAAGGGTGTGAAGAGTGTCAAAAGCACGGGCCAATTCAGAGGATCCCAGCCGAGGAGATGCATTCTGTTGTTAAGCCTTAGCCATTCCGAGGATGGGCAATGGATCTAATTGGAAAAATATGCCCTTCATCTTCCAAAAGACATTCGTTCATTATTGTTGCCACTGATTATTTTACCACGTGGGTGGAAGCCCAGTCGATGGTTAATGTTACCCAAGCTGATGTTATCAAGTTTATTAAAAATCAAATTATTTATCGGTATGGCATTCCAGAAACTATTACAATAGATCAGGGCACAATGTTCACAGGAGAAAAGACAGTTGCTTTTGCAAAAGAATATGGTATCAGGGTGATACAGTCTTCACCTTATTATGCACAGGCAAATGGCCAAGTCGAGGCTACAAACAAAATATTAATCAACTTGATTAAGAAGACCGTGGAAGACAAACCTAAAAGATGGCATGAAACGTTAGCTGAAGTTCTATGGGCTTACAGAAATTCAAAGTCTACCGCGACGGGGTTCACCCCTTATCGGCTGACTTATGGTCAGGATGCTGTGTTACCATTGGAAATCAATGTAAAATCATTGAGGATAGCCAAACAACATTGTTTGACTATGGATGAATACCAGCAAGCTATGTTCATGGAATTAGAATCGGCTGACGAGGATAAATTAATGGCTTTAGAAAATATTCAAAAGAATAAAAGGAAAGTTGCCAAGGCATATAATAAACATGTCAAAATTAAAAGCTTCGTCGAAGGGGATTTAGTTTGGAAAACCATTTTGCCTTTAGGGGCTAAAGACCCAACGTTAGGAAAGTGGTCGCCAAACTGGGAAGGACCTTATATAAGTAGTTAAGTTATGATTAATGGAGCTTATCGGCTAGTTAACATGCATGGTGAAGAGATGGTGAGAAGCATAAATGGAAAGTATCTAAAAAACTATTATACTTCGATTTGGGGTAATTAGAAGGAAAGGAGTCGGTTCAAAATATCAGCTACAAGCCAGTCGATTAGCTTTTTCAAGATTAAGACTAAAAACAAAAAGTTCACGGATTGACAGGAGCAGTAGCTGGTTGATCAGAGTCAGGTGCTTGAGTTGGATCAAGAGTCGGAGCATCAACTGAAGGGGATGGTTCAACAAGACTAACAGCACAAAAGGTGACTTGATCAGTTACAGATTCAGGGGCAGGAATGGCTTCCACTTCTGGCTGATTAATTATTGTATCATCCGAAGATGGTACCGACGTCCTCTTTGTCTCGGCAAAGAGTTCTTTCAAACTTGCCCAAACTCCCTTGGTAAGTCAAAGTCCATGATCCGCAGCAGTTAGGTCCTCTTCAAAAGCGTCCTTTTGCTGTAGTAAAGAAATTATCTCGGCATCTAGAGCGGAAGACTGATGATACAGTTGCATCTTGAAATTAGTGCTAGAAGTTAGTTTCTGAGTGAGAATTGCTAGTTTAGGCTCCGTTTCGATAATCTCTTTATTTATTCTCTCCCTCTCAGCAATCAGCTCGGCTAGGCGTTTGGACATTTTGTCCTTTTCTCTAAGGTCGGCTTTCTTTTCAGCTTCAGCTTGTTAGAAGGAGGATTGAAAATGAAGCTTCTGGTCTTGAAGTTCACCCAGCCGAGCAAGATCCTTAGCAGCTTGATCATGACGACCCTTGAAAACTTGAAAATTATAGAACACTTCACCTACTTGAATGGCTATACGGTTGAAGGTAGCTCTCTAGTTTTCATCAGTATTCGATGATTTAGAAAGCTTTAATAGTGCTATTCGAAGGTCAGTAATTGTGCGATGTTCCAACGGGATATCTTGATCAAGCAAGGTTTCCACGAAATACAAACATTGGTTTGAAGGAGAACTTGGGTCCACAACAGCCTTGGGAACCGGAGAAGAAAAATATTGGGCCAAGTCCTCCTCAGAAACGAGCACATCAGAGGCTTGGGTTGTTAGGGGATGCAGCACAGGAGTTGGAGGAGTTGGCTCATGTTCCTGATTGAATATAAAAATAAGTTTAGTCGATAATCAGGAAAAAGGTGAAAAAATGTTAATTGGCTAAAGAAGTTAAGGGGATTACTGGTGTTGGAGAAAATCTCGAGGGAGAAGGTCTATGAGAAGCAACTTCTGGATGAGTCTCGGGAGACTGATGATAAGTCTATCAGAGCAAGGTAAAAGGAAAAAGTGTTAGAACCAGGGATTTATAAGAGCAAGTTTTAAAATCATATACCTTTCTCAGTTTCTTCCTCTTGTGAGCTGACTGTTGAGCAACGGGAGTTGATTGTTGAACAACAACTGCGGGTTCCCGAATAACAATCCCTATTTGCCTAGAAGAATGCCTAGTAGGCTTAGGGTGAACTATTTTGGAAGCAGGAGTATCTCCCAGTGTTTCAAGATCTATGGTCATTGGTTGAGAAAACCCTGAAACATAAAGACATTAGAGAATGTTGAAGGCAGTCAATGCTTAGAAAAATGGATTTAAAAATACCTGCTGCATCGGCTGTAGGTCTGCTTCTTGTGGACTTGGGTTTCCTGGATGATATGGGCTGAATGTTGATAACAGGGTGATCCATGCCTCCGATGATCAGTTTCGAGAGGTAACTGGAAGTGGGAGCAGAAAAAATCTTGCTGGATACTGAAGGCCACCAGTTGGTAAAGGCTGATGATTCTCCAGGAAGTAGCCTAAAAAGTCTGAACTCAAAAGCATTTAGTTTTTGTAGGTTCTGCTGAGTCAAAGAGACCACATTTTTGTCAGATAATGTGGGTCTTCCAAAAGCGGTTGCCACTGATTGGTAAGCCAGAGGGATGCTCTGGAGAAGTCCAAATTGCCGAGCCAGGAGGTGTGGGCAGTAAAATTCGACCGATGTCTTGTTATAACGGCTGGTTGGCTTTACTCCACATATCAAGTCTCTAGCCGATAACACACTACCCCAGCATAGAGAAATGTAGTTGGCCAGCTGAGGATTTGGTGAGTCCGCATGGGCGTTCATCCAGGGAAGACTATGGGGTCTATCGGCTAAAGGGAAAAATTCTTTTGCGTGCCGAATGGAAGTAAAAAGTTCAGTCACAAAATTAAAGGCTGAATGTTTGACAAAAGGAGTTGTTTGCAAAACTCGACCTAGAGAGTTTGGAGTCAAGGATGAAGAAGCAAAACTCTTATGAGATAAGGGCATGAATTCCGGGAAGTAAAGGGTTACCCAGAGTTGGAGAAACCAGAGAGGTCCTGCTACATTATCTAATTTCTCATTGTTTTGGAGTCTAGAAACCATGGTGAAAAGACTCTTGTACAAAGAGGAAAGGAAGAGAGTACCTAAGGCCAAAGGTTTGTCAGAAGTAACCAAAGAAACAAGATAGGATATCTCCAGGACCACTGCGACAGAGCTAGAGCAAATAAAATATTTACAAAACCAGTAAAGAATGAAGGCTTGATGTTCTCCATCAGACACCTGATGAGAAGTTTTGGCATTGGAAGATAAGAAATTAGAGTAGGAAGAGGTGTTTTTAGAAAAGGTTACCTTCAATGCTGGGTAGGAAAGTTCAAAAAGTGAATTTACATCTTCACCAATTATTGGAAGGCCAGTGATAGCTGCCACGTCCAACAAGGTAGGACTCATGATACCTGAAGGAAGGATGAATCCGTTCACAGAGGTAGACCAGAACCCTAGGAAGCTAAACAGAAGGTCAAGATTTGGGGGAATCTCATGTTGAGAAAGCATAATGATGTCGTAAATTCCCCATGTTTTCCAATCTTCTCCTCGGCTAGCCGAAACTCGCTTCAGCCAATTGGCATACTGAGGAGCAATGCGAGGCCAGGTCCGAAGGTCATTAGGGCGCTTGTTGATAGAATACCAGTTGGCAGTAATAGGAAGCTCAAAATGTCTGGGATACAAGTGATGGTCAAGAAAGATCTTGCCCTCGTAGATGTCAGAGGTACATGGGGTTATGGTGAAGGAATTCAAAAGCAGAACAAGCGTGTTGAAGCCAGCATCTTGCCCTTGGTTTAATGGTTGCTGGGTGCTAAAAGCCAAATCAGATGAAAATGATGAAGAATCTTCATCCCCATAAGAGTAGGTTTTGTTTTGGGAATCAGAGATGTCAGACATGATTGAAGAAGTGAGGAGAGAAGTTTGCTAGGTGCTTTGAAGAAGAAAATGGTAAAAGTAAGTCAACTAAAGAAAGTTTCGGTTGAATTTATAATTATTCCATGAAAGAATGGTAATATTTTTTGACCGTTTGATTTTTCGGCCAGGCATTAAAAGATAAGGTGGACATTTAATTGGGCATGATGCTCGAAAAACCTAGCTACATTTATTCAGCTTCCTAAAATCAGCTGAAAAATGTAATGGGGCAATTGTTATCAGCCAAAAAATAAGTTCAAAAAAGTAAATTGATATAACGGCTGGCTAAGGGTGATTAGCCGTAGCTAAGGGTGATTAGCCGAAGGAGGATGTAGCTGATGGATAGAAGAACACCCGGCTAAGGGTGAGATGGGCCTTATTACTAGTGGGCCAGGATTGAAACAATAAAAAGCAGAAGCATATTGATTTGTAAGTTGATGGAAGACTAAAAAACTGAAGCTGTTATCAATGGATGCCACAAAACATGCCGAGGAAATAGGAGTTGAACTGTTGAGGGGTAGCCGTTGTGGCCAGAACAGTTAATAATCATGGGTAGGCTAGTCGTGGTTTAGTTGCTTGTTTTTAGGAGTTGGTTGTGGTGGAAGTTAGAGTATAAATACCATTTGTACCAATTTATTAAGGAGAGATCACAATTAATACAACAATTAAGCTTTGTTTATTTTGCTTAAATTTTCAGTCCTTTACTATATTGTCTTTACTTTGTGTAATTTATCTTCCGCAAGTTTATTTCCTAGCCGTTTACAGCTTTAACCTCAAATTCTTAGGCTTCTTAAATTCACCTTAATACAAAACGCTTTCTTTAGTGAGTTTGGGAACGCTTGCTAAAGGTTGGATTTTGCCTTTAGTTCAAATCGTCTGTTTCTTATCAAAATCCATACGTGTTCGTCGGCTGAACTTTTATTCGGCTGAGAAATTTATTTCACATGTTAAAACAGGTGCATAACAACATTCTCCCTCCAAATGATTCTAATTCTATGTGCGTGTATATATATATTGGTAATCAGAAAGAGTACTTAATTTTTTTTGTAAAAATTGAGTTTCTCAATTGTTAACAAATAAACCAAAAAAAAAAAAATTTGACCTTATCCCACTAACTGAAATCAACTACAAGTATAAACCAAAACCATTGATTTCTATCAAAATCCAAATTTCTCATAAAATTATTTAGAGTAAGCTTTTGTTGTTTTTATTTTCTTCTAAGGTTTTTCCCGTCTTCCTTTACCTCTTTTCAATTCTTGATAACTTTAAGGAAAAAGAAAATAGGATAACAAAGCTAACTTTGTTCCCTAACATATCTTTCACTATTATTTATATCAAGCATATTGTTGATACCCAATTTTGTCCATAAAATTTATTTTAATGTTTAATCAAAGACTAATAATCTTGTGTTAATTGATGCTTAATTGCCTTGTTTTACACTTTATTTTTATGATAAAAATAAAAAAATAAAAAAAAATAAAAAAATAATAGTGAAACAGAGAGTGATGGATCTGCATTTTTATTCTTACTACACAACACACTTCACCACAAAACTCCCAATCATATACCCACTCCCACTCACTCACCCACTACACGTACTCACTCCTTCACTAATGCACCCACTCCCACTCACTTCATTAATTCACCCACTCCTTCACTAATGCACCCACTCCCACTCACTCACCCACTAATTCACCAACTCCCACTCACTCACCCAATGCATGTACCCACACACTCCACTCACTCACGTAGAGTCCCATTCTTTTAAATACCATTATCAACAATTTTCATTAGAGACCTTCACTTGGCAGAACGAACCCTCACCATCTTTTTCCTTCATACTCAAGAACCTCCATTCACGTAACTCTCTCAACACACCAAAGCAACCATTACCCTCCACTCTCATCTTCAACCTACATCAAACCATAACTGTCATCACCACCAAGCTTCATCAACCTCCACATCATCTAATCAATCATCAAGCTCCACCAACCATCCAACTGAGTTAATTCAATAATTAACTTACCCATAATTTAACTAAACAACCTTCACCTTCCAAACTCCCAACCACACAACCTCACCCAAGCTCCCAACCGTGAACCTCCATAGCAACCTATCGTAACTCCGATCGTGCCCCCCACCGTGAGCTCTCCTCCCCATCACCGTGAGCCTCTGCTCCAAGACTACCAGATCCGGTTAGCCACACCCCGTCACTATCCTCCATCGCAAGCCAGAACCTCGCGCACTGTTGCGTCGCCCACCGTGTTCTAGCTCCAGTGCGCCATTCGAACCTTCAACCGCGCCGTCCACTTGAGACCAAGTCACTGCTATACCGGTCCGAGCCACCGCACATTACGCGACCGCCACCGCGCCTCAGATCTGCGCAGTCGTACCACCCAATCCGGCACCGGCCAAGAACTCGCGCGGCATCGCCTCAAACTGCCAGATCTGCACCGAACGAGCCACATTCGCCCACCATCGGCCCAAGCCTGAGCTCGTCACCGAACCAGCCATCCCGTCAAGCCCGACCGAAGCTCCTTCACCGTGTGCGAATCTGCGAAGCACCTTGCAGCCGCCCTCGTCGCCGCATGACTGAGCAGCACCAGCGACCTACCAAGGCATCATCGTGCTCTCCTCTCGCGCCATCACCTCACCGTTAGCCTCCATTGTTGCAGCTCCTCTTCCTTGCAATGAAAGTGAGGAGTATTTGAGGTAACTCAGGAGGTATTTTAAGCTATGGTTCAGTTTTTTATGTTTTATTTATTTTGCTGAATTAAAATAAAAAAATAATAATAAAAGATAAAAACAGGATTTTGGGTCACTGATACACCAGCCCACTCATGTTGGATCAGTCTGCAATTGTTTAAAAATGCTATTATTATGTGTTGGGCTTTATCAGGATGTTTGGGTCTAATTCAGTTTAGTTTATTCAAACCTGACAATAAAATAAAATAAAATTTGGTGGGCTTGGTAATTTTTTAGAATGTATAAAAAAAAAAGGGAAAAGAAAGAAAATATACATTATAGTGAGTTAAGGTTTTTTTTTTAGAGTGCTTTTTAAGCATAAGAAAAGTTTTTTTTTAAAAAATAAAAAATAAAAAATGATAAAAATAAAAAATAAAATAATTAAACTTTTTTAAAAGAATAAAATAGGATTATCTGAGTTGTGACAGCTCACTAATCCCGTAATCATTATAATTATCTGAGTTGTGACAACTTGATGATTCAAGTTTTTTTAAAACAAAATAAATCACTAATTCATACAAGTTCAAAACTTTTTTTTTTAGAAAATAATAATAATAATAATAAATTTCACAATAAACTTGATGAGCAATGAGTGATGTCTCTAGCGTGACGTCGAGTTTCATCCATTCAAATCTTAATAGGATTAACTGAGTCGTGATAACTTGTTAATTCAAATTTTTAGAAATTTTTTAAAATTAAAATAATCAATCCACAATTATTTTTTAAAAGAACTACGTGACTTTGAGTTCCCCATTGCACCAGGGAATACGTAGGAGCAGAAATTCATTTCTGTCAAGCCAAATTTAAATTTTCATATTTTCGTTGTTTCTTTTTCTTTTGTAAATAGTTACAACATTTTCCTTTCTAAAGGAGATAAAATAAATATATTTGAGATTATTAAAATTTGCACAACTAACTTAAGGTACCGTTCTTGGAACGAGCAGTGTAGGGTGCTAACACTTTTCCTACCTGTAATCGACTCCCGAATCCAAACTCATTTTCTAAAAGACCAGTTTTCCTATTTTCAGGATTTTTTTGATGTTTTCCCAATTTAAATAAACATTGGTGGCGACTCCATTGATTTTTATCTTTTTCGGTCGTCCCGTCGCGATCCCGGTCGCGACAGATGGCGACTCCACTGGGGACTACTTAGAGAGTCAGGCCGATTGTTAGTTGTGCAAATCATTAATAATTTTTATTTATTTATTTTATCCCTTTTTTGTCTTTGTTTTTATTTTCTTATTTGTTTGTAAATAGTTTTTTTTTCTAATACTTTTATGTAAATATCTAATAGCATTATTCTGTATTTATTCTGACATGATTTATTTTGTGCTTAATTATTAAAACTCTAGGATAGACAATTGTTGGCTGGCTATTGTATATATGTTATGCAGGTTGGGGTATTCTTTTTTTTTTTTTGTACAGGTTTGTATGCTCCCTATACCCACGACACCTACACGTTTATCACACACATTTGAGTAGGGTCCTATACCCAAGTCTGAGTAAAGCCTAAGTTAGGTAGAGGTTGCGTAGTGTTAGCCATTTTGGATGTACATCCTGTTTGGTTATCGCGAAAACCTCATCTAGAGTGTGTCCTTTTCACGAGTGTCCCACACCTAGTGGTTTACCCACTGTTTGTGATCAACATTCTGAAAAGGGACTTAGATCTAGAGGCCTTTAGAATAATAGAACCACCAAATGAAAGATCTCACGAATTAGTAAGACTCATAGATCTTTAAGATGAAATTCCTCAAATTTAAGGGAATCCCTAGGATAAAAAGGGAGCGTACATCTTCTTTACCTATTTATTCCTCATATCATTCATTCTTGCATTTTAAAAAAAAAAATCAATCATAAAAAAAAGTAAAAATACATCATCTTGCATTTTCATTTCTAGCATTCTTTCTTTTTTTTTTAAAAAAAAAACTTCTTCATCTCTATCCCTCATGTCATTCATCATTACATTCTTTTTCTAAAATAATAATAATAATAAAATGCATTCTCTTGCATTTCATGGCATTCTAAGCATTTAAAAAAATTAGAAAAAAATACATCATTTTGCATTCCTAGCTTTTTTTTTAAAAATGAAAAAATAAAAATTTGTACCTGTATAAGTAGTCACTACTTCACAACATGCATATAACCAATTTTGTTTAATCAATACTGATAATTGCATATTCACATCATGAGCAGAAAAGTAGACACTATAGGAGGAAAACGGCTTCCGCAACACCCTTATAGGACTCGTTCCCAAGCTAGGATCATGGATGAAATAGAACAAACTTAAGAGCTGAAGAATGAGGTGAATCAGCTCAGAGAACAAATGTCCAAGATGATGGAGATGCTACAGTCTATGGAAAGTAGAAGGAGCACAAATAGGAATCCCTCAGTGGTAAACGAAGGACATCTGGCCACACCTCTTCACCCGCCTGGTTTTGCTTCAATCCCTCTGCAATACCAGGGCTTTAATCCTCAAGGAGTTGTGATGCCACTCACCATTTATCCAAACACCTCTCAGGAAACCCAAGTACCATCATTTCCACCATATGGCCTCCCTCCCGGATACGTACCACCGTTAGCCGCTAACCCCCTTGATAATACCACCCCAGTAGCAACACCAATTCCAAACCCGCCAAACACTTCCCAAACCCAAGTCACTCAGCCAAATATCAGTGAAGCTCTTCCAACGCAGTACTCATTCCCTTTCTTTATCCCACCATACAGTCTCTCTTCCAGTTTAGTACCACCGCAAGCCTCCAATCCCTCTGATGGCAACATGCCTGCTTCAAATTCATTAAGCACAGCCCAACCGCATGCTTATTACTCTGGTGCTAGTGGAATCTCACCTGTGCAACATCTTGTTCCTACTTTCATGCCACAATATCCAACGAATTCTTCTGCTGAAAATCCTCAGTCCAAAGAGAAGTTTGAAATTCTTAAAGAGAAACTATGAGCCATAGAAGGAGCAAGTGGCTATGGTCTTTTAGATGCTTCAGAGTTCTGTCTTGTCCCGAATGTGGTGATTCCCCCAAAGTTTAAAGTCCCAGATTTCGACAAATATAAGGGAACCACTTGTCCGAAGAATCATCTGACCATGTACATTCGTAAGATGGCTTCGCACGCTCATAATGACAAGCTGCTAATCCATTTCTTCCAAGACAGCTTAACTGAGGCAGCTTCGAATTGGTACACACATCTTGAGCGTGCCTATATATGGAGTTTCAAGGATTTAGCTGATGCTTTCTTAAAGCAGTATAAGTAAAACATCGACATGGCACCCGATAGACTACAATTACAGAATATGGCTAAGAAAGATGTTGAAATGTTTAAGGAATATGCTCAGTAGTGGAGAGAAACGGCTGTTCAGGTAGAGCCCCCAATGACAGAAAGAGAAATGGTGGTCACGTTCATCGACACTTTGCAATCACCCTTTTATGACAAAATGATAGGGAGTGTGTCATCAAAATTTTTGGACATGGTCATCATTGGAGAAAGAGTCGAGGGAAGAATGAGAAGTGGAAAGATAGTTGAAAGTTCAACAAGGACATTTAATGCCAAGAGGCCCCGAACATGGAAGAAAAGAGAAGGAGAAACCCATGCTGTTACTTTTGATCAAAGAAGCTTTACCCAAGGGAAACATAACCGATCACCTAGCAATACTCAACCATCCTTCTAACCTCCCTACATACCTTACAACCCATACTTTGCTCATGTCTCCCAAGTTCCACATTCCCAACCTTACCACCCGTATGTTACCAATGCTTCACAAGCTTATTACCCCCAGCCTCACCACCCAATGATACCTTATCAGACACCATCCCCCACTCAACACCAAACACCCTCTACCTTACCGCCTCAAACAGCTCAACCATGGACCCAAAATCCAAACACAAACCAAAGAAGGCCACCAAATAACCAAGAAAGAAACTTTGTCCATTTTGACCCAATCCCTATGACATACACTGAGTTACTACCCCAACTCATCCGTAACTCTCTTTTGGCCCCTTGCCTGATGAAGCCATTAGAACCCCCATACCCTAAAGGTTTTGACCCGAATGCTAAATGTGATTACCATGCGGGGGCCGTAAGGCATTCCACAGAGAATTGCAAAGTGCTGAAGTTTAAGGTGCAAGATCTAATCAACGCCAAATGGTTAAATTTCAAGCCAAATACTCCTAATGTGGGCCACAACCCTTTGCCTAATCATGGGAATCCTACAGTCAATGCTATAGAGGAGTGCTCTGCCCAGTAACTTATAAGACGAGTGGTAGATATCAAAACCCCCATGAAAGTCTTTTTTAAAGAGCTCTGCAAATCTGGGATGATGGAAGCTAGTATTAAAGAGAAAGGGGGCGACGAAGATGAAATAATGTGCAATCTCCATGGGAATGTGGGGCATTTTATTGAGGAATATGGTGAGTTTAGACAAATCCTCCAAGATCTAATGGACATGCAATTAATGCAAATAGGTCATCTATGTGACAATGGTGACATAAGCATGGTGAATGAGTGTGTTGTTCCACAATTGTAAGAAGGTCAGGAAGCCATAAACTCTCTAGTCCCTTCCATTGCAGGTCCAGCTATCAAACCATTGGTTATCTATTACACTGAAGTTGCAGCTGCGCCATCTCTATATGGCCCAAGGCCCATCACTATTCAAGTTCCTAGCCCTTTTCCATTCAAAAACACAAAGGCAGTACCGTGGAATTATGACGTGCAAATCCTTGGAAGCAATCCTACAAACGATCAACCAAAAGTTTCATCTTATCCGACCTCTGTTGTCACTAATATATCAAGGATCGGAGGGATGACACGAAGTGGTCGCATTTATACTCTGGAGGAGCTATAAAAAGGACAAGAAGAAGAAGAAAAGAAAAGAAACTGTAAAGGGAAGAGCAAGGTAGGAGAAACTTCCATGGGAAATGATGTGAAAGTAAAGGAAGAGTTAACAAAACTAAATGAGTATAAGAAGGAGGTATCTGATGAAGAGGCCTGTGAATTTTTGAAGTTCATCAAGTAAAGTGAATACAGAGTAGTAGATCAGTTGAATCGCACCTCTGCAAGGATATCACTCTTGTCCTTATTGATGAATTCTGAGCCGCACAGAAAAATATTAATAAAGATACTGAATCAAGCTCATGTTTCTCATGACATTACAGTTGACAAGTTAGGCGGTATTATTGGTAACATTACTGCTAATAATTATGTCACTTTCACTGATGATGAAATACCTGCTGAAGGAATGGGACACAACAAGGCGCTACACATTTCTGTCAAATGCCAAGAACATATAATGGCTAGAATGCTCATTGACAATGGTTCCTCTTTGAATGTGTTGTCAAAATCAACTCTCTCCAAGTTGCCTTTTGATGGGACTTACATGAAACCAAGTACAATGATCGTAAGAGCTTTTGATGGGACCCGGAGAGAAGTAATAGGAGAAATTGAGATCCCAGTTCAAATTGGACCTACTATCTTTCATATACTCTTCCAGGTGATGGACATCACACCAACTTACAGTTGTCTCTTAGGACGACCTTGGATTCATTCTCACTGAGCCGTGCTTGTCCACATTACATCAGAAAGTGAAGTTCATAGTTGGCAGTAGGTTGGTAATCGTTTCGGGTGAGGAAGACCTGTTAGTGAGTAAACCACTATCAACCCCTTACATTGAAGCTGCAGAAGAAGCTCTTGAAACTGTGTTCTAAGCACTGGAGATTGTTAATGCCACTTATGTGGAAGAAGGAGCACAAATTTTAAAGCCACGACCATCTAATGCATCCATGATGATGGCTAAGGTCATGCTTGAAAGAGGATATCAATGTGGAAGGGGACTAGGAATTACCAAACAAGGCATTATGAAGTTCCTACAACCCTGTGGAAACAAAGACAGGTTCGGGCTAGGATATAAACCCACCAAAGCTCAAAAGAGAAGGGTTATAGAAGAGAAAAAAGAAATGAGGTTGGCTCGATTGGAAAATCGGGAGCCTAAAGCTGAGGGAATCCCCATCTGTGACATCCGTCAAAACCTTTGAAGTGCAGGATTGGTGTTTCTGAATCAAGTGACTGCTATCGAAGATGATCAACCCATTAATCATGGTGTCAACTTGGTGTACCCTTGTTCCCCAGATGCAGAGCTCAACAATTGGGAGTTCGTTGATTTTTCCATGACCTTTGAAACTGATTCAAAGTAATTCTGTAATGCTAATCCTTTAGCTCACCCAAGGCTTTAGGAAGATATATTGTAAAAGCGGGCTCACAAGTTTCCATTTTAATATTTACTATCAATAAATGCATTTTCAAATTATCTTGCCATTTTTTTTCTCTCTCTTTTC
Organism: Ormosia semicastrata; assembly: GCA_029884595.1. Classification (NCBI taxonomy): domain Eukaryota; kingdom Viridiplantae; phylum Streptophyta; class Magnoliopsida; order Fabales; family Fabaceae; genus Ormosia; species Ormosia semicastrata. Next base: position 131,971,747 of record JAQQTO010000063.1, on the reverse strand, counting down.
TTTTTAGCTTTTTGCCCGACCATTACATTAACCTTTATTCATTACTTCTTTTTATTTGTGTTAATACCGATAAATACAGATCTGAAAGTGACTCTCTTGAAAATGATAGTGCTATGACCCAATTATATGATTTTGACCATCCCATTAATCATGTTGATGAGGATAATGATGACAATTGGGAACCCTCTCCTGAGTTAATGAGATTAATGTAACAAGAGGCTAAAGAAATTCAACCCCATGAAGAGCCAAATGAAGTGATTAATTTAGGGTCAGAGGATGATAAAAAAGAAGTAAAAATTGGCACTTCTATGAAAGAAGATGAGCGAAGCAAGTTGGTTAAGCTCTTATTTGATTATTGTGACATTTTCGCATGGTCGTACCAAGATATGACCGGGCTAGATGCTAGCATGGTTGAACATAAATTGCCATTAAAACCAGAATATCCTCCCGTCAAGCAAAAGTTGAGACGAATGAAGTCAGAGATGTCACTAAAAATTAAAGAAGAGGTTAAAAAGTAGTTTGATGCAGGTTTCCTTGCTGTTGCAAAGTACTCTCAATAGGTCGCCAACATTGTTCCTGTCCCGAAGAAAGATGGGAAGGTACGAATGTGCGTTGACTATAGAGATCTGAATAAGGCTAGCCCTAAAGACAACTTTCCTCTACCTCACATAGATGTACTAGTGGACAACACTGCTTAACATTCATTTTTCTCCTTCATGGATGGTTTCTCGGGATACAATCAGATCAAGATGGCACCTGAAGACATGGAGAATACCACATTCATCACTTTATGGGGAACTTTTTGCTACAAAGTAATGCCTTTTGGATTGAAGAATGCAGGAGCAACTTATCAAAGGGCAATGGTAACTTTGTTCCATGACATCATGCATAAAGAAATAGAAGTTTACGTGGATGACATGATTGCTAAATCTAGAACAGAAGAAGGCCATGTTGTTAATTTGCAAAAGCTCTTTGAACGTTTGAGAAAGTTCAGGCTCAAACTAAATCCTGCTAAATGCACTTTTGGTGTAAGATCAGGCAAGCTTTTGGGGTTTGTGGTTAGCCAGAAAGGGATAGAAGTTAATCCAGACAAAGTTTGAGCAATCATAGAGATGCCACCTCCTCGCACTGAAAAGGAAGTTCGAGGGTTTTTGGGGAGATTGAACTATATTGCTAGATTTATATCCTAATTAACTGCAACGTGAACTAATTTTCAAGTTACTACGTAAAAATCAGACCATAGAATGGAATGAAGATTGTCAGGCAGCATTTGAGAAGATCAAGCAGTATCTGCAAGAACCCCCAGTTTTGGTACCTCCAGTGCTAGGAAGACCTTTTATCATGTACTTGATTGTATTAGATGAATCCATGGGCAGTGTACTGGGGCAGCATAATGAAACTAGTAGAAAAGAACATGTCATCTATTACTTGAGTAAGAAGTTTACTAACTATGAGGCAAAATACTCATTATTGGAACGCACGTGTTGTGCCTTGGCATGGGCAGCCCACCGTTTGAGGCAGTACATGTTTAGTTACACCACTTGGTTAGTGTCTAAAATGGACCCAATCAAGTACATCTTTGAAAAGCCTGCTCTCACGGGGAGGATTGCACGTTGGCAAGTTTTGCTATCAGAATATGACATTGTCTATGTCACCCAAAAGGCAGTAAAAGGCAGCGCCCTTGCAGAATTCTTAGCCAGTCAACCTGTGGAGGAATATGGGTCTATGCAGTGTGAATTCCCTGATGAAGATATAATGGCTTTGTTTGGAGGAGAAGAATCCCTAGAAAAAGAAAAATGGACTTTGTTGTTCGATGGAGCTTCCAATTCACTGGGGCATGGAGTTGGAGCCATACTAATTTCACCCGAAAATAATTTCATTCCAATCACTGCTAGACTGTGCTTTGACTGTACAAACAATGTAGCTGAGTATGAAGTATGTGTCATGGGAATCCAAGCAGTAATAAAATCAAAGGCAAAAGTTCTTGAGGTATACGGGGACTCCGCCTTGGTCATCCATCAACTAAAGGGAGAATGGGAGACACGAGATGCCAAATTAATCCCTTATCATGCTTACATCAAGAAGTTGATTGAACAACTTGACAAAGTCACATTCCATCATGTCCCTCGGGAAGACAATTAGTTGGCTGATGCTTTAGCCACATTATCATCAATGTTCAAAGTAAGCCATGATAGGGACTTGCCACTTATAAAATTGGAAAGTCGTGACCAACCGATATATTGTCAAATGATAGAAGCGGAGCCAGATGGGAAACCATGGTATCATGACATCAAATGCTTTATCCAGAGTAGAGAATACCCTCTAGATGCTTCAGAAAATGACAAAATGACCCTCAGAAGACTCGCAATGGGTTTCTTTCTTAATGGGGAAGTGCTTTATAAGAGGAATCACGATATGGTGCTGCTAAGATGTGTTGATACAACAGAGGCAGAGAAAATCATTAGAGATGTTCATGAAGGTTCTTTTGGAACTCATGCAAATGGGCACGCAATGGCAAGAAAAATCCTAAGGGCTGGGTACTACTGGTTGACAATAGAAACTGATTGCTTCAATTATGTAAGGAAGTGCCATAAATGTCAAACATATGCTGACAAGGTTCATGCACCACCAGTACCTTTAAATGTTTTGACAGCACCTTGGCCATTCTCGATGTAGGGGATGGATGTCATAGGGCCCATTGAACCGAAGGCCTTAAATGGACATCGCTTTATTCTTGTTGCAATTGATTACTTCACCAAATGGGTCGAAGCTGCTTCTTATACCAATGTCACCAGAAGTGTAGTGATCAGGTTTGTCAAAAGGGAGTTGATTTGTCATTATGGTTTGCCAAGCAAGATCATCACTGACAATGCCACTAATCTAAACAATAAGATGATGAAAGAGATGTGTGAGAGTTTCAAAATTGAACACCACAATTCTTCACCTTATCGCCCTAAGATGAATGGGGCAGTTGAGGCAGCAAACAAGAACATCAAGAAGATTATCCAGAAGATGGTTGTAACATACAAAGATTGGCATGAAATGCTACCATTTGCATTACATGGTTATCGTACGTCCGTTCGTAGTTCAACTGGGGCAACCACTTTCTCTTTAGTTTATGGAATGGAAGCAGTACTCCCTATTGAGGTGGAAATACTATCATTAAGAGTGCTGATGGAGACAGGATTAGAAGAAGCTGAATGGGTCCAGACTCGACTTGATCAGTTGAACCTCATTGAAAGAAAGAGATTAGCTGCACTGTGTCATGGCCAACTTTACCAGAAGAGAATGATGAAAGCCTATGCAAAAAAGGTGTGTCCCCGACAGTTTCAAGAAGGAGACCTAGTACTCAAGAAGATTCTTCCCATTCAAAAAGATTATCGAGGAAAATGGACTCCAAACTATGAAGGGCCTTATGTTGTAAAAAGGGCTTTCTCTGGAGGAGCCTTGATTCTCACAAACATGGATGGTGAAGATTTACCACTTCCCGTAAATTCAGATGCAGTCAAAATGTACTATGCTTAAAAAAAAGAAGAAGAAAAAAATAAAAATGGCTCGCTAGGTTGAAAACCTGAAAAGGCGACCTAGGCAAAAATTAGAGTGATCCGCTAGGTTGAAAACTTGAAAGAGCGACCTAGGCAAAAGTTAGGGTTTTAAAAAATGGTACTTGACACATCCGAAGAAATGAATTTACCTCAAGTCACAAATTGAGGCAGTTTGAGAGTATCTGGGCCAAATCAGGCGCTTGAATATATGAAGTCTTGTCAGGAAACACTCCCAATATATGAAAGCTGGATCAAATCATATTCTTGGAAACAAACAAATGGGTGTTTAAGGTTGTATGCATTGGAAATTAGCACTGATCATTCAAGAGAATGTCACTAGAAGAACTGAAAAACTTCGTTCCAACATTTCTTCTTGTAAACCTGTCAATTATAATCCTCCTTGTACTATCCTTCCTGTACTCTTTTTTTCTATAATAATAATCCTTTTTCTTTGCAACCCATTGTTGATTCAATATGCATTTTTCATGATAGTTTTATATTGAGATGTGGAACATGTGACAATGTTGCAAAAGCATTTAGATTTTCTTTAACAATTTCGAAAGGTCATGGGAAATGCAATGAAGTCCTGATAAGAGTATTGGTTAGAGAAGAAGGAACAACCAGACAAATCATAAAGCAAACCAACGAATTTTGACCTTGATCCTACTGTGGGAAAAAGTTCTTAAGGGTTGTGGAACTAAAGTTCTGATGTGCAAAAATAAAAAATAAAAAAAAATAAAACAAAACAAAACAAAACAAAACAAAACAAAACAAAAAAAAAAATTTTACTTACTCAATTTGTTCATGAGAACTCCTACAGTAGGACATTCATTACGTCATGCATCATCTTAGGCATTACATGCATTGTCCTCAAGCGTCACTTCTGGCATCACATGCATCGCCTCTGGCATCACATGCATTATCCTCTGGTATCACATTCATTGTATCTGTTGCATCATGCACCATCTCTGGCATCATATGCAGTTACAAAATTATTGTCTTTTCATTTTTGGGTCCCCGCACCCATTGTCCTTTAATTCCTGGGTCCTCGCACCCATTGTCTTTTAGTTTCTGGGTCCCCGCACCCATTGTCTTTTAATTCCGTGTCCTCGCACCCATTGTCTTTTAGTTTCCTGGGTCCTCGCATCTATTGTCTTTTCATTTTCGGGTCCCCGCACCCATTGTCCTTTAATTCCTGGGTCCTCGCACCCATTGTCTTTTAGTTTCTAGGTCCCCGCACCCATTGTCTTTTAATTCTCGGATCCTCGCACCCATTGTCTTTTAGTTTCCCAGGTCCTCGCACCCATTGTCTTTTAGTTTCCTGGGTCCTCGCACCCATTGTCTTTTCATTTTCGGGTCCCCGCACCCATTGTCTTTTAATTCCGGTCCTCGCACCCATTGTCTTTTAGTTTCCGGGTCCTCGCACCCATTGTCTTTTCATTTTCGGGTCCTCGCACCCATTGTCCTTTTCATTCTCGGGTCCTCGCACCTATTGTCTTTTAATTCCCGGGTCCTCGCACCCATTGTCTTTTAGTTTCCGGGTCCCCGCACCCATTGTCTTTTAATTCCCGGGTCCTCGCACCCATTGTCTTTTAGTTTCCGGGTCCCCGCACCTATTGTCTTTTCATTTTCGGTCCCCGCACCCATTGTCCTTTAATTCCTGGGTCCTCGCACCCATTGTCTTTTAGTTTTCGGTCCCCGCACCCATTGTCTTTTAATTCCTAGGTCCTTGCACCCATTGTCTTTTAGTTTCTGGGTCCCTACACCCATTGTCTTTTAATTCCCGGGTCCACGCACCCATTGTCTTTTAGTTTCCTAGGTCCTCGCACCCATTGTCTTTTCATTTTCGGGTCCCCGCACCCATTGTCCTTTAATTCCTGGGTCCTCGCACCCATTGTCTTTTAGTTTTTGGGTCCCCGCACCCATTGTCTTTTAATTCCCGGGTCCTCGCACCCATTGTCTTTTAGTTTCCTGGGTCCTCGCACCCATTGTCTTTTCATTTTCGGGTCCCCGCACCCATTGTCCTTTAATTCCTGGGTCCTCGTACCCATTGTCTTTTAGTTTCTGGGTCCCCGTACCCATTGTCTTTTAATTTCCGGATCCTCGCACCCATTGTCTTTTAGTTTCCTGGGTCCTCGCACCCATTGTCTTTTCATTTTCGGGTCCCCGCACCCATTGTCCTTTAATTCCTGGGTCCTCGCACCTATTGTCTTATAGTTTCTGGGTCCCCGCACCCATTGTCTTTTAATTCCCGGGTCTTCGCACCCATTGTCTATTAGTTTCCTGGGTCCTCGCACCCATTGTCTTTTCATTTTCGGGTCCCCGCACCCATTGTCCTTTAATTCCTGGGTCTTCGCACCCATTATCATTTAGTTTTCGGGTCCCCGCACCCATTGTCTTTTCATTTTCAGGTCCCCGTACTCATTGTCTTTTAATTCCTGGGTCCTCGCACCCATTGTCTTTTAGTTTTCGGGTCCTCGTACCCATTGCTTTCACAGCAAGTCAGGGCCTTGTGCCCATTGCCTTTAAGTTTTCTATCCAGCTTCGATGGGCACCCTACCCCACAAGTTGTTTGCTTTTTTACTTTTCCGTCCAGCTTCGATGGGCACCCTACCCCACAAGCTGTTTGTTGTTTACTTTTCTGTCTGGCTTCGATGGGCACCCTACCCCATAAGCTGTTTGTTATTTACCTTTCTATCCAGCTTCGATGGGCACCCTACCCCACAAGTTGTTTGCTGTTTACCTTTCTGTCCGGCTTCGATGGGCACCCTACCCCACAAGCTGTTTGTTGTTTACCTTTCTGTCCAGCTTCGATGGGCACCCTACTCCATAAGCTATTTGTTGTTTACCTTTCTGTCCAGCTTCGATGGGCACCCTACCCCACAAGCTGTTTGTTATTTTACCTTTCCGTCAGGTTTCGATGGGCACCCTATCCCACAAGCTGTTTGTTGTTTACCTTTTTGTCCAGCTTCGATGGGCACCCTACCCCACAAGTTGTTTGCTTTTAACCTTTTCGTCAGGCTTCGATGGGCACCCTACCCCACAAGCTGTTTGCTATTTACCTTTCCGTCCAGTTTTGATGGGCACCCTACCTCATAAGTTGTTTGTTGTTTACCTTTCTGTCCAGCTTCGATGGGCACCCTACCCCACAAGCTGTTTGTTGTTTACCTTTCCATCCAGCTTCGATGGGCACCCTACCCCACAAGCTGTTTGCTTTTTACCTTTCTGTCTAGCTTCGATGGGCACCCTACCCCACAAGCTATTTGTTGTTTACCTTTTTGTCCAGCTTCGATGGACACCTTACCCCATAAGCTGTTTGCTTTTTACCTTTCTGTCAGGCTTCGATGGGCACCCTACCCCACAAGCTGTTTACTTTTTACCTTTCCGTCCAGCTTCGATGGGCACCCTACCCCACAAGCTGTTTGCTGTTTACCTTTCCGTCCAACTTCGATGGGCACCCTACCCCTCAAGCTGTTTGCTGTCCAGCTTCGATGGGCACCCTACCCCACAAGCTGTTTTGTAGTTTATCTTTCTGTCCAGCTTCGCTGGATACCCTACCCCACAAGCTGTTTACCTTTCTGTCCAGTTTCAGCGGATAACCGACTCCGCAAACTTTTTACTGTTTTGTTAAGCTTCAGTGGATACTCGACTCCGCAAACTTTGTGTCTTTTCTGTTTTCAAGCTTCAGCAGGATACCCGACTCCGCAAGCTTTTTACCTTTATTCTGTCAAGCTTCAGCAGATATCCGACTCCGCAAGCTTTGTGTCTTTTCTGTTTTCAAGCTTCAGTAGGATACCCGACTCCGCAAGCTTTTTACCTTTATGTTGTCAAGCTTCAACGGATACCCTACTCCGCAAGCTTTTTACTATTTTCAAGCTTCAGCAGGATACCCGACTCCGCAAGCTTTTTACCTTTATGTTGTCAAGCTTCGGCGGATACCCGATTCCGCAAGTTTGTGCCTTTTCTGTCAAGTTTCAGCGGATACCCGACTCCGTAAGCTTCTTACCTTTCTGTCAAGCTTTAGCGGATACCGAACTCTGCAAGCTTTGTGTCATTCTGTTTAATTTTTCTGTCAAGCTTCGGCGGATACCTGACTCCGCAAGCTTCTTACCTTTCTGTCAAGCTTCGGCGGATACCCAACTCCGCAAGCTTTGTGTCGTTCTTTTTTGTCAAGTTTCAGCGGATACCCGACTCCGCAAGCTTCTTACCTTTCTGTCAAGCTTTGGTGGATACTGGACTCCGCAAGCTTTGTGTCGTTCTTTTTTGTCAAGTTTCAGTGGATACCCGACTCCGCAAGCTTCTTACCTTTCTGTCAAGCTTCGGTGGATACCCGACTCCGCAAGCTTCTTACCTTTCTGTCAAGCTTTGATGGATACCGGACTCGGCAAGCTTTGTGTCATTCTGTTTAAGTTTTCTGTCAAGTTTCGGTGGATACCCAACTCCGCAAGCTTCTTACCTTTCTGTCAAGCTTCGGCGGATACCTAACTCCGCAAGCTTTGTGTCGTTCTTTTTTGTCAAGCTTCAGCGGATACCCGACTCTGCAAGCTTCTTACCTTTTTCATCAAACTTCATGGACAAAATTGAATCAATTCCTTTACTTTCCATTTAATTTAAATGTAAAGCAAAGGGGCGCAGCTGTTGATACCTAATTTTGTCCATAAAATTTATTTTAATGTTTGATCAAAGACTAATAATCTTGTGTTAATTGATGCTTAATTACCTTGTTTTACACTTTATTTTTATGGTAAAAATAAAAAAAATAAAAAAATAAAAAAATAATAGTGAAACAGAGAGTGATGGATCTGCATTTTTATTCTTACTACACAACACACACTTCACCACAAAACTCCCAATCATGTACCCACTCCCACTCACTCACCCACTACACGTACTCACTCCTTCACTAATGCACCCACTCCCACTCACTTCATTAATTCACCCACTCCTTCACTAATGCACCCACTCCCACTCACTCACCCACTAATTCACCAACTCCCACTCACTCACCCAATGCATGTACCCACACACTCCACTCACTCACGTAGAGTCCCATTCTTTTAAATACCATTATCAACAATTTTCATTAGAGACCTTCACTTGGCAGAACGAACCCTCACCATCTTTTTCCTTCATACTCAAGAACCTCCATTCACGTAACTCTCTCAACACACCAAAGCAACCATTACCCTCCACTCTCATCTTCAACCTACATCAAACCATAACTGTCATCACCACCAAGCTTCATCAACCTCCACATCATCTAATCAATCATCAAGCTCCACCAACCATCCAACCGAGTTAATTTAGTAATTAACTTACCCATAATTTAACTAAACAACCTTCACCTTCCAAACTCCCAACCACACAACCTCACCCAAGCTCCCAACCGTGAACCTCCATAGCAACCTATCGTAACTCCGACCGTGCCCCCCACCGTGAGCTCTCCTCCCCATCACCATGAGCCTCACTCCAAGACTACCAGATCCAGTTAGCCACACCCCGTCACCATCCTCCATCGCAAGCCAGAACCTCGTGCACTGTTGCGCCGCCCACCGTGTTCTAGCTCCAGCGCGCCATTCGAACCTTCAACGGCGTCGTCCACTTGAGACTAAGCCGCTGCTACACCGATCCGAGCCACCGCGCATCACGTGATCGCCACCGCGCCTCAGATCTACGCAGTCGTACCACCCAGTCCGGCACCGGCCAAGAACTCGCGCGGCACTGCCTCAAACTTCCAGATCCGCGCCGAACGAGCCACCTTCGCCCGCCATCGGCCCAGGCCTGAGCTCGTCACCGAACCAGCCATCCCGTCAAGCCCGACCGAAGCTCCTTCACTGTGTGCGAATCTGCGAAGCACTTTGCAGCCGCCCTCATCGCCGCATGACCGAGCAGCACCAGTGACCTACCAAGCCGTCACCATGCTCTCCTCTCGCGCCATCACCTCACCATTAGCCTCCATTGTTGCAGCTCCTCTTCCTTGCAATGAAAGTGAGGAGTATTTGAGGTAACTCAGGAGGTATTTTAAGCTATGGTTCAGTTTTTTATGTTTTATTTATTTTGCTGAATTAAAATAAAAAAATAATAATAAAAGATAAAAACAAGATTTTGGGTCACTGATACACCAGCCCACTCATGTTGGATCAGTCTGCAATTGTTTAAAAATGCTATTATTATGTGTTGGGCTTTATCAGGATGTTTGGGTCTAATTCAGTTTAGTTTATTCAAACCTAACAACAAAATAAAATAAAATTTGGTGGGCTTGGTAATTTTTTAGAATGTATAAAAAAAAGGGAAAATAAAGAAAATATACATTATATTGAGTCAAGTTTTTTTTAGAGTGCTTTTTAAGCATAAGAAAAAGTTTTTTTTTAAATAAAAAATAAAAAATGATAAAAATAAAAAATAAAAAAATAATTAAACTTTTTTAAAAGAATAAAATAGGATTATCTGTGTTGTAACAGCTCGCTAATCTCGTAATCATTATAATCATCTGAGTTGTGACAACTTGATGATTCAAGTTTTTTTAAAACAAAATAAATCACTAATTCATACAAGTTCAAAACTATTTTTTTTTATAAAATAATAATAATAATAATAAATTTCACAATAAACTTGATGAGCAATGAGTGATGTCTCTAGCGTGACGCCGAGTTTCATCCATTCAAATCTTAATAGGATTAATTGAGTCGTGATAACTTGTTAATTCAAATTTTTAGAAATTTTTTTAAAATTAAAATAATCAATCCACAATTATTTTTTAAAAGAACTACGTGACTTTGAGTTCCCCATTGCACCAGGGAATACGTAGGAGCAGAAATTCATTTCTGTCAAGCCAAATTTAAATTTTCATATTTTCGTTGTTTCTTTTTCTTTTGTAAATAGTTACAACCTTTTTTCTTTCTAAAGGGGATAAAATAAATATATTTGAGATTATTAAAATTTGCACAACTAACTTAAGGTACTATTCTTGGAACGGGCAGTGTAGGGTGCTAACACCTTCCCTACCTGTAATCGACTCTCAAATCCAAACTCATTTTCTAAAAAACCAGTTTTCCTATTTTCAGGATTTTTCTGATGTTTTCCCAATTTAAATAAACATTGGTGGCGACTCCATTGATTTTTATCTTTTTCAGTCGTCCCGTCGCGATCCCGGTCGCGACACATATAAATCATATCTCATGAAGAACAAATACATATAAATAGTTTACAATAAAATTCCATAATGAATGAAATGTTAGATTTTAAAGTTAACTTTGAATATATTAATTTTTTTACAATCCAAAGTTGATAAACTCAAAGATGTTGCCTCAATTTTGAAGCCTATTTGTGAGTTTTTAGCAAATTATTTACCTCAATTTATTGTGTTTAAGATAAAGCTTACAAACAAATATATCTTTGTGAACACTTAATTTTGTTCGGATCCTTAAAACTATTTTTTAAAAAAATAAAAAAAATAGTAAAATATTTTTTTATTATTAATTACACTCATTTCTTTAATTTCTGATCCAGATCAAGTATAGTCCAATAGAAAATATGTTCTGGTCCATTTAGCTACTTTGGCCCATTTTGTTTAAAGTTTCTAAAAAAAAAGCAACAAAGAAAAGGAAGCAACGTAGCAGCAATGGCCAACACTTGAGCCAAAAGCCTTTAATGCAATTGAAAGAGGCAAACCTTGAAAGAAAAGAAGAAAGAGGCTATCATTGTAGAATCACACAAGCAGCCAAGCAAACAAAGCCAAAAAGAAAAAGACAAAAAACATGCAAGTTGAACAAGGGCAAAAATGTTACAAGCAAGACCAAGAACAAAAGGACAAAATGAGCTTTCTTGATGATAGCAGAAAAAAGAAATACGAGTGATGCTAGAAATTTTCAGAATGATACACCAAAAGAGAATAGAGCTGCTGCCAACATGCTGAGACTCAAGAAAAAAGTGAACAAAAGATCTAAACACAGAAATGGAAGGTTGCAGTCCTGCAAGAGAAAAGAAAAATAAAGCAACCAAAGAAAATGAAGTAGAAAGGGACTGCACATCTATTCTCATGCATGCCAAGCTAGAATCTCGTTGTGCCTATATAAAGGGGAACAATGTAAAGAAAAGGGGTTGATTGGTTTTGGGGAGGTTTTTTGTTTACGTTTTTCTTCCTAGTTGAAAACTTTGAACTCACCTGTAACTACTACTACTTGCTACTGGTGAGAAAAGTGGGGAGTGAGGAAAAATGAGAAGTGAAATTGTAAAGAAAAAGAACTGAATAGAAAGAAACTTTCAGTGTTTTTTCTGAAACTCTTAGAGTAGCACACACTTCACAGTCTACCTTTCTATCTAAACAATGCCCCAACATCACCCTTGCAAAATCAATCACAGCAGCACTCCCATAACTAAACCAAGCAAATCCACACCCAAAATACCTTTTTACTAAAAAAAAAACATTTTCCATGAGAATTCATCCCTACAGTCAAAGTGCTAAAAAAAAAATAGACACAAACCATCAATCCTGTAACACAGCAGCTCCTCTGCCCCCGACCACCGGCGACCACCCCTAAGTCTCTGCTACCTCCTTGCCCAGACCCCAGCACCAAACTGCATCGTCGAACTCGGATAGGAACTCACAGATCCGGCTAGCACTGACCCGTGACCTGCGTGACGCCGTCGTCTCCTCCGCAAACTGCACCATCCGGATCCGATGTCCCCACTAGACCATCCTTCACCGCGCTCCTCTGCCGCCATCTCGCTGTCGTCATCATCGTACCAAAAACCATTGGCGACGCTCTGCCTTCACACTCCAGCCGTGCAGAAACCAGATCCAAGCCTAGCTGTGCACCGCCGATCAGATCTCCCCCTCAGCCATTCAACCACACGCCGTCCACCACCCCCAAACACCATGGCAACCACGCAGCTCGCACCCCATTCTTACAGCCACGGAGCTCTTTGCCTAACCACCACTGTGCCCTCCTGTTACCTAGCCGTGCAGATCCACCAAGCCGTGGAACTCCCCACCCATGCCTCTACCTATTGTGCGTTCATTTTCTAGAGAAAACAGAGGATTTGGTTCCTCTGTTAGTCTTCTTTGTTTTCCAAGAAAAAGCCTTTTTCATTTTTTTTTCTTTCAGAGGCTAAAGTCTCTTTTTGTTTCCTTTTTAAATGTTATTTCATTTTTTTAAAGTATATAAAAATAAAAAGGTAAAGACCAGTTTTAGATTAAAAAATATATATATAAACCACTTTTACGTGGTTGTCTTCCACTTTTTTTTTTACTTTTTTTGTGTGTTCATGGGCCAGTAGCCTATTTATGATGGATACATTTTTTTTTATTTAAAAAAAATGAAAATAAAAATGATATAAAAAAATACAAAAATAAAATGATTAAACCTTTGTTGAGAAAGAAGAAAACGGGATTAGTTGAGCTGTGACAGCTTGTCAATCTCGCAATTTTTTTTTGGAATCATTTAAGTTGTGACAACTCTATGATTCAAAGTTTTTTTTTCTAAGCATAAAAATTAAATTTTCATAATTTATCTGTTAATTTCATTTATGTTTTAACAAAAGGAGTAAAATAAATATTTCCAAGAGTTATCAAGAACTTCCACAATTAATTTAAGGTACCGCCTCAAGACGGGTGTATTAGGGGTGCTGTGAGATTAAGTTTCAACCTAGAAAGCACGGACACGCCATTTTACTGGCGTGTCTGCGTGTCGGACACGTGTCCGACACCGACACACGATGACGCGCACACGATACACGTCTCCGAGTGTGTCTAATTGAAAAATTCATTTTTTTTTGCTCGGACACGGCTAGGACACATCTCGGACACACCGTGGACACATATTGGACACAACCCATTAAAATTCTAAAAAAAAATTACTGTGTGGCAGTGTACTAATATCACGACCCACAAGCCCAATATCACCCGACCCACCCTCAGGAAAAATCTTCTATTCTTCCTCAATACATTGTGTTCACTGTGTGCTAATGATTCAAGTTTCAAGTGAGTTTCACTCTGGTCAGGTGGTTAAATTTTCAATTATTGTTGGTTTCTTTTCTAGTTATAAATGAAGATACTTATGTTGTCATTGAGGAGTTGTGTTTGAAATGTTTATAATCAAAATTATATATATATATATACACATGCCGTGTCCGTGTCCTAAAATTTTTGAATTTGGTGTGTCCATGTGTCCGTGTCGTGTCCCGTGTCCGTGTCCGTGTCCGTTTCCGTGCTTCATAGGTTTCCACCCTTCCCTCTACATAACTGACTTCCGAATCCAATTTGGTTTCAAAGATTTTTTTTTAGTTTTTTCAATTTTCCTCAATTAAAATAAAATTAGTGGTGACTTCATTTCTTACTCATAATAATATTATTTTTTGCTGCTCCTGCTGCGATCACGGTCACGACAGATGGCGACTCCACTGGGAAAATTTGAGAGTCGAGCTTTTGAAAGTTGATTGTGCAAATTTTGTAGCATTGATATGTTTGTTTTACTCCTTTTATTTTTTGTTTTATTTTTCTATTTTGTTTAAATTTTTTATTGATTACTTTAACTGTGATTCTATTTTATCATGCAAACCTTAGGATAGAGGATTTTTTGGAATCTTGTTTTGTGTTCGTTTTATTTTGCAGGATGTGAGTAGTCTCTAGAATTATGAAGGTTTTGTATGCTCCCTACACACACTACACCTACATGTTTATCACACAAATTCGAGTGGGGCCCTATACCCGGGTCTGAGTGAAGCTTAAGTTAGGTAGAGGTTGCGTAGTGGTAGTCATTTTTGATGTACATCCTGTTTGGTTATTGCGAAAACCTCATCTAGAGTGTGCCTTTTTCATGAATGTCCCGCACTTAGTGGTTTACCCACTATTTGTGGTCAACATTCTGAGATGGGACTTAGCTTTAGAGGCCTTTAGAATAGTAGAGTCACCCAATGAAAGTTCTCACGAATTAGACAGAATAATAGATCCTTAGGATAGAACTCCTCAAATTTAAGGCAATCCTTTAGGGCACAAAGGGAGCGTACCTTTTCGTTATCTTTAAATTTATCCATCATTGCATTTTTAAAAAAAAAATCATATTTTGCATCCTTGCACCGTGTTTTCTTTGCAATACTCCAATCTTTTTGTCCTTCCTGAGGCAGATTTGTTAGAGAATCGTTAGAACTCAATCAAGATTTGACAGTGAATATCTTTGATAAAAAGGAATATGGGATCAGATCACAAGGATGCAAGCTTGAAAAAGACTCTGCGACTCAAGGCTAATAAAGTTAACACTGAAAGCCTAGTAATTATGGGACGAATGTTGAAGAAGACTCAACGTTTGACATTTGCAACAAAGTATGGAAAGGTTTTGGATCTGTTAGAGGTGAATGTGCAAGTGGAAGCGATCACCACAGTGGCCCAGTATTATGACCCTCCTCTTAGGTGTTTCACTTTTCAAGATTTCTAACTAGCTCCCACTCTGGAAGAATTCGAGCAAATCCTAGGTTTGTCATTGGAAGGTAAAAAGCCATACTTTTATAGGGAATACTATGCATCCATCCAAATTGTTGCAAACGTTTTGAAAGTGCACACAAGAGACCTCCAAGGTGCGCAACAGAATAAGAATGGAACCAAAGGGTTTTCAAGAGAATACCTTGAAGGACAGATGCGTCACTTAGCCAAAAGTGGAGATTGGGATGCTTTCATAGATGTGCTAACCCTCACCATTTACGACACAGTCTTGTTCCCTAATATTGATGACTATGTGGATTATGCAGTAATTGATGTGTTCCTTGCCTGCTAGTTCCACACCGACAACCCTGTCCCAGCCATTCTCGCAGATGTTTACTCTACCCTGAACTTTTGTCACGAAAGGAATGGTAAAAGAATCCTCTGCTGCTTGCCAGTGTTGTATGTTTGGCTCACAGCTCATGTTTTCAACAGATCATACAAAGCAGAGTGCCCTATCGCTGACTTTAACATGTACCAGTTGAACACCAAGGACAACCGCGAATGGGCAGACCATTTGGCGAAATTGGAAGAAAAGCAAATAAGATGGTATCCTCGATGGAAAGATGTAGAAACTATTATCTACCAGTGCAGAAAGTTTCCAAACATACCCCTCATGGGTACACGAGGATGTATTAATTACAATCCAACCTTGGCACAGCGACAACTCGGTTATCCTATGATGGGGCCACCTGCAGAAGCCCAAATAACCTCTTTTGTTCTTTACTATATAGATACGGAAAACACTGAATCACTTCAGGATGTCCGAAGTGCTTGGGACAAAGTCATCTGAAAAGGAAAAGAACTAGGAGTCTGAAGTTATGCAGCCAAGGAAGATTATCGCCAATGGGTTAAGGACAGAATTCAAAAAATCAAGTTACCATTCAAGACCCCAACAATCCCTATGGTTGGTGAATCTTCAGCTTTGATCGTGATTGAGGATGAAGAGATGAAAGAAATAAAAGCAAGGTTTGTAAAAATAGAAGAGGAAAAAGAAAAAATGGAAGTTGAGTTGAGAGAGATCCGCCAGGCATGTGCGGCCTTAAAGCGAGAAAATACTAAAAATGACCATACTCTTGAAGGGGCTAATAAAAAGATGAAGGCAGAACGTGATTACATGCTAAAAACCAAACATTGTCTAGGGGCAGTAAACAAGGAATTAGGGCTCCGAAGGCAAGAAAGGGATAGGGTCATGGCTGAAAACCAACAGCTTAGGGAGCAGCTCAAGAGTGTCAAAGCAACCCGGAGCGATGCAATGCGCCTGGTAGAAGAAATGAGGTAGCAGATGGAAGTGGCATCTAAGCGATATGAAGATATGATAAAAAAATAAGAAGCTCCACATGAAAGAGACAGTTGTAAAATATGAGGCAACATTGCAATAAGAACAGAAAAATATGAAAAAACTGATGGATCAGGTAGAACAACAAAAAGGGGACATCGGTGGATGGAATAAGGAAGTCCATTTTTGGATGAGTCGCTTTGCAAAATTGGCGTGTTTGGCTAATTCGGTAATTACGGATACTCCATATCATTTGAAGAAAGCCGATCAGATGGTCAATCCTTTTGAAACACCGGTAGAAATCAATGATTTCATTGAGTACTGTAAGAACCTTATAGGGCAGATGAAACAGATGGCTAAGGCCTATTCAGATAGGGAATAGTCTTCTTCGGCTAGGTCATGATGTATTCATCTAAGAAGCAATGTATTGTCATATCTTTTCAGTTGAATGAATGAAGTATGCTTGTTTCGACACTCATTTTTTTGATCTCATATTTCACTTGAGACTTAATACTTTTGAACGAGATGTTCTGGGTAATAGTCATAACAAACAAAGATCAAATATACTCATTTCAAATCTACTTGGCATAAAACCACTAACGGTCCTCTAACAAATAATGAACACAATCACCGATCTTCTAAAATAATATTAATAATAATAATAATAATTTTACCATTTTCAGGTAAAAACTTTGAACCATTACTCGTCCTCGAAAAACGTAGATCGCACAAACCCGGACCTACGAAACTAGGTCACAAACTAGGCTACAAGAGATGTCAAACTCAGAAAGAAACTTAAGTCAAGAGATGGATGAAATGAGAAGAAGAATCAATGCAATGGCAGAAGGACAATCAAGGGTCGAAGATTTACTGAGACAGTTAACTGAGACCCTTAGAACAACAAATGGAACATCTGTCGGCACTGGGGTAAATGCAAATGCAAACAACAATGTGAATGAGGAGGGTGATTCCATGAACAAAAATCATGAAGGGGAGAAAAATAATGTAGAAGTCACTCATGAACAGCCGGTGAAAATATTCCTGAACAGCAACTCAGAAAAAGAAAAATTAAGAGATGAATTGATTGGAAAGATGCAAGAGCAAACTAAAGCCATTCAAGGCCTTAATCTGTATGGCTCAGTGGGAATCGATGAACTGTTCTTTGAGGTTGAAGTTAATATTCCCAAAGACTTCAAAATACCATACTTCTCAAAGTATGATGGAAGCACCAATCCAAAGTTTCATCTGAAGACTTACATAACCAAAATGGCCATTTGGTCACGGGATCAAAAGTTCCTAATCAATTTCTTCCATGAGAGCCTGACCGGGTCAGTTTTGGAATGGTACATGCAACTTGACCATTCAAAGATTTCTTGTTGGGATGATCTGACAAGTCTATTCTTGGAGCAATATCGATTCAATATTGACACCGCACCTACCCGAGAACAACTAGGGGCAACGCAAAAAAAGAATAACGAAACTTTCAAGCAATATGCTCAAAGATGGAGAATGTTAGTAGCTCAAGTTCAACCCCCATTGACTCTATCATAAATGAGTTCGTACTTTATGGGGACCCTAGGAGCACCTTTTATTGGGCTGATGACAGGTGCTGCCCACAGAGATTTTTCTGATCTAATTTCGGTTGGAGAAAGGATTGAGAATCTTGCAAAAGTAGGAAAATTACCTACTAGAAGTACAGAGAACCATTTTCCTAAGAAGGTGGCGCCAACAAGGAAGAAAGAACCAGAAGTCAGTTATGTGCATAAACCAAACTCATGTTTTCCTCGTAATCCACAACCATACCCCTCTTATCAAGCCCCTTCACCTGCTTTTCCAGCTTACCAAACTTCATACCAAGTTAACAATGTTCCCTCACCATGTCCCGTCTATACCAATCGTCCTCCCGTACCTCGAAATCCAGGAAACTAAGGGTATGCTCAACCCCCGTTGAATCTACCCCCTTTTCCAAAGTTGCCAATCTCCAATGCTAATTTGTTTCAACAGTTGTTCGATGCACATTTGGTTGCATGCGTTCCTTCTCACCCCATGGTGCCCCCATTTCCAGCCTGGTACAATCCCAACGTAACTTGCAAGTTTCATATGGATAACCCAAGACACTCAATCAAAGATTGCGAGGTATTTAAAACCATAGTGAGGAGATTGATTTCTTGCGGAAAGCTAGACTTTGAAGAGAAGAAGGGACCTAGCATTACTAGCAACCCAATTCCAAATCATGGGAAGGGAATTGTAAACGCATTAGAAAAGGAGAATGAAAGACTTTAAAATGTAGCAGATGTCAAAACTCCTATGAAGTTAATATTCCAAGGTCTTGTCCAAGCAGGCTATTGTTCCTCAGTAGCCTTGGGTGATGTAGGGTTTGAATATGATACCGAAGCTTATTGTGAATACCATATAGAGAAGCGACACAATATTAAGGGTTGTCAGGAGTTTAAGGCTCGGGTGCAAAGATTCATGGCTTTGGGTGTAATAGATATTACTCAAGCAAGAGAGTTCACCAAAGAGATAGATATTGTGGAGCATCTAGTCCTCAAACTCCCACGTACTAGTGAAGTTCCAGATTCTTGGAAAGTTATCATAGCAATAAAAAAGCCTACACCTTTTCCCTATAGTGATACACATGATGTGCCTTGGAAGTATGATGTCAAGGTAAAGACGCAAAGTAATATAAGACAAATTGCTTTAACCCCTATTGCTCAGATAGCAGAGCCTGCACAAGCAGTGTCAAGTGTCGCGGGCATAGGAGGGATCATAAGAAGCGGCAGGTGCTATGGACAAGAAGATAAGATCGGGAAAGGAAAAATAGGCTTCATAGAAACAAAAGAAGATGATGAAGAAGAAATCCTAAAAATCATGAAGTAAAGTGAGTATGATGTGGTAGAACAGCTCAGAAAAACTCCAGCTCAGATCTCTCTATTGTCACTCATCATAAATTCTGAACCTCATTGTAAAGCACTACAGAGAGTGTTAAATAAAGCCTATGCGAAGCCGGATGTTACTCCAGAAAGCTTAGTGAACATGGTAGACCTAGTAAGGCACATCAACGTGATCCCCTTCTCGGAGGAAGAAGTGGTACATTCGATAGGGAATAACCCACGTGCTTTGCATATCACTTTGAAATGTCAGGGGTATGTAGTCGCAAAGGTTTTGATTGATGGGGGTTCTGCCTTGAACGTCCTCCCGAGGACAACCTTGTCCCAGCTGGCTATGAGTATAGAAGACCTGAGGCCTCAAGAAATGACAGTGCGAGCCTTCGATGGAAGGAAAAGAGGAATTGTGTGAGAAGTAACCCTTCCACTTGAGATAGGCCCAAGCTGCTTCCAAGTGTTGTTTCAAGTAATGGATATTGAGTCTACATATACTATGCTTTTAGGAAGACCATGGATCCACGTTGCTGGTGTTGTTCCCTCGACCCTACACTAATGCCTGAAATACATTGAAAATGGATGTCTGGTTACCATTCGAGGAGAGGAAGAAATATTACTGATGAAGCCTACTTCAGTGCCTTATGTTGAAAACACAGAGCTGGAGGTGAAAAAATTCTTACACAGTTTCCAGTTAGTGGAATCAAAGACAAAGAAGGATGAGTCATCCTCTAAAGATGTTCATCAAATTATGACTCGCATCATGACCAATAATGGTTACCAAGCCGGAAAAGGTTTAGAAATTCAGCTGCAAGGAACCAAGTCTATGATCACCCTGTGGGAGAACAAAAACAGATATGGTCTAGGATATGAGGCACCTTTGGAAGGTATGATGAAACACAATTTAGTTCTCAATGAAGGAAAAAGGGAGAATGAAGTAAAAAAGACGATTCCTCATCTGAAGGAGACATTCACCATCCCTGCCGAGGTTATCAATAGAACCTCCAATCATCAGGTCCGGTTAATCACTAACGGTGTAGACGAAGACTCCAGAGAAGACCATGTTATCCAGCCTTCTATCAACTTGAAACCTCTGAACAATTGGCGATCTGAGGCGTTAATGGATGTGATTGTCATAAAGTAATTGTTTAGTCGTGATGTTATCTTAGACTTTTGTAATGCTGAATTTATGCTAACTCTTGTCGAAGCTTAATGTAATGAACTTATGTGTTTTTATAGTATGATTATTTGCTCATGTTATTTTTCATCAAAGTTTCAATGCAATGAACTTGTGTGTTTCTCAGTTGATTCACTGCTTTAGTTCTTTTCTATCTTTGATTTATGCCTTTGTTTAGCCTTGTCCAATTACCATATTTTCTTTCTATTTCTAATCGGGCGTAAATAAATCTTCCAGGGATTTGGGTCTAGTAGAGGCATTGTCCCATGAAAGGATTCCTAAAAGCTCAAGGATGGATTCCTATTCAATGATGGATATAGATAACTATGACTCAGATGAAGATAGGAACGTCACTGAGGAGTTTGCCAAATTGGTAGAAAGGTCAGAAAGAGACTTCAGCCTGAATCAAGAAGAAGTAGAGGTGATCAATATGGGAACTAATAAAGATAAGAAGGAGTTAAGGTTAGTAGATAACCCAGAACGTGAAAGTATGATCAAGTTATTCAGAGACTACATGGATGTATTTGCTTGGTCTTACCGAGATATGCCAGGGCTGGATCCTAGCATAGCTTCTCACAAAATTTCGCTATACCCCAATGTTGAGGCAAAAAAGCAGAGATTGGAAAGAATGCACCCTGAAATGTCTTTAAAGATCAAGGAGGAAGTCACCAAGCAATTAGAAGCAAGATTTTTAGAAGTATAAAGGCACCCAGAATGGGTAGCAAATATCGTCCCCATTCCAAAGAAAGATGGAAAAGTCAGGATGTGTGTGGACTATAGGGATTTGAATAAAGCTAGCCCTAAAGATAATTTTCCATTACCTCACATTGATGTCCTTGTCGATAATGCAGCAAGAGGTCATAGATTCTCTTTTATGGATGGTTATTCTGGTTACAATCAGATTCCTATGGACACGAGTGATAAAGAGAAGACCACTTTTGTCACGTCATGGGGAACCTTTTTGTTACACAGCTATGCTATTTGGATTGAAGAATGTTGGGGCCACCTATCAGCGTGTCATGGTTGCTTTGTTCCACGATATGATGCACAAAGAAATTGAGATATACGTGGATGACATAGTTGTTAAGTCCAAAGAAGGGGAAAGTCATATGGTAGTGTTGCAAAAGTTGTTTGAAAGACTCAGAAAATACAAGTTGAGGCTAAACCCGACAAAATGTGTTTTTGGTGCGTCGAATGGAAAATTGCTTGGTTTTGTCGTTAGCAAGAAAGGAATCAAAGTGGACCCTGATAAAGTCAAAGCAATATAAGAGATGCCTGCTCCCAAGACTGAAAAGGAGGTAAGAAGCTTTCTCGGGAGACTGAATTACATCGCTAGGTTTGTAGCCAACCTGACCAGTACTTGCGAGCCAATCTTCAAGCTACTAAAGAAACAACAACCAGGAGAATGAGATGAACATTGTCAGGAAGCTTTTGAGAAGATAAAAGCTTACTTGCAAAGTCCTCCTATTTTGGTGCCACCTACACCTGGTCGTCCTTGGATATTATACCTCACGGTATTACAGACATCCATGGGAGCAATGCTAGGGCAGCATGATGAGACAAGAAAAAAAGAATAGGCCATCTACTATTTGAGCAAGAAGTTCAATGAGTGCGAGTCCCGCTACATGGCAATTGAGAAGACATGTTATGCACTAGCATGGACGTCTAGAAGGTTGAGGCAGTACATGTTGTACTATACAACTTGGCTTATCTCAAGAATAGACCCGATAAAGTACATATTCGAAAGTCCTCATGTTTCCACACGAGTCTCCAAATGGAAAGTGGTTCTTTCCGAGTTTGACATAAAGCACATAACTCAAAAATCTATCAAAGGGAGCGTAATTGCAGATTACTTAGCTGAGAACCCACTCAATTACAAGTAACCTGTGACATCTGATTTCCCTGATGGGGACGTTTTAGCAGTTGAAGAAGAAGAGTCAAATGAAGAAGACATATGGAAGATGTTTTTTGATGGAGCAGTCAAATGTATGGGAGCGACATAGGTGCAGTAGTCACCTCACCAAGTGGGAAGCAATACCCAGTAGCCATCAAGTTAGAGTTTGATTGCACCAATAATGTTGCAGAGTATGAAGCTTATGCTCAAGGGTTAATGTTTGCAATAGAATTGGAAGTGAAAGAACTACAAGTATATGGAGATTCAGCACTGATAATTAATCAAGTGAACGGGGAATGGCAGACTATGGACCCAAAGTTGATTCCATACCAGAAATATTTAATGCAGTTGATCGAGAAGTTTGAAGGGATCACCTTTTCGCATTTGACTCAAGATAAGAACCAATTCGCAGATGCTCTAGTCACTTTGGCTGTAAT
Organism: Ormosia semicastrata; assembly: GCA_029884595.1. Lineage (NCBI taxonomy): Eukaryota > Viridiplantae > Streptophyta > Magnoliopsida > Fabales > Fabaceae > Ormosia > Ormosia semicastrata. The sequence continues at coordinate 131,949,060 of JAQQTO010000063.1, read as the reverse complement.
GACCAATCTGAATATTCATGTTAATGTGCAACCCATCCGAATAAGGGCAAAAAGTGAACTGGTTTATTGTTCTAATGTTGAGGAAGAAGAAGATGGTCAGCCCTGATTCTATGATATCATGCAGTACATTAAGTTTAGAGAATACCCATCAGGGGCAAATGAGACAGATAAAAAAAGCATCCGTCGGCTTTCTATGGCTTTTTTTTAATGAGGAAATACTGTACAAACGAAACTATGATGGCACACTCCTCAAATGTATAGAAGCTAAGGAGGCCCTCACCATCTTAACAGAAGTTCATGAAGGAATATATGAAACTCATGCCAACGGTATCATGATGGCTCATCAGATCCTACGATATGGTTATTACTGGTCCACTATGGAATGTGATTGCATAGAATATATTCGAAAGTGTCATAAATGCCAAGCATACTCTGACCGCATTAATGCACCACCTGTCCCATTGCATAATATGGTGGCACCCTGGCCTTTTTCAATGTAGGGAATCGATGTTATTGGGCCAATAAACCCGAAAGCTTCCAATGGCCATAAGTTTATCCTGGTAGCAATTGATTATTTCACCAAGTGGGTAGAGGCTGCTTCCTATGCCAAAGTCACTAAAAAAGTTGTCCTTAAGTTTTTGAAGGTAAACACCATTTGTCGGTATGGAATTCCTGAAAAGATTATCACAGATAATGCCCCCAATCTCAATAGCGCGGAAATCAAAAGTCTATGTGAGAGGTTTAGGATCAAGCATCACAATTCTGCTCCCTACAGACCCCAGATGAACGATGCAGTAGAAGCAGCAAACAAGAACATCAAGAAGATAGTAGCCAAAATGGTAGTCAACTACAAAGAATGGCATGAGATGCTCCTCTATGCTCTCCACCCTTATCGCACTAATATCCGATCTAGCACTGGGGCAACACCATTCTCCTTGGTCTATGGTATGGAAGCGGTTTCCCTATATAGGTCGAAATCTCATCTTTAAGAGTGTTAATGGAAGCTGAGTTAGAAGAAGCAGAATGAGTAAAGACTCGGTATGAGTAGTTAAACATGATTGAAGAAAAGCGATTAAAAGCTATCTGTCATGGGCAACTATACCAAAGAAGAATGGCAAGAGCTTTCAACAAAAAAGTGCGCCCTAGGGAGTTCCAAGCAGGTGACCTGGTTTTAAAGAAAAAACTTCCAAACCAAGAGGATGCCCGAGGAAAATAGGCACCGAGTTATGAAGGGTCGTATATGGTTAGGAAGACATTCTCTGGAGGAGCCTTAGTTTTAACAGATATGGACAGAAATGAATTGCCAAGACCGACAAATGCTGATGCAGTCAAAAAGTTCTATGCCTAAAAAAAAGAAAGAAAAAGAAAAATAGCCCGTTAGGTCAAAAAACCCGCGAGGGCAGCCTAAGCAAAAGTTAAGGCATCTAAATTAGGCAAAAAATTTAAAATTGGCAAAGGCTCTCCTAGGAGATGTCACCTGAAGGGCTCACCCAGACAGCAAAAAAAAAAAAAAAAACTGGGGCAATTTTAAACGGTGATCGATAGAAGAGAACTTGTGTCACTGGTGGTTGTAATATGCATTTAAGAATTAGGACCTATCTAATGAGAAGAAAGGAATCCTAACTGGGGCAATTTCCTGTCACCTTGCCTTTGTATCATCCTTTTGTACTATTTGCCTTTACGTGCTTGTGAACATTCAAATCAATTAAAATACTTTCCTTTCTTCTATCATGTTCCTTTCTTTTATATTTGTGAAGTCACACATGTTTATTACAAAATGCTTTGATAAGAGGGAATATAAATTCAGTATCATTGATTTAACAATTTAATGGCAATCCTCTAACTAATAAGTTAGATCAAGAATGAATCAGAAAGTTCAAACGAGGCAAGAAAAGCTCTCAATGCAATTCGCAATGTTGAGAGGGAAACTGTGTGCCTGCTGAGCAAACTCAGAAGTAAAGTAACCCCAACGTCTGAAGATCGCAAGGAACTTGAAACAAGTTGATAAGCCTTAGTTTGCGAGAGCCTGCGCCCAGGTTTGATGGATCAAAATTTTTCGAGGAAGCAATTAGCATCAAGTGTGCAAGAGAAAGGCTTTGACATAATATTTTCAATCTATTGATATGATCTTTAGATTTTGAGTTGCAGGAATGAACATTGCAACATCTTTCCATAAGCTGCAATAACTTGCGAAAAGTGATGTCTCTGGCTTTTGTGCCAAGCTTCACTATAAAAGAACAGCGAAATAAAAAAAAATTGGGCCAAGCTCACCGTCTTTTTATATTTTGGGTTAAGCCCACTGTCTTTTAAAATTCTGGGTCAAGCCCATTGTCTTTTTAAATTTTGGGTCAAGCCCATTGTCTTTTAAATTCTAGGTCAAGCCCATTGTCTTTTAAATTCTGGGTCAAGCCCATTATCTTTCTAAATTCTGGGTCAAGCCCATTGTCTTTTAAATTCTGGGTCAAGCCTATTATCTTTTAAATTCTGGGCTAAGCCCACTATCTTTTAAATTCCGGGCCAAGCCTACTGTCTTTTTAAAATTCTGGGCCAAGCCCACTGTCTTTTTAAATTTCGAGTCAAGCCCATTATCTTTTAAATTCTGGGCCAAGCCCATTGTCTTTCAAATTCTGGACCAAGCCCATTGTCTTGTAAATTCTGGGCCAAGCCCACTGTCTTTTAAAATTTCGGGCCAAGCCCACTATCTTTTTAAATTTCCGGTCAAGTCTTTCTTTTAAATTCGGACCAAGCTCATTGTCTTTTAAATTCTCGAGTCAAGCCCACTGTCTTTGTAAATTCTGGGCCAAGCCCACTGTCTTTTAAATTCTAGGCCAAGCCCATTATCTTTTTAAATTTCGGGCCAAGCCCATTGTCTTTTTAAATTCTGGGTCAAGCCCACTATCTTTTAAATTTCGGGACAAGCCCATTGTCTTTTAAATTCTGGGTCAAGCCCACTGTCTTTTCAAGTTCCGGGCCAAGCCCATTGTCTTTTCAAATTTTGGGCCAAGCCCACTGTCTTTTTAAATTTCAGGTCAAGCCCATTGTCTTTTTAACTCGGGTCAAGCCCATTGTCTTTTCAAATTCTAGGCCAAGCCCACTGTCTTTTTAAATTTCGGGTCAAGCCCATTGTCTTTTAAATTATGGGTCAAGCCCACTGTCTTTTAAATTCCGGGCCAAGCCCACTTTTTTTTAAATTATGGGTCAAGCCCACTGTCTTTTAGATGTCGGGTCAAGTCCACTGTCTTTTAAATTTTGGGTTAAACCCATTGTTTTTTACTATTTTCAGTCATAAAGTCACACAAGGTCATTTAAAGTTCAAAAAAATAAAAAAAAAACTCTTTTTAATCAATAAACGTCCAACCGAGTTGTTTTTTAAATTTGCGGTGAAGCTCATTGTCTTTTTTCACCTTGGTAGGATTAACGATGTTGCGATAACTCGTAAATCTTTTATCTCAATTTTCAATCGGCGTCAAGCCTTGTCCGTTCACATCATCTTTTACAAAATTTACGTTCACGCTCACTTTTTTTACAACGATAGTATGAAAAACTATGGTTATTCATAGTCTCTAGTCAAGTAAGAAAGAAATAGAACACCCAATTTTGTCAGGATCCTTAAAACTTTTTTTAAAAAAAAAAAATAAAAATAAAAAATAGTAAAATATTTTTTATTATTAATTACACTCATTTCTTTAATTTCTGATCCAGATCAAGTATAGCCTAATAGAAAATATGTTCTGGTCCATTTAGCTACTTTGGCCCATTTTGTTTAAAGTTTCTATAAAAAAAAACCAACAAAGAAAAGGAAGCAACGTAGCAGCAATGGCCAAACACTTGAGCCAAAAGCCTTTAATGCAATTGAAAGAGGCAAACCTTGAAAGAAAAAAAGAAAAGGCTATCGTTGCAGAATCACACAAGCAGCCAAGCAAACAAAGCCAAAAAGAAAAAGACAAAAAAACATGCAAGTTGAACAAGGGCAGAAACGTTACAAGCAAGACTAAGAACAAAAGGACAAAACGAGCTTTCTTGATGATAGCAGAAAAAAGAAATATAAGTGATGCTAGAAATTTTCAGAATAATATACCAAAAAAGAATAGAGCTACTGCCAACATGCTGAGACTCAAGAAAAAAGTGAACAAAATATCTAAACACAAAAATGGAAGGTTGCAGCCCTGCAAGAGAAAAGAAAAATGAAGCAAGCCAAGAAAATGGAGTAGAAAGGGACTGCACAATCTATTCGCATGCATGCTAAGCCAGAATCTCGTTGTGCCTATATAATGGGGAACAATGTAAAGAAAAAGGGTTGATTGGTTTTGGGGGGTTTTTGTTTACGTTTTTCTTCCTAGTTGAAAACTTTGAACTCACCTGCAACTACTACTACTTGCTACTGGTGAGAAAAGTGGGGAGTGAGGAAAAGTGAGAAGTGAAATTGTAAAGAAAAAGAATTGAATAAAAAGAAACTTTCAATGTTTTTTTTCTAAAACTCTCAGAGTAGTGTTAGGGTCAAAACGTGTTGCCCATTTGCTAACCGCAAGTGTACGGGTCGCACAAGTAATACAGATACGGAGTAAAAGTTCGTTCCCACGAGGATATTCAATTATAAAGCTAAGTACTAACCAATAGCTTAATCAATTCTACACAAGGACATAAAAATAAGAAAATAATAAACTAATCTAATCTATAAAAACAATAAACCTAAAAGCGGTTAGGTTTCAGAAATCCTCCTTCACCCCCTACATCTATCAACAATATGCAATCTCCCTTATAAACACAAATGCATTGATTAGGTTAGCTTGAGAATCTTCATTAGTCAAAAGCCTATGTCTAGGTCAATCAACCCTGGTTTCTACTTGCCTAACTCACTAAGTTTCCTTGAGAGCCAGAGCAACTTCCACTCATGAACGATCTATTCTCAATCACACACTATACATGGCCAATAGGTATATTTCTATCCTATTAATGAATCAACTCATCCAAGCTAATTGAACTCGCCGAACATGCATCAATCATACCATATCCATATCAACAAATCCCTATGTCTAGTTCATTTGCCAATATTAGGATCATGCAATCGAGGCCAATCAAGAACAAGCATTAAACACGGATAATGATTGAACCATAATCAAACATCCACACAAATTCAGAGAAAAACACATCATTAATATAAATAAAAGGATTCAAAGTATTCCTAAACAAAGCTTAGCTATACAAAAGATAAGGAAGAGAATAGAGAAAGGAAAAGAGAAAGAAACTCATTGATTTGTCTCTGAAGCTTGAATCCTCCTTCAATCTTTTGTCCTGGCCTCTAATCCACCAGCAATGAAGATCTAGCCAAACTATCTAACCTAAAACTAACTAAAACTAAGTAAAAGAGAGAAACTAGAAATGGAAATGGCCAAAACGGCCAGAACCCTGAAAAACTAAGAAAGAATGAGAGAAAAACGCATGAAAATCTATTTATAGGCTCAGCTGGCCGCCTCCACGCCACGGCGCCCACGTACTCACGTCGCGGCGCCCAATGGGTCGGTCTATTTATGCCGCGATGCCCACTTCACTAGGTCGCGGCGCTCTTGCCTCGGGTCCAAGTATGGCCTGGCTGAAAATCCTCTCAGTGCCGCGGCGTGCTCTGCCTTGCGTCGCGGCATTAGCCACTGAATTGCTAATTTGGCTTCCTCTTCCTCTTTAAGCTCAATTGCTCCATTTTTAACCTTGTTTGGAGCCCTTCCTATCATAGAGAAAACACTAAATCAGTAACATATATAAATCTACCTAATCCATGATCGTTTAAGCACAGTTTTGCACAATAGCACATCAGAAAGGTTTAGAATCAGAATATGACAATTATAAGCACAAAACCCTCCAAATATGTATTTAAATAAGGAAATAACATTCATTCTAGAACAAGGATAGGGCACAAATAACTGCATTCTATGGGGTTATCAAGTAGCACACACTTCAGAGTCTACCTTTCTATCTAAACAATGCCCTAACATCACCCTTGCAAAATCAATCACAGCAGCACTCCCATAACCAAACCAAGCAAATCCACACCCAAAATAGCCCTCTACTAAAAAAAAAACATTTTCCACAAGAATTCATCCCTACAGTCAAAGTGATAAAAAAAAAGACACAAACCATCAATCCCGTAACACAGCAGCTCCTCCGCCCCAGACCACCGACGACCACCCCGAAGTCTCTACAACCTCCTTGCCCAGACCTCGGCACCAAACTGCATTGTCGAACTCGAACAGGAACTCGCAGATCTGGCTAGCACCGAGCCGTGACCCGCACGACGCCGTCGTCTCCTCCGCAAATCACACACTTCAGAGTCTACCTTTCTATCTAAACAATGCCCCAACATCACCCTTGCAAATCAATCACAACAGCACTCCCATAACCAAACCAAGTAAATCTACACCCAAAATAGGCCTCTACTAAAGAAAAAAAATATTTTTCTGTGAGAATTCATCCCTAGAGCCAAAGTGATAAAAAAAAAAGACACAAACCATCAATCCTATAACACAGCAGCTCCTCCGCCCTAGACCACCGACGACCACCCCGAAGTCTCTACAACCTCCTTGCCCAGACCTCGGCACCAAACTGCATCGTCGAACTCAGACAGGAACTCGCACAGATCCGGTTAGCACCGAGTCGTGACCCGCACGACGCCGTCGTCTCCTCCGCAAATCGCACCATCCGGATCTGACGTCCCCACTAGACCGTCCTTCATCGCGCTCCTCTGCCGCCATCCCGCTACCGTCATTGTCGTACCAGAAATTGTCGGCGATGCTCTGCCTTCATACTCCGATTGTGCAGAAACCAGATCCAAGCCTAGCCGTGCACCGCCGCTCAGATCTCCCCCTCAGCCATTCAACCACACGCCGTCCACCACCCCCAAACACCATGGCAACCACGCAGCTCGCACCCCATTCTCGCAGCCACGGAGCTCTTTGCCTAACCACCACTGTGCCCTCCTGTTACTTAGCCGTGCAGATCCACCAAGCCGAGGAACTCCCCACCCATGCCTCTACCTATTGTGCGTTCATTTTCCAAAGAAAACAGAGGATTTGGTTCCTCTGTTAGTCATTTTTGTTTTCCAACAAAAGCCTCTTTCATTTTTTTTTTCAGAGGCTAAAGTCTCTTTTTGTTTCCTTTTTAAAATGTTATTTCATTTTTTTTAAAAAGTATATAAAAATAAAAAGGTAAAGACCAGTTTTAGATTAAAAAATATATATATAAACCACTTTTACGTGATTGTCTTCCACTTTTTTTATTGCTTTTTTTTGTGTTCATGGGCCAGTAGCCCATTTATGATGGATACCTTTTTTATTTTTTTTATTTAAAAAAAAATAAAAATGATATAAAAAAATACAAAAATAAAATGATTAAACCTTTGTTGAGAAAGAATAAAACGGGATTAGTTGAGCTGTGACAGCTTGTCAATCTTACAATTTTGTTTTTTGGAATCATTTAAGTTGTGACAACTCGATGATTCAAAGTTTTTTTTCTTCTAAGCATAAAAATTAAATTTTCATAATTTATCTGTTAATTTCGTTTATCTTTTAACAAAAGGAGTAAAATAAATATTTTCAAGAGTTATCAAGAACTTGTACAATTAATTTAAGGTACAACCTCAGGACGGGTGTATTAAGGGTGCTGTGGGATTAAGTTTTCACCATTCCCTTTACATAACCGACTTCCAAATCCAATCTGGTTTCAAAGATTTTTTTTTTAGGTCTTCCAATTTTTTCTCGATTAAAATAAAATTAATGGCGACTTCATTTCTTACTCATAATAATATTAATTTTTCACCGCTCCCGCTGCGATCACGGTCGCGACAATCTTGTAAAAAAAAACATATATATATATATAACTAACCAAAGTTATCAATTTTCAAAATCACTACTATGGTATGCATGGCCGGTTCTGTAGATTTGGCTGCAACCCAAAGTTATTTGGGTTAGGTTGAGTCTGATTTTACTCAAATTTAGAGTTGAGATTGGATTTTAAAAATAGAAAAGAAAAAAAAATTGAAATCAAAATCGGATTACACTTGGAGTAAATCTGTCTGGCACAATACTGTATGCATAAATGTTGTTTTGATCATTTTAATGTCATTCAAATTAAGCTTTTTTAATATAGTTATTTTGGTAATCTTGCATTTTTATTACTTAAACTGTTTACACATGTACATGGATATGTTTATGCAATTATTTATTTTGATATTTTCAAAAGTTAATTTATGACAATTTAATTTACAATCAATTTTGTTTGACATATTTCTTTTTTTTTTTTGTCATGATGACATATTTCTCTAGAATACTAGAGAAATAAGGAATGGATTTTGTTTTTGGGTCTGAATAATAAGGAATGAGTTGAAGCCCTGTCCTGAGATATACATTGAATTAGAACTGAGCCTAAAAATTTACACTGATCAAAAGTTTAGCCAAGAACAAGTCAAATCAAAACCAAACTCAACCCAATTCACGTATTATTGATGAACCCTCCCCCAAAAAAGGAAAAAAAAACCATAATTTTTTATTTTAATTGTACCAAAATGATTAATCTTAATTTTTTCCTCAGTTTTAAAGCTTCATGTGTGTGTCTGTGTTTTTTTTATGAAACATTTACGTATAGTTACGTAAACACATCACGCTTGAAATTGATAAGCAAAGAGGGAGAAATCATGCAGCGAAGATAGCTTCGTAATCACGAGAAATAATAACTCAAATAGTTTTTTACTAAACTTTTTAATTAGTAAAGATAAAAATTTTAAACGTATATAATATCCATAAAATAAATTATTTGACAACCATGCCTTACAAATAATTTTGTAAAGGCTCCAGTGAGATCTAGGTGTGACCGTATGAAGAACAGATATAAAATTTCCCAAATGTCTGAACCACCAGGAAGTGTTCTTTATTTATTTATTTTTATATAAAAGAAACCATCAGGAAGATAATACACATGAAATAAACTATGAAATGGTACGATTAGAATAAGATATTAGAAACAGGAAAATATCCAGAACGATCCAATGTATTGATCCTATAAAGCTGAGTCAAACAAACATCATTTAAGAAACTGGAATCATTTTGTACCGCACTGTTATTAAAAACGGGAGCTAAAAATCTTACAAATATATGGACAGAAATTGATGAACATGACACTAAATCTGATTTACAGAACAAAATTGAGTAAGAACCTAAGAAGTACAAAGGAAAGAAGGCTTGGAGCCAAACCTTTATGCACAGAAGGTCTACCTCAGACAAACGTTCATTTAATTTAGAAGAACAATTTGCAGAAGGCACAGCCTCATCATTCCAATACTTAGCTTTGTTTGGTATGACCAGGAGCTGAACCATCTAACTTCAACTTTTGAAGACAGTAATTGCAATGTTAGAACAGAAATGAAATCCTCCTGCAGTATTTTTAAGAGTAGTACTACATAGCTAGAAAAAATTTGACAAAATTCACCCATATTCAATGGTGATTTTCGAATAACACAGAGTAATAGGAACCACTCATTCATCCAAGAGTCGATCACAATGCCAACTCATTCTGGCTCCTATTTTGTCAAATTAATTCAGGCTATCTAGCATTTTCCATTTCTTAAACGAGCCAGACAGTCCTAAAGTTGATTTCCTTCAGCATGCTACACACCCTCACTGCTACAAGCTTCCGCATATCTTCTTCTCTTTGTCCTCTTTCAAAGTTTCTATTTCTTGGATAACTTTATTATTCCCCTCCTTTTCTTCCCCAAGTTTTCCCATACCACTGATCATTTCCTCACAATTAGCTTCTTTCATGCTATCACTTGCTGTTTCATTTATAACAGTATCCTCATTGTCCACCATGTCTTCCTCCTTCACAGCTTCTATCACCTGAAGAAGTTCAAATGGAGTAGCAGCTGGGTCCAGCACCCTGCAACCCTTTGGGGCATCTGGAGCTTCTTGACCAGTGAGTGAATATGAAGGGACCTGATGAGAGAACCGAAACATCTCTTCCCTCGGAATGATATTGATTTCTCTCGGATCTAAGTAGTGGTGAAATACTGTCTTGAACCCAGCCACTTTGACCAGAGGAATAACAATTACACCGTGCTCTTCAGTGAAATCCTCAAGTACTTCAACTATATCAAACTTATGTATAACCTCATCTGCTGTTAGCTCATTCCAATCAGGAGACCAATTCCTATAGAGGGCCCAAACATCCCCTTTCCTGGGATATATACAAATGGTTCCATGATTTCCTTGTCTCCACCCAACCTTGTGAGAAAAAAAATTAATGGAGTTACAGATTTCATGTTTGCTTATTCTGAAATCCCCACAAGTTTTTGAAAAGCCTGAAGCAACCCAATTTAGGGGGCCCAATTCACTGTTGGTCTTCGAGCTGAGCCAACTGATCCGCATCCTGAATGGTTTTAGAGAGATCACACTGTGGATCATTACATAATATCGAGGCATCCCATCATCATCATCATATGCAGCCCATACTTGATTTTCACCAAAAGATCTTTCAGTTCGATCCTTGTAAAATTCATGGAAATCAGGATCTGGGACATCTATTGGCATTGTTTCCAAAACTTTTATGCCAATTTTCGCAATAGTAATTGCAAATGACTTGATAGCTTCAGATCCACTCTTTCTATGTTCTGACTTCCCAATGTTACTTTGAGCACATGTCTCAGAGTTTCTTAAAGATTTTTCTCCTTCCTCATTTGCTTTCTGTAAGCCATCTCCACTCTCTTTCACCACAGTTTTATCAACAGTATTTGACTGAATTTCCCTGAGTCTCTTGCTAATTTCTTTCCTAGCTTTTTCCATAAGAAGATTCTGAAGTTCAACCGGGGAGACATCTCTTGCACCACTGTTCTTATTGATTCCACTTACCCTACTATATTCAAAATTACCCTGTTTAGATCTGCACAAGTTAGATGCTCCTACTGTTCTTTTTCCCAGTCCCGTTCGATTTACAGGTTCCTTACCATGGTTACTCACACTTGGATCCTCCATGCCCCCCTTTCTTCTCTTAGCAGGATTAAAGTAACCTTTTTTAGAAACATGCTGCTTCCTTCTCAAGGCCTCTTCCCTTTTCGTAGCTGCTTGTGCCTCCTCACGTTCTCGCTTCACTTTATCATATGCTTGCTGAACCACACTTGCAGCTTGAGCCACATTAGAAACACCAGAAGTTTTTGAGAATGGAGCCCACTGGAAATTGGTATGGTTATAAGAGTCAGTTTTACTATAACCCCCTGCTCCAACATTTGGGGCTGCCATGTTGTTCTTTCCGGCATTAGACCTGCTTTTATTAGATACTTGGCGATTGAAATTTTTCTGATGCTGTGAAAAGTTCCATGAAGTTGCAGGTCTAATACCACTTGAAGGTGGAGGAGCAGTTTCTACAGCCAAAAATGGCTCATGGCAGTTGGGACACAAGAGTTTAAGGTTAAGATAAATTCTGAGATACTCATACTGCATTTTGCATCGATGGCAAACAGTCCAAAATGTATTTGATTTTGACTTATGGGTAGAAGACGAAGTGTGTTCTTTAGCAGTATTCTTCTGAGTCCTAGCACTTGAAGGGGTAGTGTTAGTAAAATTGTAACTGCCATTAGCCCGTGTCTGTGCTGATGAACCTCCAAACTTAGTTGAAACTTTCCGTGCTTTTGCAATTCTCTTCTCATCATATGCTGCCCTTTTAGCCTTATCTGAGAGTAAACTCCACGCCTCCGAAATAAGTTTAAAAGCCCCATCGGCTCCAATGGACTTGTTCTTATCAGGGTGAAGCATGAGAGCTAGCTTCCTGTAATGTTTCCTAACTGTATCATCATCGGCATGGGGGTCTACACCAAGTATACCATACCAATCTGCTTCTCCATTTATTTTAGTCTCAGCAGAAATATACACATCAAGTGTTGCTACCATTTGAGGAATACCCTCAAGAGCAGGAAATAAATTTTGGGCCTTCAAAGCAAACTTCTTTGCACCCAAAGTATCCTTTGCAATAAACTTCCTCTCAGCAATTTCTTTAGCTCTGGTGGCCTCATCCTTATTGCACTCCATTTCTCTGGCCTGCCTTCTCAATGTTCTTGTCTACTTTCTCAATACTTCATTGTAATATAACATCAACATTTCTCTATCAAAAAATATTTTGTTCAGCATAGTTTGAGTTCCCATACTGCTTCGAAAAGCAATTCATCCATGGCAATGAACCCTATAAGGCAAAAACATATTTTAGTTAAGAAATTAATCACTTGTGCAGCATTTTGAATTCAACAAATTGAAAGATAGAAAATACACGGGCAATATTATTTGGGCAATGCTACATTACACTCGAGTGCACAAATCCATCACCTATTCATTGGTCAGCAATTACAAAATATGAGTGCTACACAGTTATAAAGAGTGGGACCTACACAAGTTAGGAAAATAATCAAAGCAGCGCTTGAGCATTGCGTACCGCCACAAGACCCATATTAATTTGACAAATACAACTAATAAGAGTATGTGAGTTGCACAAACTAAGTTTTTGTGGAATCGGATTGGAAATGAATGAATGGGTTTGTGCAACCAAGTTTTAAAAAGTGAGAACTGCACAAGTTGTAGAAAAAGCTCAAGCAGCACTCAAGCATTGCGAACCGCAACACAACCCATATTATTTTGACAAATACCACTAATTAAGAGTACGTTAGTTGCACAAAACCAAGTTTCTTGTGGAACCGGAATGGAATGGATTGGAAATTAATGACTCTTCATGTTTCGGTGTTTGGTTCAGGAAAGGAACGTAATTTCATTCAACTCCATTATGTTCTCACATTTGGCACACGGAAACGGAATCAACATATAAAAGAATCACAATCGCAATCGTAATTAAATGAGAACAAATAAGGAAAACAAAACAAAAATGAATCTTAATCCTAGTTGTCTATAATCCATCACAAGGCACACAAGCTCATAACTGAAAATGGAAAATCAAATTTGTTTAGCTGAACTAAGCAGTAATAAACAGAATCCGAAATTACCCAGAGCTCAAGAACTCAAAACTCGACGATACCGAATCTTCTAGAAGCCGGTAAGAGAACCTCAACGCTTCTGGTAATCACAGCAAATTCCGAGTGAGAGAGAGAGAGAGAGAACAGAGAGGCTAACTTCGTTGACGGAATCACCGGCGGCGATGATGGCGATGCCGGCGAGGCTCTAAGAGGCAAATGAAACCCTAAAATGTTAATATAAAAAAAATTTTAAAAAAAAGAAAGGAATAACCCTAGAATCAGTTGAAGTTGGATTGAAAAGTGAGAATAAAAGCAGATTCAGTTGAGAACTTGAGATATATATATATAGATAGGATTGGTAAAGGAAGCAAAAATGATAAGAAGAATGATTTTGTAGAGTGCAGAATTGAATTGAATTGAAGAAAAGTGGGAGATGGTTGATGACTTACAGTTACAGAATTGAATTAAAGATCGTTTCAAAGAAAAACAAGAAATGATTTGATTTTCCTGTGTGTTTCAGAATTTGGTTATCGACGATGCCTGGCTCATGCCTCTGCCTCCTTTTGTGTAATCTCTCAAGTGGAGCAAGGTGAACATTAAACAATGAACGCACCTCTATTCACAAGATTTTTGTTTTATTTTCATTTTTTAATTAGGAAAGTTGTGGCACATGTTTTAAGAGAAAAAGAAAAAAATTACTATGAGGTTTAGCATCTTCTTCTTTTTTTTGACATAAGGTTTAGGATCTTAAGGGGCACCCTTCCTCATGGATTATGTTATATGAAATTTTAGTTATATACATAATACATGTACTAGTTTTTAGATTTTTTTTAAAAAATTAAATCGAGCTTTTATATATACACAGAGTATATTTAAGAAGAAGAATTTTTATTGTGTGAAAATAAGAAAAATAAATTTTGACTATATATATATATATATATATATATATATACGCCTAATGAGATAAATTTTTATTGTGAGAGAATGAGAAACGTAAATATTGACCATATAACTATACATGGATGGTCAAGATTAAAAGTTACTTAAAAATCATGTGATCACTTTAAAAAGTTATATACATTTATGTTCAAATGATCAAGATTAAAATATAAATACATGTAATTTTTTTAATGATCATATAACTTTTAAATAACTTTTAATCAATGGTATATTTGGTATTTCATTTCCGATGAAAAAGAAAAGGAAAAATATTTAGTATTTCTATTGCTTGGTATGGCTTTAATAATTGAGATAAAGGGATTTGGAAGGATTTTGCATCTATGAGTCTCATTATTTTTTCATCCTTTTCTTATTGAATGGAAAAGGGAGGAAAGGAAGAAGGTAGAGAAATTTTTTGTAGGTCTGCCAAAATTTATATTTATTTACATATATTTCTATTATTTTTTTAATGAAATCAAATAAAAGAAGGGAAAACTTCTTTCTTTTTCATTAGATGTTACTCAACAAAGAGAGTGATAACTTTTCAATTCCCTTTTTCCTTTCTTCTTTTCCATCATCTTTCTTTCCTTTCTTTTCATTCTCTATACCAAATAGACCCCAAATGGAAGTTGATTATGTATTCTTTTTTTTTTATGAGGAGGAAAAATCTCCAACTAATGCTTTGTTTAATATGGGTTTAGAAGAGGGAAATGAAAGGATGAAAGTGGAAGAAGAGGAATATCTCTTGTTTGGTATCCATTTGTGGATGGAAAGGGAAATGATTTAGAAGAATAATATATTTTCATTGGTCCACTATTTTTTCATTCCTTCCATTTTGGAAGGAAAAGAATGAAAATAAAAAGAAGATAAGTGTTTTGATGAGTCTCACTATATATTTACATATATTTTCATTTATTTATGAAAATTTTAATTCGTTTCCTTCATATATAAAATTGAACAAATGAAGGGAAACATTCCTTTTTCTCTTTTTCTATTGGGTGATAGTAATACCAAATACCAAGTTAGTGGAGTGATAACTCCTCTCCCTTGCTTCTTTTTCCATTTTTTTTTGTTGTATTCCTTATTTTTCTTTTGACTCTATAATACCAAATAGACCATAAAGAGTAACTCTACAAAAGAAAAAAACATGGTAAGGTCATTTAGGAGAATTCCATCAAACCCATGTGAAGGCACTTCAAGCAAGTGGAGGCCAAGAGCAATTGAATGAGCATATCCACCTAACCAATATGCAACAAGATTAGGCTCATGATCTTTTCTTTTCTTTTATTTTTTATTGACATGAGATTACCCTCACAATATTGAAATAGGGTTATGATATAAAACATAGAGGAATAATTTTAAATTTTTTGAACTACTCTTCTTAATAATATTTCTAATTATTAAATAAAAAATAATTGAACTCTTTTTATATTTTTAAGATATTAAATATATTAATTTTTTATTTAATATTTTTTTATTAAATATTAGGATAATTATTAAAAATAATTTTTAAAAAGATATAACAAAGCTCAAAGCAGATTTGCTCAAGTGTCATACCCTCACATGATTATACTTTTTTTAGATGTATGCATATATCTAAATTTTTCAAAAAACCATTTTATATTATTGTTACAATCTATTAGGACTCAACCATTTAAAGGTTTGTTTGTTATAGATTCCAATTGACACAAAAGATACTTGGAATGGTTTTCAACACCAAAACACACTCTCTAAAAGCATTTAACCAAAGGAAGTTTGTGCATGTTTAGAAAGGATTAATTTTAAAAAAATAAGCATTTATTTTTTAAAAAAATCTCTTTGGATTATACGATATTTTAAATATAAAATAAAGTAATTTAAACATACAATTCATTGTTTCTTTTAATCAACAAAGGTTTGCGTTGGTTAAAAATAAAAACAAACATACTATAAATGGTTGAGGTACAATAGCATCACCCATTAAAATATGCTCAACTCATTATTTTGAGTTGATCATATTTTCTTTTATAATCAAATCAAATTAATTTAAATTGAAAATACAAATGGGTGATAAAAAATGAATTTAAATTAAAAAAAATTAAAATTGAAAAAATAAATTTTGTTTACTGTTTTTAATGGAAAATGGTCATTTTTGTTTGATTTTTAATATTTGATTTTATTTATATAATCGAATCAAATTAAACTAAACTTATGATGTGTGTATAAAATTTACATATTTTATGCTTATTTAAAACACACATTATTGAGTGAATTTTGAATCCACTTAATTAAATATGTCTTTATTGTGTTTTGTAAGAATTTAAGATTTTTTTTGTAGAATTTTGGACATAGCTACTAAAATCCTAGTGAAGAGCATAAGAATTTTGTTACAGTGTTTTTAGTATAACTTTTGTTATAAACCTCGGATTAAACAAATCTTCATGGCTATAGAAAAATGAGAAAAATTCCTACAAATTTTATGAGACATCGAAGCCTAATTCATGCGTTAAGAGGGTGTAAAATCATGTGTAAAGTAGCTGACGAAGTTTGACCAAAGTCAACATTGCATTCTTAAATTTTAGGAATCAATTTGGATATTTACTTGGAATGAAAGTAATCCTTACTTGTGACCAAGCATTCCTATAATTAATGCAACGATCTCAACGAGATCTTCCTTAATCTTATTGGAATATTTTGTTTTTTTAATTTATATGAAATAATCTAAAAGAAAATAAGAAACAAGAGATTTAGTTAAAAATTTATTAAGAAAAGTATTGTTGTCAAACTTGTGGCATAACTTTTTCTACAAATATGTGATTTACCTAATTTCAATTGCATTTGAAAACTAAGAAAGAGATTTACAAATTTTATGTTGACAACATTTTTTAATTAAGCTGCTATTAATGTAAAGTTTGCACCCCAAGTAACAACAAAACAAGATTTGACCCAGTTTGCCCTAAATTCCTTGAAAAATTATAAATAGAGGGTAAAGCCAAGGATTTTAGGCAACAACGACAGAGGCAAAGAATCCAACTTTGGAGGCTAAGAGGAGTTTATCATTAAAAACTTCCAAGACCTTTCTCTTATAAGATTTTCTTCATGGTGTTTCTTTTTGTCAGATGGGTCACCAATTATTAGGCCCATGCTAACTTAAAAAAAAAAAAAGAGCACGTTGCATAGGCCAAAAGGCCCATTATTTGGTTAGTTTGAATGTGTGTGTGCTGCTTGAGTCAGCAGCCGAGAAAGGGAGAATTTGAAGAAATAGAAAACGGAGAGAACAGCGTCTTCCAGCAGCCGAGAACAGTGTGTGCTAGCGGAGAAGAGAATTTGTGGAGAAAATTTGTGCTCTTCTATCAGATGTTTTTGATATGTTGATCCTGGTAGTGTAAGCTTTATTTGGTTTTAATATCTCTCTATTTTTTGTTCTCTCTGTTGCCTAGCTAGATACCCATTGGTGGGTTTATTGTGTTGTTATCCATCTTATTGGTGAAGATTAATTTTTCTGTTGATCCCTGGTGGTTCTAGGAGGACTTGTGGTGTACCCATTAATTTTATTAGTGGAGGATTTTTACTAGACTAGGTCCCGTGGGTTTTTCCCTCACATTGGGGGTTTTCCCACGTTAAAAATCTGGTACCTATTAATTTTATTTTTCTGGTCTGTACATCCTATTATTTGCCTAAAATTATTATTTGTTGCTTGAGAAATTTTCAGAGCCTATTGTTAATTGCACAGGGGGAAAAAGTGATCCAATTTGCTTCTGCCTGTTGTTAATATTTGTTATCTTTTCCCAACAACTGGTATCAGAGAGCTCCTTGGTTGGGACTCTGGTTTGTGCTCTTAAAATGGGAGAAGGCGATGTTGCTGGTACTATGATTAAATTAGATTATACCAATTACTCAATATGGAAATCCCGAATGGAAGACTTGCTATTTTGCAAAGACCTGTATGATCCCATTGAGGGTGATGGTACTAAACCAGCAGATAAATCTAATGAAGAATGGAAGAGAATAAACAAGAAGACTATTGGCATGATCAGGCAATGGATAGACCAAAGCATTTATCACCATGTATCTAGTGAGACTAGTGCCCACAGCTTGTGAAAGAAATTGAGCAACTTGTTTGAGTCTAAAAATGCACAGAACAAGGCATTCTTGATTCGGAAGTTAGTAAACTTGAAATACAGGGATGGATCCTCGGTGGCTGAGCATATGAGTAGTTTTCAGAATGTTGTGAATCAGTTGAATACTATGGAGGTTGTGTTAGATGATGAACTGCTTGCACTGTTGTTGCTTAGCTCATTACCAGACAGCTGGGAAACACTGGTGGTATCTCTGAGTAACTCTGCTCCTAATGGAAAGTTAACTTTCAATATGGTGAAAGATAGTCTCTTGAATGAAGAAACTAGGAGGAAGGGACATAGTATGGCTAGCTCTTCGACTCAGAATGAAGCTTTGGTTATGGAGTCACGGGGAAGAAGCCAACATAGAAATCTTCAGAGATCTGAAGACCGCAGTAAGTCAAGAGGAAGGTCAAAGAACAGAAAAGACATCAAGTGCTTCCATTGCAATAAAATGGGACACATGATTAAAGAATGCAGGTTCCTTAAGCGGGAAAAATCAAGGACTAGAGACAATAATAAAAGAGAAGACAAAGACAAAGACACTACTGTAGTTGTATCTAATGGTGAGGTTGTCATTGTTTATGATGATGACTCCATTAATCTCACATGCCAGGAGTACGAATGGGTTGTTGATTTTGCCGCCTCCTTTTATGTTACACCACACCGTGAGTACTTTACATCCTACACTACCGGAGATTTTAGGCAAGTAAAGATGGGAAACCAAGGGGTAAGCAAGGTTGCTGGCATTGGAGAAATTTGGTTGGAGACTAATGCCGGATGCAAGTTGCACTTGAAGAACGTCAGACATATTCCTGACATGCGCCTCAGCTTGATCTCAGTACAGGTACTTGATGAAGATGGCTATCATAATTCCTTTGGTGATGGCAAATGGAAATGTACCAAAGGGACTTTGGTGGTAGCAAATGGAATGAAACGGAATACTCTTTATTGGACATCAGCAAAGTTGTCTACACCTCAAGTGAATGCAATTGATGATTGCTCTACAGAGCTATGGCATAAACGCATGGGTCACTTGAGTGAGAAGGGCCTTGACACTCTTGCAAGGCAAAAGTTGCTTCCTGTTAGAGGTACATCTCTTAAAACTTGCTCTCATTGTCTTGTTAGTAAGCAACATAGAGTTTCCTTCCGCACTTATCCTCCACATAGGAGACCTCATATCTTGGATTTAGTTCACACTGATGTTTGCACTATGGATGCTAAAACCCTTAGTGGTTACTCTTATTTTGTTACTTTTATTGATTACCATTCTAGAAAAGTGTGGGCTTTTGTTTTGAAATCTAAAGACCAGGTACTTGATGTGTTCAAACACTTCCATGCAAGTGTTGAAAGAGAAACAGACAAATTGTTGAAGTGTGTTAGAGCAGATAATGGTGGTGAATACAGGGATCCATTTGAGCACTACTGTAAGGACCATGGGATCAAGCTTGAGAAGACAGTTCCAAAGACCCCTCAGCACAATGGGGTTGCAGAGAGAATGAACCGCACAATTAACTACAGAATCAGATGCATGCTCTCTCATGCTAAATTGCCTAAAGCCTTCTGGGGTGAAGCACTGAGAACTGCAGTGGACTTGATCAATCTTTCTCCCTCTGTTCCTCTTGATGGTGATGTTCCTGAGAGGGTGTGGAGAGGGAAAGATGTTTCCTATAGTTATTTGAGGGTGTTTGGCTGCAAGACATTTATTTATATCCCTAGAGATGAGAGATTCAAGCTTGATGGTAATAGTGTATTTTCTTGGGTTATGGTCGTGATGATTTTGGTTACAGGTTTTGGGATCCGATTGATAAGAAAGTTATCAGAAGCCGAGATGTTGTCTTTCTTGAAGACCAGACTATTGAAGATATTGATAAGAAGGATAAGCCAAAACAAGTTGTTCATGGGTACATTGATGTTGAGCCAGAACCTCCTACCAGGGTCACTGATAACGGGGGAGATGTAAATGCAGATGTGAAAAACACAGTTGATGTGCTTGAGCCTCAAGTCAATGAACCAATTGAGTCAATTCTACAAGAACCACCTTTAGAGCCTCAGGTGAGAAGATCTGTGAGAGAGCATCATCCTTCACAGAGATATCCTCTACATGAGTATGTGTTGTTGACTGATGGGGGAGAGCCAGAGAGCCATGAAGAAGCTATGTCACATAAGGAGAAGGACAAGTGGTATAAAGCCATGCAAGAGGAGATGAAATCCTTACATGAGAACCATATGTTTGAGTTAGTAAAGCTGCCCCAAGGCAAGAGAGCACTTAGGAATAAATGGGTGTTCAAGCTAAAATCAGAGGAGAATTGCTCACAGCCAAGGTACAAGGCAAGGTTGGTTGTGAAAGGCTTCAATCAGAAGAAAGGAGTTGATTTTGAAGAAATATTTTCACCTGTGGTCAAGATGTCTTCAATACGAGTTGTGCTTGACTTAGTAGCTAATTTGAATTTAGAGGTTGAGCAACTTGATGTGAAGACAGCCTTCCTCCATGGTGACCTGGAGGAAAAAATTTACATGGAGCAACCTGAAGGTTTTGCAGTCAAAGGCAAAGAGAAGCTTGTCTGCAGATTAAAGAAGAGCTTGTATGGGCTCAAACAAGCTTTAAGACAGTGGTATAAGAAATTTCATTCCTTCATGATGGATCACGGGTATAGTAAAACTTCTTCTGATCACTGTGTGTTTGTGAAGAAATTTCCTAATGAAAACTTTATTATTCTCTTACTTTGCGTGGATGACATGTTGATTGTTAGCCATGACATTAAAGAGATTCAAAGTCTTAAAAGAGAGCTGAACAAGTCATTTTCAATGAAGGATTTGGGCCCTGCAAGGCAAATCTTTGACATAAAAATTGTTCGTGACAGGAAGAATGGTAAATTGTGGTTATCACAAAAAAGATATATTGAAAAAGTATTGGAGAGATTTAATATGGGCAATTCCAAATCTGTTAGTACTCCACTTGCAGGTCACTTCAAGTTAAGCTTTGCGCAATGTCCTACAAGTAAAAAAGATAAAGAAGAAATGCAGAAGATTCCGTATGCATCTGCGGTTGGTAGCTTGATGTATGCGATGGTATGTACAAGGTTGGATATTGCTCATGCTGTAGGCGTTGTTAGTCATTTCCTCTCCAATCCTGGTAAAGAGCACTGGCAAGCTGTGAAGTGGATACTCAGGTATCTCAGAGGTACTTCTGGAGTCTGTTTATGTTTTGGGAGTGGTGAGCCTGTGTTGAATGGTTACACAGATGCAGACATGGTTGGTGATGTGGATTCCAGGAAGTCTACTTCTAGTTATATGATGACTTTTGCAGGGGGAGCAGTTTCATGGCAGTCCAAATTACAAAAATGTGTCGCTCTGTCTTCTACAGAGGCGGAATATATTGCTATTACAGAAGCTGCCAAGGAGCTCTTATGGATGCAAAAATTCCTACAGGAGTTGGGACTTTCACAGGAAAAATATGTTTTGTACTGTGATAGTCAAAGTGCTATCCATCTGAGCAAGAACTCGACCTTTCATTCAAGGTCGAAGCATATTGAGGTTCGATATCATTGGATACGTGATGCGCTGGAGATGAAGCAATTATCATTGGAGAAAATCCATACTGATGAGAATGGTTCAGATATGATGACAAAGACCTTACCTGCAGGAAAGTTTTGTATTTGCAAGGAAAAGGCGGGTTTGGTTGACTATGACCCCAATTAATTGGTGAGGGAGAGAATTGTCAGATGGGTCACCAATTATTGGGCCCATGCTGACTTAAAAAAAAAGGAGAGCATGTTGCATAGGCCAAAAGGCCCATTAATTGGTTAGTTTGAATGTGTGTGTGCTGCTTGAGTCAGCAGCCGAGAGAGAGAGAATTTGAAGAAATAGAAAACGGAGAGAACAGTGTGTGGCCGCGGAGAAGAGAATTTGTGGAGAAAATTTGTGCTCTTCTATCATATGTTTTTGATATGTTGATCTTGGTAGTGTAAGCTTTATTTGGTTTTAATATCTCTCTATTTTTTGTTCTCTTTGTTGCCTGGCTAAATACCCATTAGTGGGTTTATTGTGTTGTTATCCACCTTATTGGTGAAGATTAATTTTTCTGTTGATCCTTGGTGGTTCCAGGAGGACTTGTGGTGTACCCATTAATTTTATTAGTGGAGGATTTTTACTGGACTAGGTCTCGTGGGTTTTTCCCTCACATTAGGGGTTTTCCCACGTTAAAAATCTGGTGCTTATTGATTTTATTTTTCTGGTCTGTGCATCTTATTATTTGCCTAAAATTATTATTTGTTGCCTGAGAAATTTTCAGAGCCTATTGTTAATTGCACAGGGGGAAAAAGTGATCCAGTTTGCTTCTACTTGTTGTTAATATTTATTATCTTTTCCCAACACTTTTACCCATTTATTTGTTTTGTATTTCTATTACCATGAGTGACTAAATTCTTTTATTGCCATGGTGAAGATGTAACTTGGTTAATTTAGATGATAATGTATTTGGATTCATTGATTTAATATAAGTTTCTTTTATTCAATTGAGTATTTATCATTATTCTTAATGCTTTTATAAATTGATCACTCATAAATTTATCTTGTGAGTTATGTAGGAAGTTAGAAATTTTGTGCATGACTTAGACTATATGATAAATTATATAATATTGATTATCTATGAATAGAAGTTATTGGTTGTGTAAGTTTTGCTTGAAATTCTATATATCACATAATACCTTTAATTTTTAAGATTTAATTAAGGATTTGATTGAGTTTTTAGGATTAAAGAGGATTGATATACTAAGGAATTGAGTATTAGTTAAATTAGAAAATCTCTCCATCAATTGATTAATTAAAACTTAATTAGGTTGAAATCTTAAATATTAGTCAGAAAAACTAAATGAAATCGAATCCCTAACATCTTTATCATTATGTGTTCACTCCCTAACTTGTTATTGTGATCCTTCTATTATTTTTAACTTATTTGTTTTACCTTGTCTTACTTATCTTTTAATTATTTATTTTCTTTTGAACTCCTTCTTGAATCAATATATTGCTTATATAGTAGTTTGATTAAAAATTTAGTACTTGACAACTCAATCTTTGTGAGAAAGATATTCACTTATCACTTTATTATTTTTATGATTTTGTGCACTTGTCAAATCAATCAACAACTTACATACTTATATGTATATATATTTTTAGTTAACATATTTATAGATTAATATATTTATTATTATTATTATTTTATGAAAAAATTTAAGTCAATTTGTGGGTAATATTTTTTAGTGATGTTTATATTGTATTAAGATCTTTTGGTTAATTTACTATAAATTGAGTCATAGAAAGATTGTTAAAAAAAAGGTCATAGAAAGATAAAAGTAAGGTTAAGTTATATATATATTTTTTAAAATGCTTCACCTAAAACAAATTGAGTCGAACCATTACTTTGATTTTCAAATCAAAATGAAATCAATTGGTTCTTAATATGAAAATATCGATTAATTTGATTCAAATGACTTTTATGTTGAAAATCAAATCAATCCACATAACAAAATATTATCAAAGTTTATTGATATTTCAAGCCTTAATTAATACCTATTAGAGTTTAACTTAATACATTTAAGAAGTAAGGCTACACATCAATCATATATTTACCATGATATATAGGCCACATAATCATGCTATCTCAAGTGGCTGGGGCAGGAGGGGTTTTGAGTCGATGTTATAAGTTTTGGATGTTATAAGTTTGATTCCTACGTACCATAAAAATTATTAGCCACAATTTAATGTCTGTTGTTGTATAAAATAAAATGATTGAGATAATTTATACATTCAGAAATCATTAAATATACTTACTCATTCGGACTCTTAATATGGCAAACTAATTTTGGTTAAGTAACATTTCAAAAACTATTGTCTAATAGTAATATTAATTAAAACAATGGCAATTATAGCACCTTATCAAAGCTTAATTTCTTTATTGTACGGTAACAATAATTTTAAATTAATTTTTGCGTAAACCAAAGACTTCTTTCTCGAAAGATTTTAAGAATACACCTAATTTAGGTATTTCAGGGGAATGTTAATTTTTCTATGTGTACTGTCACAAGTTCAAATTTGAATAAATCACCTCTTTAACACTACTCCCACCTCCACCGCCATTGGATTTTTTTTTTTTAACAAAAGAAATATACATTTTTCTAACGAGTATATTTATGACACTTGTTAAAAAATTAAAAATAAAATGTTTTAAATAAAAATATAATTTTTTTTAAGTTTCAAATGTATTAAATGTTGTACTTTTTAAAAAAAAAAATTCACTTTTAATTTTTTAATAAATGCTCTTAAACACTCGTTTAAAAAACCCAAAGAAAATAAAGCAAAATGACTGCTCCAACAAAACAAACGCCCATAGCACCCAAGCAACAAGAAGTTTGCTCATTCCCGGAGATGGGGAGAGCCACTACCTGCGGTCTACATCTACCTTAGCACAAACTTTGCTAAGAAATCCACACAATTGTTTCCTTCCTACAAAGGGTGAACAATACTCACGACCCAATCCTCATATAATAAGTGATGAATGTCCTCAAGAACACAAGCACAATGGTGAAAACTGGAATCCCTTCGGACAACTAAATGGATGGCATGAATCCCAATCACAAATAACCAGACAAAAGCATGCTTCCAAACAAGCTCTAACTCATGCTTTAATTGTTAGACATTAATGTATTAATCCAGCCAACAAGTTGGTAGTGACCCAACATTTCCTCCTAAACACTTAACAGGAACCATCATCATGACACACAAATACACAATACCACAAATTCCAGCACGAGTAAGATTGACACGAGAACTCCTATCAACATTAAATTTCACAACTCCTATCAGGAAGTTGTTGCTGTAACTACTGGGGAAAGCGAAAAGAGATCACCATTATATAGTCATTGGATTATATGTAAACTTATGTGGTGAATTAGTTGTTGCTGCTTTTGCGTGGGTAGAGTGGTGTGGACTTGGATAAGTAACAGAGTTGCACCAGCGGTTGGCCACGGGTAGGGTACCTATATTCCTAAGGGAGAGAATAAGGTGGATAGGATAAGATAATTTTAAAGTAAACTTGTACAAATGAAAAAGTGAGTAAGTATAGAAAAATATTTATCTAAATAGTAGATCAATACACTTAAATAATTAAATAAATTTTTGTGTTATATAATTATTTTATATTAAAAATAATAATATATCAACTATTGATTAATTTAATTTATATAATTTATATAAATAAATATTTTTCACAAGTTACATTCTTATAATAAGTTAAGATTTCAATTCACTTTATATAAAATTAAAAAATAAATATACTATTACTTATTTACAAATTCTTTAAACGAGTTTTTTTTAAGGTGAATAAGTGTTTAGGCTGGAGAAAGAATATAACCATCAATAAAAAACGGATATGGTGGAAGTGTCAAAATTAGAAGGCAGTGAGTGAGTTAAGAAAACGGACATGGTCAAAGTGTGAAAATTAGAAAAATAAAACCACACAGCAGTAAACTGGTTAACTGCATCACATTTCGACGTATAACCATCATCCACTACATCAAAGAGAGAGATACGGACAAATGTGTGTATGCGTACGAGATTGTGTTTGTATTGGCAACTTTCTTCCTTCACCGAGAAACACTCCTAAACTTTATCTTATTGCTCAGTCCCCTCCTCTCCAAGTTTGCCTTCATTTTCTCTCTCTCTCTCTTTCCCCTTCTTCTACCTCACACAGAAACTGCATAAATTAATACACCCCCACTATCCAAATCACGCATACAGATCCAAAGTTATTCTCTTTTTCATCACCCCTTACTCAATTCTCAATTGGGTCCTTCAAACAAATGCAAATTATGCAATCTTTTCCAAAACATTAGTGTAGAAACTCAGTTGTTTTTATTAATCCCAAAGTTACCAATTTTATTTTTTTTAAAGCTTTTTTGGATCGAAATTCTCAATGTCTCGAATCTTCTCGAGATGGAAGAAGGTGAAGGAAATGGCATCACTTTCGGAGACCCACTTGGCCGTTTCATCGAGTAATCGTCGCCGGAACCGAACCGGGTTCAACCACCGGTTCAACCAGGTATGCCCCATCTCGACCCACCTGAACAACAACCTCCACATCGCCGCCCATCGCCGCCGTGAACAGCTCGTCGGCGTTCAGGAGCGGTACAAGTGGGACCGGGGCGGCTCCGATGATATCCACAACCCAACCCGAAAGATTCGGGCCGAGGCGAATTGCCCACGTTGCACCAAGGACATGAACCTCGTATTCTCCAATCGCCATTTCCCGACAACTTCTGATTCTGATTCTGGTTCTGGTTCTTCCAATTTGGCACCACCAGTTCCTGAAGGGGGTTACCAAGCTGTGAATCTTTGCCCAAGTTGCAAAACTGCTTATTACTTTAGACCTTACGACACTGCACCTTTGCAGGGTACCTTTGTGGAGATTGGAAGGGTCACTAACTATAATAGTAACAGTGTTGTTAACAATGGGACTAGTAAATCTCAGTCTCCTAGGAGGGTTACACATGGCAAAGGTGGTAGTGGTAAAAATGGTCTTGGAGGTGAGGATTATGGCCTTAAAAGTAGTGGAAGTAATTGGCTTGAAGTGTCATTGTGGGACACTTTGAGATCCCATAATGGTGGTGGTTATGGTAATGGTAATAATGGGGAGCCACCTGAGACATGGCCTCCACCACCAGGTGGTAATAATAATGGGAATGGGAATGGTTTGGCTGTGCATACTCCTCCAGGCCCACCTTTTGCACCTGGGATTAATGTTATCCGGGCTACCGGGCCAAGGGAAGGTGGTTCAGGTGGTGGAGGTGGGGACAATGGAGAGAAGACTACCTGGGGAGGGTCTAATTTGGGTAAGGATTTGCCCTCACCAAAGGAGATCTGCAAGGGTCTTGACAAGTTTGTTATTGGCCAAGGCAGAGCCAAAAAGGTATCCGTTTTTCATGAATTTCTTTAAGATTAGGTATTGGTCCAAATTTAATCCAGTTTTTATTTTGCAATGCTTTATTTGGCATGCTAATATGCAATGATGTGTCAGTGCTCCATTTACGGTTTCATTTGAGAAGCAAAATGATGAGATAAAGAAAAATATTTACTCATAAATATATGTGCATGTCTAGATTCGTTCATAGTTTTGATTCCTCTCATTTTCTTTGTATATTCCCAAAAAAAAAAAAAAGGCTCAGTGTTATCTTATAAGTCACTGTAAATGCATTGTTTTAACTTATGGCCTTTGACTGTGATCTCATTAATGGTTTATGTTTCTGTTGAAGGTGCTTTCTGTAGCTGTTTATAACCACTATAAAAGAATATACCATGCCACTTTACAGAAAGGGTTTGTTCTTTTACTGTCCCTTTCATTTTCTTAATTCACATTCCTTAATGGAAGTATAACTGATGCTTTATAGAAATTTCTTCTTGTATGAACCTGTCCATATGTCATGATACAATTGTATGGCAAAATGTCAATCTCATAGTTTATTCCTTTACATTATCTATTTGCTATGATTGAATTGGTGGATTTCAATACTAGGTCAGGGCCAGATTCAGGAATTTCAGAAGGATTAGATGATGACGATAATGTGGAGCTAGAAAAGAGTAATGTTCTCTTGATGGGTCCAACAGGCTCAGGTATGACATTCATTACAACTATTTTTTTACTTTTTACTTATAAAATGAGAATTAGTTGCATCCACATTGCTTGTTCTTTTCTTATCAGTATTTGAAATTACAACATGCCTGCTATGCTAATCTAACTTTCATCAAATAGGGAAGACATTACTTGCGAAAACACTAGCTCGATTTGTGAATGTTCCGTTTGTCATTGCTGATGCAACAACCTTAACACAGGCAAGTATGCACTCATTGATGAGGTGATGTTAGAATTTGGAAAACTAAGAGTTCAGGCTAAACAAGTTAAATGACACTGATTTATCCATTTTCCTGTGCCAAAGATCTAGATTTTTTACTTATTTGAGTGATAATAATGTGTTTGGTATGTTGTGCTAAATGCAATCAATTTATACTTTCAAATGAAACTTTGTGTATTCGATAGTAGTAACAATTTCTGATTTGGTTTCATGGCTGGCTCATGGTTTCATTGTCCTAGGACAAATTTTGTTGTTAATTTATTGACCTAAACGAGGAAATGTTCTAATTTGCAGGCCGGTTATGTTGGAGAAGATGTCGAATCAATACTGTATAAACTACTTGCGGTATGTGTATTGTTCTGCAGAATTATGATGTTGTTTGAAGTTTGAACAAATTATCAATTCTTTCTCTTCTAGGAATGAGCCTGTTATGAATTTTCAATATCCTGGCAAATTTTATCTTTGTTTTTGTTTTGTTTGTTATGCTCACTTATATATTTGATGATGAATAGATGTTCTAAGAATAGTGCTGTTGCATTGAAGGATACTTCCCTGCTTTAGAAACTTAATTGAAAATGGTAAAGGTCAACCCAAATTCCTTTTTCTTAACACCATATATTAGCTGGAGACAAGAAAATTTTAGCTTGTTCCTTCATTAATTTGTTGATTTCTTTCTACTCATACAACAATCGATATCTAATACTTGTGTTGTCAAGTTAGAAAATGCTAAATGGTTAAAAATGGTAAATGATTAAAATATTGTTGAGAAGGGAAGCCTTGGCACAACTGTTGGAGTTGTCACCATGTGACTTGGAGGTCACGGGTTTGCGTTGTGGAATAGCCTCTTGCAAATGCAAGGTAAGGCTGCCTACTATTATAGACCTGCATAATTGGTCCGACCCTTCCTTGTACCCCGTGCATAGCGGGAGTTTTATAGCACCTGGTTGCCCTTTTTTATTTTAGGTTTTATTTCCTCATACATGATCTAGGTTGCTTATCTAGTGTGCTTGTTATTGTGAATTGCTTCCCTTGTTGGTATTTTTTGATGGAGGAGCATTCTGTTCTTCAGTTTAAGTCACAATGAAGAGACATTAAAATAAATACGTTTGCTTGTACTTTGAAAAAAAAATCTTGTTATCGATAAGGTGTGGCGACCTAGAATTAGTCATAAAAAATTAATTTAAGAAATAAATTTAAAATATTTAAATAAATAGAAAAAGTCTCTCAACATTTGCTGCTTTTGTGGAGTTATAACATTTATTAGAATAGCCTAATCTCATGTAAACACAGAATACAATCATAGAAAACAGTTAAAAAATGATTGAAACAAATAAAAAGGGCCCCTTGACACATGCATGGATGGATGTCAGGGAGGTTAGCTAGAATTTAACTTCAGCTCCTCATCTACAGATCTGCTGTGCAAGGATTGTTCTTTCAGCTTCTCTTTGGTGCTCTTTTAAGATGTGTTACTATACAAATGTGTTTTTCTGTATTGAGTTTCTCTTCTCCTTACTCTACTTTGTTTTAGTAAAATTTTCTTGTCCTCGTAATGTAATTTCCTTTTCTTGTTAAACAAAATTAATTGTCTCAAAAAAAGGACTATATGTGTGTGTATGTATAGATTCTCTTCTATGGATCCTATTTCAGCTATCCTCTGAAGCTTTTACCATCTTGCTACCAACATCACTTGAGAGTTTTCTTTTTCTTGACTTATTGTACTTGGTGCTCCATTCATATTACATCTGCTTTCCTTTTCAATCTTTATGATGGTAGTAATACTTTATTTGCCTATTAAATTCTCTATTTATACATAATTTTAGTTTTTTTTCTTATTTATTTGTTTTAGACTTTTCAGACCCCACAATGGTGGGAGCCTCGTGAACTGAGCCACCTTGTTTATTTGCTTTAAACTTTTCAGTAGACAAAATCTTATGTTGTTTCTAGTTGTACTTGCCATCTCATTGTTATACTGGTTATTTTTGCCATTAGGCAGCAGATTTCAATGTTGCAGCAGCTCAACAAGGCATAATTTACATTGATGAAGTTGACAAGATAACTAAGAAGGTTTTTTGCTAATTTAATTGGATAAGTTTGTAATTTCTCATGCACTATAGGTTTTAAATGTTATGGTGTATGTTACAGGCTGAGAGCTTAAATATCAGTCGGGATGTTTCTGGCGAGGGTGTTCAGCAGGCATTATTAAAAATGCTGGAAGGAACTGTAAGTAAAGGAATTCCAGACTGCAGTTGTTGCTATTTGGTTTATCTGCTTTTTAATGAACTGTCTAAGTGAACTTATTGTGTACTCTCTACTTTTCTTCCATTGGCAGCCCTTATATCATGACCATAAGAAATATATCTTGTTTATACTGCAACTAAATTCTGCAATTTGACAAGCAATCTTTTTGCATAGGTTCTCATAGCAATTTCATCTTGAGCCTCTATTCCGTTATATGTGCAAGGGTGTTTAACTCATGGTTGGCTGATAGCAAATAACATTGACACATTAATGGTAATGTCAATCAGATTAAGCAAATACAGTATATTCTTTTGTTTGGTGGGACCTGAATTCTGAGATTCAAAGGACAAAATCTTTAGAGAGATTACTTAGTGAGAGGAAGCTGGTAAGCTATATAACTCTTGGGCATTGAGGACTGAGTAGTTGAAACATGAAATAGCAGTTTGGAAGATTTGAATTGACACAATGGTGTTGGCCATAGGGTTTAGTAAGAGCACATATTCCTTCTGTTCCTTGGAGTGGAATTTTTTTTTTCTGCAGAAGTAAATAATTGTTGCACTCACTATTTATTCAGCCCAAGTAACACAAGCCAACAATAATATAGCTCCTTTGCTTTGCTTCTAATTAATTGTCTGCCAAAGAATACGATTTTGAACTGTTGTCCGAGCGAAAAAAATAACCTTGATAATCTAGATTGACTTCGATGGAAAATGTGTGTTTTTCACCAATTAGTCCCTTGTAGCAGCTCAAGTGCAAAAATGCCTATAATATTTAAACTGCCACCAAAGCATCTGCTGCAGTATTAAGCAAAAATTGAATTATCATTCCTTTGGATTTGGCTCCTCTATATGCAGCTTGCACTTTAGAGAGTAAAGTGCACACATCCTAGCCTTTGAAAATAATGAACGGTGGAGATGAATCCAACTAATTTAATGAATTTACCTCATATTCTATTAAAAAAAAGTTATATTACTAAAAGTTAAATAAAGAAATCCTCCTTCTACTCTTCCCCTTCCTGCCACGGCCACCGTCATTTAATGAATCCACTCTTCCCCTTCCTGTACATTGTCACCCTACCAAATACCATCCTCCACTCCATTTCAGTTTAGATCTGGCACACAACCCCAACACCCAAAACTACCCCAGAATCACACAGACCACCATCTTAGAGAGAGAAACTCATCACCTTTAATGCCCCCATTTTGCCCATTGGCTGTGGTGGAGGCACAGACATGGACAACCCGAAGAATGAGCAATCTGAGGTTGTTGGACACTGCTGCCGCCAACAACCAAGTCCTCAACATCCCAGCAACACCACCGGGAGATGTACGGAACAACAACTTTGGAACCTCTCCCTAGCCTCCTCACAGCACTTATCATTGCTTTGTGGTATCTCTCCAACATCAGTGTCCTCCTGGTTTTGTTCAACCAGGCCATCATTGAGGTCCAATCAAAGGTGGCAGTGGCAGGAACGACGGTGACAATGGGGGCTTGGCAGTGATGACGGGGCTCGGCAGTATCAAGAGCATGAAGAGGAGCAGGAAGGGGAAGAGTGGAAGCAAGATTTCTTTTATTTAATTTTTAATGATATAATAATTATTATTATTATTTTAGATGAGATGGATTCATTAAATGAGTTGGATTCATCTCCACCATCCATTATTTTTAAAGGTTAGGATGTGTGCACTTTAGTCTCTATAGCAACGTTGTTAAAGTCAGACCGGACAGTGGATCGGAAAAGCTTCCAATTCAGGTTCAATTGGTTAAACCATCATATATATATATATATATTGACTATTGGATCTTACATGAATGGTCAAGATTAAAACATAAATGCATGTGATATTTTTAAGTGGTCACATGACCTTTAAGTAACTTTTAATCTTGACTATCCATGTATGGTTGTATGGTCAAGATTTACTCCTCTTATCCTCTCACAATAAAAACTCCTTTCACTAGATATGTCTCCTATTTATATATAACAAACATTTTCTTATATAATTTATTTATTTTTAAATCTAAATTTTTCACATAATAAATTTTATATTAAATCGTTTCTGACATTGATTGGATTCAATGTCCTAGTGAGAATTGATCATACACTGCTCAAGAAGTAGCATAAAGCATAGCTAATATGTAGCCCCATAATTTTGGCATTTTGCAAGAGAACTTCTCTCTTCTCTCATTATTTATTCTTTATTCATAGATGAACAGACATCAACATTTCATGAACAAACATCAACATTTTCTCGCTCTCTCTCTCTAACTTTCTGGAGCAAAATATGAAAGAAAGCCACGCAATCCTGTGTGCTTGTTTGGATTTCTGGTTCTAACCCCTTGGGTTTTTCTCCCTCTCTCACTCTCTAAAGTCTCTTCCTTTATTCATAGAAAGAGAGAGCATGGAGGAATCCGACCTGCAGTAGTGAGCAAAAATGTGGTAGCAAGGGCAGGACAAGCAGTGGTGGTGGCTGGCTGGCCAGCAGAAGCCTTTAGCCTTCAGATCGATTAACGGAGGCTGGACAATGAGGGGACTTTCAGCAGTTGAATGGATTTTTTTTTCTTTTTTTTAAAAATTTCTAACCACCGGTTTAATAGAACCATCCAGTTTTCCTGGTTCAACCTGGTTTTTGGCCGGTTCAACATGGTCCAACCACATAAACGGCTTTAACATTGAACCAAATCCGGAATGAAGGCCAGTTCACGGTTATAGCAGTCGGACTGGCCGGTCTGGTCCCGCTCTAACAACAGTGCTCTAAAGTGCAATATGCACTTTAGAGGACCCAAATCCGTATTGTTTATGCCCAGACATTCCATGGCTAAAAAATAATAATAATAATAATACAACAACAACCAAGCCTTTTCCCACTAGGTGGGGTCGGTTACATGGATCAAACGACGCCATCGTGCCCTATCATAAACCAAGTCTTCAGATATGCTATTCAGATCTAAATCTTTTTTAATCGTTTCACCTATAATCTTTCTTGATCTTCCTCTACTTCTAGCTATTGGGCTATTATCTACCCGATCTACTCTTCTTACAAGGGCTTCTAAGGGTCTTCTTCTTACATGTCCAAACCACCTAAGGCGAGATTCTCCTATCTTTTCCACAATAGGTGTACCCCTACTTTCTCTCTAATGCATTCATTCTTAATCCTATCTAGTCTTGTATGACCACACATCCAACGCAACATCCTCATCTTCACAACACTGATCTTATGCTCTTGTTGGCTTTTTACCGCCCAACATTCAAGTACCATACAACATCGCAGCCTTATAGTCGTGCGGTAAAATTTACCCTTAAGCTTTGAGAGGCACTTTTTATCACAAATAACTCCCGAAGCACTCCTCCATTTCATCCATCCAAATTTGAATCCTATAGTTTACATTTCCTCTATCTCTCCATCATTTTGTATGATAGATCCAAGGTACCTAAATTGTGTGACTTGTGGTATTGTATGATCTCCAACTTTCACCGCTAAGCTATCATTAACACGCCTCTTACTGAACTTACATTCCATATACTCCGTCTTACTCCTACTTAGACGAAGGCCATGTTTTTCCAAAGTTTGTCTCCATAGCTATAGCTTCTCATTTGTTTCCTCTCTCGACTCTCCAACTAAGACTATATCATCTGCAAAAAGCATGCATTGTGGCACCGGCTCTTGGATATGCGCAGTAAGCACATCCAAGACCAAGGTAAAAAGATATGGACTCAAAGTTGACCCTTGATGCAGTCCTATAGTTATAGGAAAATTTTCTGTGGCCCCACCCTGTGTTCTCACACTAGTTTTGAATTATTTTAGTTTAGACTATATTAGCTCCCTAGTCAGTTATGGTTAATTTTATTTGGTTCTAACATTCTAAATTCTTAAGCGTGTTTTCTGAAGCCTTTTTCAGCTACTGTGTTGATATTCACTTTAGTAGATTTGTTTATACTTTAGTTTGCAATATAAATATAATTTCTCTCATAATCCATAGTAAATAAAATTGTTGTAACGTTACCTTTCTGTTTCTTGGAACGTTTTCATATTTTACTAATTGTTTGATTATTTATGCTGAATGTTTTTAAAGAGATAAGCGCTAAATGGTTACTGCCATTCTCACAGTATCCTAAACTTGGAATGATTTGTTATTGTCTAGATAGTAAATGTTCCTGAGAAAGGAGCTAGGAAGCATCCACGGGGGGATAACATACAGGTATGTTGTTTGCTGATGTGATTAATGAATCTTTTTTTCTAATTGGAAAAAGAATGAAAAACATGAAGACTGTACAGTCATCTAATTGGTTGATGTACACTAATGCACACGCTTGCATTAAAAGCTATAGATGGTTGGAGGAAATTGGAAAGGAGAAAATGCAAATTGCAAAATGGATAGTTTCCTTAAGAACTCGTGTCACTTTACCAAGTATTTCTCAATAGTCTGTCAATGTGGGTTCGCTTCAGTCACCTAGTGGCTAGTGCAGTATGCATATAATTCTAGTAACACTTGGTTGTTAATTTTTTAAATAATCTTTCATTCATTTTTTATGATATGCAGATGGACACCAAGAATATTCTTTTTATATGTGGTGGAGCATTTATTGATCTTGAAAAAACCATTTCAGAGAGGTAAATCCCAAAGGCCTTTGTCTTGCAAAAATATTTGTTCCCAGATCACTGATGTTTTATGTACATCTTGGTTTCTGCCAGAGTATTCATTAACTTTTATTATTTATCAAATAAACCAGACGACAAGATTCTTCTATTGGTTTTGGAGCACCAGTTCGTGCCAATATGAGAGCTGGTGGAATAACAGATTCTGCAGTAACATCATCTTTACTTGAG
Source organism: Ormosia semicastrata (assembly GCA_029884595.1). Taxonomy (NCBI): domain Eukaryota; kingdom Viridiplantae; phylum Streptophyta; class Magnoliopsida; order Fabales; family Fabaceae; genus Ormosia; species Ormosia semicastrata. Next base: position 131,914,067 of record JAQQTO010000063.1, on the reverse strand, counting down.
TCGGTGAGAATTGACCCCTATTATCTGAATGGAAATTTTTATTCTTCTTTTTTGTAAGACTAGATAGATAGATACTCAAAGCAATTGAAGCTAATAAAAAATGCACTAAAGCTACTATGGTGCTGTGTTCTTTCCCAAACCCTCCAGCACCAGAGAGAACACAGAAGTGAGATAAAGGAATTGTTATAGCTGACAAACTTCCAAATGAGTCTAAAAGTTGCATTTACTAATTTTCAGGTGGAAAGTGCTGATCTTATTGCATATGGACTCATACCAGAGTTTATTGGACGATTTCCAATCTTAGTCAGCTTGTCAGCTTTAACCGAAGACCAACTTGTGCTGGTATTCCTTAATTGTTTATATTGTCTTTGATCTTATCATTGCTTTCCCTGATTTCTCTAAACAATTTAGTGCTCCAAGGACTAATTCTGGTTGTCTGCTGGCTCTGATGATCATTCTGTTCTGTCACTTCTGACACGTCCTATATATAAAGAATCGTTATGGTCTTTTAGCCTCCTAAAGGCATTAAATCTCTGTTGTTCTCTTACTGTATCATGGATTTTGCTATATTATTTATATATTTTAAAGAGTTAAATGTTAATTCGGCCACTGCGTTTTGAGTTTAAATTTAATAATGAACTTTGTTGTCTTTATAACAAAGTTTTCTTTATAATAAAATTGATAAAGAAAAGAAAATATGGCCATTTGGGATGTGCAAGCGCATGGTTCATTTTCATATTTAGTTTATGGAAAGCAACAGGAAAAAAATTTGGATTTTGTATTGAGTTTCTTATGATTAGAAGAGGCGCCCGTGATGGGGGTATAAAGCGTAAAGAGAAAAGTCAACATATAATAATGTTCTTATATATTTAAATCTTAAAAATGAGTGTAAATTGATTTTAAATTGTAAATATAAAAAATTTCAAAAATTTCCTTAAAAGTAGGGTAGTGGTAAATAATGGGTCTTTGTGTTTAATATGTATTGACAATTTGGTGCTCTATTTTCAGTTATATTAAAAAGTAAATATTGAGCATTTTGTGAAGAGTAGAGAAGACTCCAAAAGAGAGGAATCCCTTTTCTATATAGTGTCGAGTACTTCATATGTACAAAAGGAGTTTGTGAGTTTCTTTCCAGTGGGTCTATAATTTGTCAGCCATCAATTCTTTTTAGTAATTTGAGTGTGACTTGGCATTGGGAATATCATCTGAATTTTTTCCCATATGCTGCTTGCAGCATGGTGTATATTTTGATCTAGAGTTTAGACTTGCCTTGCCATCATGTGGAATACTTAATTTTAAATGAAAGTGAGCTAGCCTACTTAGGAAATAGTTATAGTTATTATTTATTTTAGATTTTGAACAGATGTATGGTTATATGACTAAAAATATTGTTGGGTTTACAGGTTCTCACAGAACCAAAAAATGCTCTTGGTAAGCAGTACAAGAAATTATTTAGCATGAATAATGTAAGCATCTCTCTCTCTCTCTCTATTTATGTGTGTTTGTGTGTGAGCCTCACTCCGTGTGTATGCAGTGTGAAAAGCTGAACCCACCTGGCCACCAGATCCAGATCATCCCAAACCAACAAAATTTGGGTATATGGAGATGCAAACCATTTAAACTTTAAATTGGTTAAAGTGATTGATTTAATGATTGTCTATGGCAGACCATTTCTAGTAATGATTCACAGACTTAATATATCTTTTATTTCAACTTTTTATATAATTAATTACTTGCAGTCTCCCTCTTCCTATTTTCCTATGACACCAAAGCATCCCTTAATCTCTCCTCATTTTTTCTTCATTTGATTTGCTGATGTTGACTGTAGCCTGCCTAGAAGCCATTGCCTGGTGATATCTTTTACCATTCTATATCGGAACATGACATAGAAACCTGAACAAAACCAACCTTGGATGATTTGGTTTGTTATGGTTTTTGGCACCATTTGGTGTTGTCCTGTCTATGTGTGTGTTCATTTGTTTATTCATTCATTCAATTTTGAGTGCAAGTGAGTAGCTGGGAGAGTGGTCAGTAAGAGAGGTCTATTTGTCTGAAACTTTACCCCTACTCTTCAGGTAAAGCTACACTTCACAGAGAAAGCTCTAAGACTGATTGCAAAGAAAGCAATGGCCAAAAATACTGGTGCCAGGGGTTTAAGAGCCCTACTGGAAAGCATTTTAACCGAAGCCATGTTTGAGGTATGGAACAATCTATCTATTTTTAAAATATATCTGGTTATCTTCAACTATCTAAAACTATCATCAATCTCTATGGTGTTTTTACTGATACATTCGATGCTTGTATGCACCAGATTCCAGATATTAAGACAGGAAATGACCGAGTTGATGCAGTTGTTGTTGATGAAGAGTCAGTAGGATCACTAAATGCCCCTGGATGTGGAGGAAAAATTCTTCGTGGAGATGGTGCTTTGGAGCAGTACCTAGCTAAGATGAAGGATTCAGTGGTAAGATCTTATATTCAAATATGTGCTGGCTGATGTGTCAGATTGATGTTTGCAGATTGATTATTATAATAACCTATCAAATAAGTGAGTTTTTACCTATGCACGAGCCCCTACTGCTTGTCTAAGTTACCATGTAGACCCTGCTAATAGCATATTCCCTACTGGAGAGGTTTTCCTTCATTTGCAGCAGTTATGACCTATGAGGATGTACTAGGTAGTTTTGACTCAATTTGCTTAATCTTTTGTAGGTTAATGTTGCCGTAGCTGAATCAGACTTACCAGAGAGGGATGCGGAGCTTTCATCAAGAGCCATGAGCATGTAACATTGTATTTACCATATTCAGTGTATAATTTATCATTGTCATTGTAATTTGTAAAGATCACATTTAAAATTTGCTGTAATTATCCCTTGTATAACAGCATAGCATCTGGTTTAAGTTCACTGGATAGGAAGGAAATAGAAAAAAAGAAAGATGTAGTGTAGCATTGCTAATTTAGGCAGCACATTTTATAGAATTTCAATTGGTTTTGAGGAAGGCTGACTGAAGACATTTTTCCTCTTTTTACTGGTGCCCGGCTGAGGATCAATTTCTGAAGGCACACTGGTTATGTGATATCATTTTTTCCTTTGTTGGACTCTATCCTCCTCCTTCTCCCCCACTTTTTTATATAGAACAAGGCTAAAAGTTCAGCAAATGTTTCGCATGAAAACTTGATGTCTTAATACAAATATATCTGAATGAATTGGGATTTAGCAAAATTGAAGTAAGCCGTTTTTATAGTCCAAGACTTGGCAAGACTTGTCAAATAAAAAATTATGAACGTATATAAATGAAACCAACCATGGATTAATAATGATAAAAAGTAACTTCTCAGTTTCCTTAAGAAAATGCATTCTTGATGTCCAAAAAAAAAAAATGCACTATTAAATTGTTGAAAATGAGAAATAAAATGCGACCCCAAACCAATCATGTAACAATAATATCTTGGGTTTACACTCGACCCATTTCTGTAGTAAATACTATTTTGTACGTCTCAAAATATGCATAAGTTTACCTTAAATATTTATGGAATGTGAAAATCTGGCTTCCATGGAGCAACCTGTTTGAGATACATAAAAAGTTAATTCATGGTGGCTCTCATCTAGCTGAACTTAAGGTCTTCAATATTGGTGAAAAGGTGAACCTTGCAGCCTGATGAGACTTGACAGTTGAAAGTTGAAACCAACCAATTGTTAAATGTGGAATCCCAATGATTTTGATTTGGAGAAACTGCAGTTATTCACAGTTTGGAAGCACTAAATTAATCAGTTAACAAATATGTAAGCATTTCGTTTTTTTGGTAAAATATTCAGAATCTAGGATTAGAGGAGGCTGGCTGGTTGCTTTTCTTTTTGGATGGCTATTTTCATTTGATCCATAATCAATGTAAAATTTTATAGAATATTAATAAACAAGAAATTATTACACGATTAAGTGTTTTTACTTTCAGTAATAACTTTTATTTGGTTCAAGTGACACCATATAATATACTGATGGTGAAATTCTGTACATTGTAAATCAAAAATAAATTTATTTAATATTTTGTTGTGCATTCTAGTTTAGGATTTCTTTATTCAACTTCCAACAATACCCTGCCATTCTTTGCTACATTGGATAGTGAAGAGCCTCAAATATTTGTGTGGGAATCTCGGAGTGCAGCAATATAACCTGAATAAACTTTCATACATTAGGGGGTAGTCCCTTCCTCTCATGTGCATTCATACGACAATGTGCACACTCAAAATCATCTTAAACATAAACGATTACTTTTATTAGGATCACGGTCAATGGTACAATTGAATGATATCAAAGGCTTATATGCATTCCAGTAGCAACTAGCAACTATAGCCACTGTGAGTAATTATTTTATCAAGTTTATACATAATACATGAGATATTTAAGCCACAATATTTTAAGGGCTTATAGGTGCATCCATGCATTACTTTTCCAAGTTATAGTGCTTCTTCACAGCTTCAATAATTTCCACAGTCATGCTCATTCCTTTAGGAAACACAGCTAAATCACCAGCTTCAACTTCAAAACACCCATCATCATACCCATCAACAGTAACCTTCGCTTTACCCTCCAGCATATACACACTCTCTTTAGCTGAAGTTGTCCATGGAATTTTGCTTGGTCCACCTTCCCAACTATTGAGTGTTTATACCCCCATATGTCAAAGTAACTCTAGTTAAGAGTCAACACACAGAACAAGCACAAGAATGATAGAAAAATCAAGAAGAATAGATATTACTCATCAGTGACGGACCCATAAATTTTAAACACCGGGATAAAGGTAATGTTATCAATACAGAAACATTAAAAAAATTTCAATAATTATATTTATATATCAAAAAATATATTAATACAAAATTATGAAAGATCAATTTACAAATATTTTCTTCATGTTTTTATATTTTGGAAATGTTGAATAATCTGTTCATTATCAATACTATCAAATATTTCTCTCTATATATATATAACTAAATAATCATTCAATTATTCATCTCTCATAAGATTACGTAATCAATTTTTTATAATATTCATAGGGTAAAAACAAATGATTAAATAAAAGAAAAAAAAAAAGAAAATTGAGAAATATGAGAAGTACCACTAAAGCATAATAGTGAAGAGAAAGAGGTGAGAGAAAACTTAGTGTTCTGAGTATTTTGACAGACTTTAGTACTCCATTGGTTCCAAATCTCATGGGGACGGTGAGGTATTTTGGAAAGTAATATTAAAAAATAGATTTTATTTTTTATGATTATAAATTCATTAATTTATTTATATTGGGTCAAAAGTTACACATAAGTAAAAAACACAAATATAGACAAAAGATAAAAGATGATTTTTCAAGTTGAGTGGGAGCATGAATCCACTCTTTTTTGCCTGGTCCGTCCCAGATACTCATTGACATGCACGTACAGTGAGATGTACTATGAGTGGGAAAAGAAAGTATATGAGCATGTTTGGAAAAGATTAAATCTTTCTCAAACAGTTATTTTTGAAAGATTAAGCTGTTTTATGAAATAATTATTATGTTTGGATAAAATAATTATTTTTTAAAAAAGTTTTTACACGAAATTCAATGCAAAATAAATTTTTTTTAATTAATAATCATAAGCAAAGATTGGAGCTTATGATTTTAGCTTATAGATTATTTCTTATATTTTGATATATAAATACTATTTTGTCCTCAATCAAATAATTTTTTTAATCATTCTATATCTATTTTAATAATTTAATGCACGATTCTTTTTTATATCATCTAAACAAATCATATTAACTTAAAATCACTTTATAATTAATGCATCCAAATATAAAAATGAATCAATTATAATCGATTATAACAGCATAATCTATAATTTTTCAACTTTTCCAAACAAGCCCTATATGTAATACAGAGATATTCTTAAGTACTTTCGAAGCAAGAGATTTTTTTTTTCATTGTATCATTCAATGTATGCTATATTAGATAGAGTATTAAAAATATAATTAAAGTAAGAGACAATGATAATTTACAAAAGTGATATGGTACACGACGAATAATACAAAGCAAGGAGCGTCTAAGAATTTCTCATGTATATATCATGAGTGGGATAAGAAAGGTAAAATATGCATACCTGGGCCAAGTTGTGACTCCAAGTTCAGTTAGTTTGGATTCAGGAGGGTTCTTCTCGATCTTCACTCCAAATATCTTAGTGGTTGCCATAACAGTTTCCTTGAGCCTAAGTCTCGCAAACAAAGGAGAGAGTAGTAGAGGAGGAACAACAAATGCCTATGACAGAATGAGCACAAGGGGTTTGCTTAAATAAAGGGGTCTCATTGCCCTCCCAACTTATTGTTGTTGAGTTTCTCCAAAATATCAGTTCAGATACAGAGAATAACACTTTCCAAATTTCTGTTCAGAACCAGAGCAAAATATGGCCACAAAATGGTATAAACCAAAAGAGAAGAGTGTTAAGGGATGGCATTAGAATTTGAAGAGCCAGAAAAATAGAAGAATTTTCTAGTAGACGTGGGACTATCAAATCCATCAGTTATAAACTTGTAATAATACATGTTAGGCAATTACCAAATAAATGTCCAAACTCCTACCCTTTACAATAATTTTTGAAACAATGTCTGGTGCCACGCCCACTGTCACATATGACAAGAAATCTGGTATGATATGTTGATATAATTTAAATTTTATGTTATTGCCAATTATTTTGTAATTTCTGTGGTGGTTCAATTACAAGTCCTCTATTATTTTTAATTATTTATTAGTGTTATTATTATTTTCATGATTTTATGTAGTCAAACAAATAAAAAATTAAAATTCTTTAATATTTTGTTATATGATATCCATTCTGAAAGCAAGAATAAAATGTTTAAAAGAAACGTGCCAGTCAACCATACAAATCTCCCTGCCTTTGTGTAAGACAGTACACAAACCGATTAACCATGTAGTAAACTCCATTTATTTTTAATTGTATTGTAACATATATTGGTAGTTTGTGATTCTTTACCCCTATTTTTTATGCTCTTATAAAATAAAGTAACAAACCTAAGAAACTCAAGTGTGTTCCGAGAAAGAATGTTTTCCAAAGGGGGAAATAAAAATCCACCACAAACAAAACAATAATACCTTAATTTAGATTTACACTCGACACAGTCTTTAGGAAATGCTAGTTTTGAGGTCTCAAAATATGAATACCCTTCCCTTAAATATCAATAGAATGTGAAATCTAACTTCCATGAAGCAAGTTTTTGAGCTACATCAAAGAGGCATGCATTTCGACTGCTCATGACAACCACATGACTTGAGTTTGAATCCTGAAATCTTTCGTTAATAGATAATCTGTAATTTCACTATAAATCATCATTGAGATTGATAATTTACTTTGACCTTAGAATGGAAATAACCTACCCTTACCCTAAACTTCTATTCAGTACAAAAAAAGAGAGAGAAAAGAAGCATGCATTCCATTTTTGCATCAGAAATACAGAATGTGACACTGGTTTGAAAACTAGGATACCAGTCTGGTTGTTCTCCTTTTTTTTTTTAAGGCTATTTGATATTTTGTATATTCTGGTTTAGGATTCCCATATTCAACACTGAACAATGATATAGGGAAACTCCATTATACATTAGCTTTATTACTAATACCCTGCCATCTTTTGGAACTCATACCCTGATATTTTGGTGTTGCTCTATGGCAATCTCAGAAGGAAACTTCCATGTATGTTGAGGGTTATCTCTTGCTCTCTTTCATGTATGTGAGAGAGGGGATTAGCTCTCCATATATATTTGAATAGGCAGACCATGAACATCCTTGTTTGCATTAGATTCTATTGACGTACAGCAAATCCAGTGGAAATGGTTAATATCTATAGCAACAAATAATTCAAATGAATCCATTAGCATGATCTCCTGTCCTCATGGGACAAGGAATCTGCAACTAGGGATCCAACCAACTAGCATCGATAATGCAAAGAAACCAGTGAAAAGCTGAGAATGTGCTCCCTCCATAATTGTCTTAAACATGATGATTAGAGATTACTTCTAATAGGATCATTGTCAAAGGTACAATCTAACACAAGTGAAGGCTTAGGTGCATTCCTGTAGCAACTAGCAACTACAGCCAGCGTGAGTAATTTACTTTATCAAGTTCATACATGGCATAATTAGGCCAAAACAGTTTAAAGGCTCATAGGCACTTCATTTTTTCAGGCTGTAGTGCTTCTTCACAGCTTCAATTACTTCCCAAGTAATGTTCATTCCTTTTGGGAAGACAGCTAAATCACCAGCCCCAATTTCAAAAGACCCAACAGACCCTTCAACAGTAACCTTCACTTTTCCCTCCAGCAGATACATAGTCTCTTCAGCTGCAAAGGACCATGGAATTTTGGTTGGACCGCCTTCCCACCTGTTGAATGTTTAGACCTATGTGTCAAAGTAACTTAAGATAGTATGAAATATAAAAAGATAGCATAGAAACAAAAACACAAAAAAGAAAGCGAAACCAAGAAGAAAAGATATAAACCTGCACAAACAAATGCAGGTTTGTCATAATTAAAATGTGAAAATCATTTCTTTGCTCTCCCCCCTTAAACTGATGAATAGATGCAGCTATCATTCTCAAGCATTTTAATGTAGCATAGAACCACTACATATATGTATCACAAGTCAAAACAAAATAAAGGGGTATTCAGGGGAAATACTATTATTTATATTTACAGTATCAGGCAGCCTATATGCCATGCATGTCTTAAAATTCATGGTGTCAAACTGAATGTCTGACTCTGATTGTGTATTGAAATAATAGTAGTAGATGCATGTTTCCTCTCATATTAGGCCTTTGTAACCAAGTCTTACCTGTTCATCTTTAATATGGGGTAGCTTAGTACCAATGGGAAGGAGGAGGGGGGGGGGGGATTTGGGAAAGGATATGCTACCTTTAACTCTGTAGCCTATTGTCATGGCTTGGCTTGTGACAAAAAAGAAAGGGAAATTCTGCATGTTGTTTTAAACTTTAAGCGTATTGCATAAGGTAGCAATTCAGTTCCATATTGGATCATTCGGCATCAACTATAAAACTATACAACTTTCAAGGTTAGAACTTGGAAATGAATATGAATCCTGTTGTCCATAAAATCCCTTATCATAAATAAATAATCAAGATGAAGATAAAATTTGGAATAGAAAAAAAATCATATTCTTATCTAAGTTTAAGACCCCTTCATTGAATACTTTATTTTTGCTACTGTCTCAGTCGCATGTATTCTTTAGATCACTTAAGATGAAACAATCATGTAGACCTCCTTAAGTACTAAAAGCCTACTAGTGTTTTCTTTTTTAAGTGAAAACATGGGGCAGAAGCCCAAAAAATTTGCTAACATACACACTTTTTGCCATCAATAACTATGAACAAACATCCAGTTGCTAAACCAATATTTTCATTAAATAGGAAGAAGTAATATTATAAAAATAACTCACAAAGAAAGCAGATTTCAACTGGTTAAATTTTGACACCAATGTCAACAGCATAAACAGTTCCTGAATTTTAAAGGCTTGACTTCATATTAATACCATTATAGTTTTAAACAAGCCTCTTTTAACTTTTTCATCTGTCGCATTCAGCCTTCATATATCTCTGTTACAAGTAAAACTAGTGAACTTCATTTACCTTAAGATAAAAATAAAATAGGATGAAGGCTCTTTTAGCTTTTTAATCTATCGCATACAGCCTTTCAGCTCACAACACTGATCCTAATATATTGTTGTGATCATGAAATTTAAAGAACAAAGATACATCTTCATATCCAAATAAGTTAAATTTCAAACATCATAAAGAAATAACTTTTCATAGATGAAGGTATCATCCAGCTTTCTGTCTAAAACAAGCATTATACTCAAGCTGAAGAAAAAAAAATGCCTTATGAAATATCCAAATGCAAGGTGTCACATGGCAAAACAATGAAATGTAAGGTGTTCCATTGATGCTAAAAATGAAGACAAATGCTAAATAATAGTCTTCATGACATAAAATAATGTCCAGCACATTTCCCCCCCTCAAAATTAAGGTGAAAAGGGAAGAAACAACATCACCACGAATCAAATAGAGGGAGACTTTAAAGGGAAACTCCACAACCAACAAAAATTAATATCCATCACATTTGAGGATGTATTCCTTTAAGCATGATATACTACAAAAATACAAATACGAAAGAACAGAAAAGTAAAATACTAGCATTAAGGAAGCTTTTACACCAAATTTTTAGTTTTACCAACACCTTCTATATGATTCAAAATGGATTAAAAATGTATTTATCATAATAATTGGTTATAATTTAGATAAATTGCTCTTTGAATCTTACTCTCTGTATATGATTTAAATACATCAAATTTAAGACTCGATGTTAAAAATATTATATGGTTATAATATTTTTTAACTCTTTCATTAAACAGGGGATGTCAATATCACAATTCACAAAAAAAATCTTCACAAGGGATGTACGAATATCATGCTTTAAACTATAAAGGTGTTTCGTTTTATCTTTTTCTAAGAAACAGAGGAAAAGAGAACAGGAAATCAACAGAGCAAAAATGTAGGAGCAAAACCACAGTGGTTGCTTCTAAGTTCCATCACAGATGGGGAACATAATCAGTAAATACAGGCCCACCCTTTACCAACTTAGGATCCAAGCAGCACAAGAATGAGCTAAAAGAACTAGCTTTTCAAGGAATCCAACACAGAATAATCTGTGGGAGGTTTGAACAGAAACTGCCCAGCAAGCTGAGTTACAAGAAACCTCCCAAGTCCCAAGAATCTGGAGAGAGACAACTGATGATGCAAGTTGATGGGTTTAAGAGTAAGAGCAAGCAACATAGCACAAGTAAATGGTACAATTGAACAAATGACCATACTCTATTGTTGATCAGCCACACACACACACACATACCCCAGAAAAAAAATGCTATTACTACCCCCACAACTTTTGAAATAGGATTTGAAGCACAAACATGACCAAGACCCAAAATTTATTATGCAATAAAGCTTGAAAATTTCAAAGAGACACATCATTGGAAGCAGAAAAAAAAATGCTTATAACATGATAATGTTTGGGGAAAAAAAAAAGAGCTTACTTGGGCCAAGTTGAGACTCCAAGCTCAGTGAGTTTGGATTCAGGTGGATTCTTCTCGATCTTCACTCCAAATATCTCATAGGTTGGCATACCAGTTTCCTTTGGCATAAACGTTACAAACAAGAGAGAAAGAAGCAGAGGAACGAAAATTCCAAGTGATAAACGCAGCACAACGGGTTTCATAGCTTTCCCAAGTTGTTGTTTCTGGTTTTCTACAAAATTTCTGATCTGATACACAGAACACTTCCATTTTAAGGAGTAAAATAATTCACATCAGAACTGTACCCTTTTTAAGTGCAGAATATTTCCATCTTGACTAATTTGATTTCTTTAACTTTATTTAAGCTATAATGACAAATGAAAATTTAATAAATTTTATAAAAACACTTACAACATTAATTACAACCTATGAATTTGCAATTTTTTATCTCAAAAAATAATGAGTTTGATGCGTTCCCACTTTAGTCGTACAATGAATGATTTTGCAAAACGTGTCGCCAATAAAATAAGTGATATGCCCACTATCATATATATATATATATATATATATATATATATATATATATATATGAATGATACTGTTAACACTCTTAATTATTTTTTTATATTTTTTATTAATTATTCATATTTTTAAAATAAAAAATTAAAATGTAATTATTTAATAAAAAATATCAGTAAGTATTTTAGAGTATAATAGCCCCACCTATAATAAATTAACAATAATATTTTTACTACACATAATACATACATCTATTTTTATACTCTTTTTAATATCATTTATCATATTTATTTTTTTATCATTTTATTTCACTTAATTACAATCTTTAAAAAATATAAATAATAATGCACTCCTAAAAAGAGTATAAAACTATCATTATTCATAATAAATATGACAAGAAAGCCTATTGTGTCATCTTTAAAGCAAAAATAAAGCGAGTTATTAAACCTTGTACATAATGCTAGAAAAAAATTAAAAAAATGATCATCTTACACTTTTAAAAAGTAGTGTAAGTACTGTTTATACTATTTTTAAAAAATGTAATTGAGTGAGAGAAAGTGATATATATATATATATATATATATATATATATATATATATATAAATAATATTAGATGAGGTATAAAAATAAATGTATATACTATTTAATGTAAAAATATAAGTGTTGAAAGAAACTAGACAACCAATGCTTCAAACACCAATCCTGACAATCCATTAACAGCATAGTCTAATAAACATCATTCTATAAAGGGTGTATAATACATCTTACGATAATAACCTTTGATTTATGGACATAATATTTGAAGGGGTAAATTTCATCACTTGTAACCTAAATAACAGGTTACATACTCATTGGATCTGCTTCCATAGCTACACCACCTCCTTCATCGGTCAAACCCAGCCACGGCGGTTGTGAGCGGCGGATTGATGGTGGCGCAATGGAGATGGTTTCTCTGTTGGGGGTGGTGGTGGAGTTACTGGAATCACTGCGCAACTGCAAGTGAGGGCTTTGTGAGTGGGTGGCTGAGGTTCGTTTTCACCCAAATCAGAACCACCAACTGCCCTCAAGCCTGAATCGAGCTCCACCACTGAAAACGAACTTCAACCATCATATAAACTCAAAACTTGCCATAGATCCGAGCCAAAGCCTCCGCCATCGTGGCCGAACTCCCAACCCTCAACCACTGCCAGCCAGAGACCCAAAAACCACTCGCTGTCACACCCCCTCGTTGCACCAGATCTGGCCAGCATGAACCAAGATATGCGGCCCACAACCACCAAAGATCATGGCTGAACCAAACCACCGTCGTCGCCACGCAAACCCAGTCTTCATTGCCGACAACAGTTGTCAGTTGGTGCTGGCAATGGCAGCCAAAGACGAGATGGGTGACGAGCGGCGTGGCAGCCGAAGACGAGAGGGGTGATGAGCGACGTGACGGTGGCAGTGATGGTGATGGTAGTGGTGGGGTGGGGTGAGGGTGGTCAGGTGATGACGGTGGGGGTAGGTGAGGATGGTGGTGGTGAGGGTGGGGGTAACCGGTTGGAGAACATTAACAACCTGTATTTACAGGTAATTTTTAGGGTGTATGGTACACTATAACATCATAGGGTGTATATTAGCATCCACCCAGCATGCAATTGCTACATCAGTATGGACTTGTCTGGCTGGATATAATTATGGAAAAAAAGTATTTATTTCTTAATTTTTTTAAAGAGCTTATCTTTAAAAAAAATTATTTTATATTTGGATATAAGTTAAATAATTTCATCCCCTCTATAATTATCCAACCCACTTATTATGCACGAGGCAGATTTAGTCTCAATCCGCCTTTCCTCGCACCTCTCTTCTAAATACATATTATCTTAACTTACTATTAATAAATTCAATTATATTAATTTATTTTAACATATTTTTAATTTATATGAGATAAAGGATTAGTTTTAAGATTATATAAAATTAGTTTAAAATACTTAAAATGTAAAGATAAAGGTGAATTTTAATATTTTTCTAGTAGATAAGTACGGATTTTAATATGTAAAAGTGTGGAGCAGAGTTAAGTTGAACAAAAACTTACTTAAGCTTAGGGATGGCAAAACTCCCCGCTAGATAAGGATCCCCGCGGGGACCGCCCCGAATGGGGCCCTGAATGCGGGGTTTTTTTCTCCGCAAGGATGGAGATGAGGAGAAAAATTTTCCCGTAGCATATTCGGGGACGGGGACGGGGACGGGGACCATACTCATACATGGTCTCCGTCCCAGCTTAAATTTCTAATTTTTTTGTAATATATATATATATTACATAAATAAATAAATATATTTTAATAATTGTATATTATATTAATTTTTATATTTATTTAAAATTAAAAATATTAAAATAATTTATTTCATTTTTTTCTTATTTTTTTAATTTTTTCTTATAGCGAGGAATCCCATGAGATACCCGTGAGGATCCGGAGAATGGGGATTGGGGAAAAATTTTCCCCTCGGCGAGGAACGAGGTCGGGGAGCGGAGAGGTACACCCTGCTTCCGGATCGCGCGGGTGCGATCCCAACTTAAGCTCTTTTTGTATGTGCATCTCCATATATATAATACGGACACATATTTAATATGTAGATATACTTGAAAAACAATATATCCGAACTTCATAGCTCCTAAGCTTAAGGACTCCTCAACTATGCTCGACCCAATATCTCCATTGCTTCCCGATTTCTTACTGGAATTAACCTATTTGGGCTCATACTGCGCAACCTTATATGTTGCTCACATTTAGAGCCTTGTGCAGTCCTTGGAACGAGATGTGCGTCTGCCAGATTTGTCTTTGGTCAGATTATTGTTCACTTGCTTTTGTGCACCATAAAGACATTCCGTACGAACAAAATAATACTGGATTACTCTTAGAAGAGTAGTCACAATGAAATGATGCTTATTACTTGGTTCCCAAAAGAGATAGGCAAGTCTATGCCAATAAAATTATTATAAGTAATACAATTAAATTGAAAATAATCAATGCTATTGTGGCCAGTAATTGGAAAAACGAATAATGGATAGATAAATCTTATAATAAAAAAATATTAAATTATTAAATAATTTATTCAATGATATCTATTTCCTAATATATATCTTAAAGTATAGGTTTTCTATTTTAAAGATTTTTGATATTTTATCATTTCCTCATCCGTATATGTGTGGCTTAATTGGTTTTTTTCAAATTGAGGATTACAAGCAATATTGGTGACAATTTTCAATGATAACCAAAATAATGAACGTATAAACTATTTCTAATAATCCTTGCTTAAATGCATCACCAATAATAACTAATATATAAAGTATATTTCACCGAAAAAAATAAATTAGAGAATATCAGTATAAAAAATATGTAATTAACTTATATTTTATGAATGTAATCCTAATTCTCATATCTAAAGAATCAGGATATGAAAATAATTACCATTATATAATTTCTTTTAATAATTGACAAAATATACTAATTTCTATAAAATAAGTTTACTCCATATATTTTTTCACATAAAAAAAAAACATAAAAGTAAGAAGATTTTAATTGGGATTATGAGTTAGACTTGGAGACGCCACTATTTTGTGTATACTAATTAATGGTTAAATTAATCTGTAGATTCTTATAGTTTCATCAAATTTTTAATTAAGTTTTTATAATTAATTTATTTTTAATAAAATTCTTATAATTATAAAATTTTGTAATTGAGTCTTAAAATACTAACACCGTTTTACTTCTATTAAATATTACTGAGATAACCGTTCAATTCTCTGCTAACCCGTAAGAAGGAGAGATAGACGAGGGGCTTAACCCAAATGGAGGAAAAGGTGTGAAAAAATTCTTCAGCCGAATCTCTGTAGATGGGTTCATTGATGAGTACAAGGTTCTTTAAAGCGGAGAGGTTTATTGGTAAAGTTCCTTTGTCGAACCCTCCACGCTTGACCACCAGTGGCAACGGGAATGATGGAATAGGAGTACATGTGGGCTTGAATTCTGACATCAACTCAAGCCACACTCTTGGGCGTTTTATGAACGCAGTTGGGTACGTGAGAACACAAGTAGCCCCGGACACAATGGTCAATAACAGAAACACGAGGCCACAGTCAATGAGGCAGCCATGAAACAATAACACTGTTTGGGTTTCCTCACCAATCAATGTCACAAATATTGTCGTCACGTGTGAAATGTTATATCAATAATATTTAATGGAAGTTAAACCGTGTAAGTTTTCAAAAACTCAGTTATAAAATTTTATAATTATAAGAACTTTTTTTAAAAAAAATTTAACTATAGGGGTTTAATTAAAAATTTGACGAAATTATAAGGATTTATAAATTAATTTAACTTTAATTAATCTCACTCTCAAAGGTTGAGGGAAAAAAATAAAGTATTCTCCTTCTCAAAGAGATTAGTCCCCTTCACAAATAAATTATGAACAAAAGTTGTTTTGGTTGTTTAAAATTTATTTATATGCACACATTTGTTTAATATATATATATTAGTACTTGGATTTTATATATACCTAAAATATTTGTATTTATAATAATTTAAAAATTTAAATTTTGGTAAATGATTTAACACATATGCAACAAAAAATAAAAAATGTGTGTGCCTGTCAAATATAAAGTAGTTTCATAAAAAAATACAATCACAGAAGTAATTATCAAAACATAAAACTTTTAATACTTCTAATTTTAGATAATTTCTTTTAAATATTGTATTTAATTATAAGTAATTTAATTTATAATTATATTTATTTTTATTATTAAATTCTTTGTTTATTTCATGCATTTCACGAATACAAAAACTAGTATAATATAAAAAAAGAAAATACAGAGCTTGAAATCTGTCATGTATCATCTTAGTCAACAATTACATGTTTTAATTTCTTGACATGTGACATCTAGAATGATTAATTTTCTACTTCATATTATTTAATGTGGTAATTTTTGTCACATATGATTTGATGTGACACATATACAAAAATTAAATAATAAAATTTTTAAAAAATAATCAACAGAAAATAAAATAAAAAACAAAAATAAAAAAAATTAAGATAAGAAATAAAAGAACTGGTTTCTGGGTCCCTAAGGAACTTCTCTTGCAATAATCATTCTTTCTCTTTCTGGAAGAACTTATTCTATATGGAACATGCAAGGCTGTGTTTATCTCCAAGTTTGGCATTAATGTACTTCCATTTCCATTCTTCTCTTTCTAGGTCTATGAAATTGCTTTTCTTTGTTCTTGGTGGAAATGACTAATGCTCCTCACATTTCATCAAAGAAGGAACAAAAAATTGAAGAAATTTCAACGACAGTGGAGGGGCATTTGGATGGTAGAGAATGATGAGAAAGCCAATATGAAGGGCACAAGCTGAAGCTCTATCACACGCAGGGAACCCATCATGCCACCAACAAGGGTTCTTGTTGTTTTTGCTTACAGGTAGAGGCACTGTTTGGTTTGATGAAAGTGATGCTACTATAGACTACCAGCGACAATTAGAGCTGGCAAAATGGGCCAACCCACCCCGACCCGGTCCTACCCGCTTCAACCCGCTAAAATGCGGGGCGGGTGGATTGACCCGTTTTAAAAAATAGATTAAAAGAGCTAACTCACCCCGCTTTAAGGCGGGTTGGCCCACATAAAAGATAAAATGTGAAAAAATAGATGAGTTGGCGGGTCAACCTAGGTTTAACCGCCTATAAAAAAAATTATATAAAAAAATCAATAAATACTATTAAAAAATAATAAATAATAATGGTAAAAAATTACAAATCACATATCTAAAATATAATTTTTAAAATAGTTTAATTAAATATTCAAACATAAATTATATAACATTTAAAGAGTTTTTCATTTATAATATTACTTATCATTTTTTTTTAAAAAAAAAAGTCAACTGGCTAATGCCACCTTACATTACGCTTAACCCGGGTGTTATGCGGGGCGGATTATGCGGGTTGAAAAAAAAATATGAGTTCAATCCTTGAACCCAACTCACAAAAAAATGGCGGGTTGGCGGGTTAACCCGACGGGTTGAACTCGTTTTGCCAGCTCTAGCGACAACACGATTGAAGAAGGTAGTGTTTTTTTTTTTAGTTTATTGTTAGTTTTTTTGAAATTCCGATGACGGTGGAGGGGCATATGGATGGTAGAGGATGCTGAGAAAACTAATATGAATGTCACAAGCTGAAGCTCTATCACATGCAGGGAACCCATTATGCCACCAAGAGGGGTTCCTGTTATTTTTGCTTAGTTCTTGTAGGTGGAGGCACTATTTGGTCTGATGAAAGTGATGATGCTAATATGTACCACCAGTTGCAACACAGTTGAAGAATTTTTTTTTTTGCTTATTGTTAGTTTTTTTTTAGCAAATTGCTTAATATAATAAATCACATTAGATAATAATATTGTTAATTAATATTACTGCATTGCTTTATGTCAGTGGCTGAGCAAATTAGAAAGAATCACCAGTCTCCAAAAGTGGTTGCCGCGTATTATAATTGGTAAGTATATGTAATTCATGTATAATTCTTACCAAAATTATTTTTATGTGGCAATATTTATTTGAATTGACATATAATTAATTCTATTGTAATCATAAATCATTACAATCAACTATATTTTATCTAAATTTGATTTGAATTTAATTTTGGTTGATATATTTGAAACTTATTTTTGGTAATTTAGTCAACTATGTAAATCACATAAAATTTGTAGTTAAATTCATATTAAAACTGAAAGTGGAAGCAGTGAGAAGCAATTGTTTTTCTATATAAAGACAATGCTATTCTTCTTATTCTTATAAATTGATTCACACTTTTATTTTAAAAAATATAAAATAATTCAATTAAATAGTTTTCAAAAAATACAAAAATATTTTTTATATGGAATATAAAATAATATTTTAATAAAAAAATATAAAATAACACTACTAATCATAATCATATTAAAAAGATTGAATTCTCTTACTCTCCCTTGAATACCAAACGACTCAATATTAATATGTGATTATGATTTGTTATTGATCTCTCCTAGTGAGAATTAGGGTGAATTTTTAATGCTCACATTAATTTTTAATTAATGGTGATAGAAAAGGAAATTAATAAATGCTATAGATTTTATTTTCAAATTTTATGTAATTGTCATGAGTCTTCACTATGAAAATATTATTATTGATTAATAATTTAATAATTTTCAATTATAAACTAAATAGATTTTCAATTATAAAGAGTTCATCTTTTTGAATTAATATTTACTTGTTATTTAATTTAGTATTGTTTATTTTTTAAAAATTTTTGTGAATTCAATATTGGAATCTTACCTGGACAATGGAATATTATCTTGTCATTTGAGAAGGACTTTGTCCATCGTGAAGGTTAGTACTTTCATTGGTCAGATGAAAAAAAAAATTATTGAACCTTTAAATAAATTATATTTAATCACCTAACACTGTGTTTGGATTGCAAAGAATGAGGAGAAGGGAAAGAGAATGAAGAGAAGGGAAAATAATTTCTTTATTTGGGAGTTTATTAAAAAATAGGAATAAAAAGAAATCCATGAGGAACTATTCTCTCTTTCTTCAACTCAAATAACAAAGTTTTGTTCTTTTCAAAATTGGGGTGGAATGGAAAAAAATAAACTTATAGTTAAAAATAAATATGTTATATTTCATTATATTCCTTTTCTAAGTCAACTCCCAAACAAAATAATAGATTTTTGTTTTATTTTCTTATTAATCTTTCAAATAAGAAGAAAAATAGCTTTGTTCCCATTCCTTCCATTCATTTTCCAGCCTATCCCCACATGTTCCGTTCCATTTCATTAATGAGAAAACATCCAAATATATACAATATAAGTAAGTGCCTAAGCAGAGTTTATATAGCTTATTTTTAAAGTTCATTTTAATGAAATAGAAGTGACTTATTACTTGACTACTCTTTTGAAGTTACATAAATATAAATTAAAATAATTTTTGTGTAATTTTCAATAAAGTTAGTTTATTAAATTTTTTATGAAGTTATTGGATTAAAATGTACATTTAAAAGATAAAGATTTTTGTTTATATTTGTTTATAAAATTTGTTTTATAACATTTTATATTTAAATTCTTTAGTATTTATATTGAGTGAAATATTTTCATGAAAATATAATAAAAATATATTTGATGTATTTTTATACTAAACTTATAAAATATTTATTTCTATTATTATAAATTATTACATATATTTTATTTAATAATTTTTTTATTTATAATTATTTTTATTTTTATCATTTAATTCTTTATTTATGTTGTACATCGCATGAGTGCAAAATCTAGTAAAATATAATGGGGGAATTTCTAACAATGAAAATCGCCCTGAATCCACTAGACATGGAACTTCAACAAGAAGTAGAGAGAATTTTCAAGCAGAAGACAAAGTGCCGTTAGGGGACTTTGCTGTTTATAGCAGAGAGCAAATAACCAATTAACCATGTAGAAAACTCCCTTTGCTTGTATTGCAACTACGATAAATTGTCACTTGCATTGATCTTCCCGTGTGACTTCTCACTAGTTTTAGACATCAAACGGATAATGCTGAGGAACCATAATTTAGTAATGGAAAATGATGATCTCACATTATTTTTTCTTCCACATCACTTTTTAACGGTTGTGATTAAGTAAGACAAAGTGTTGACATGTGAATGTTGATCTCAATGATATAAAGAATAGTGTAAAAAGTGATGTGAGAGAAAAGTGTGATAAGAAAATCGGGGTTGTTATTTAGTAATTTAACCTACTTGCTTTGCTATCGGCTTATATAGATGTACACTGAAGTTGGATACATGGGACACTAGACTCTTGTCAATGAATTAGACACTGTTCAATTCCATAAGAATGTTTTCACTTTTCAAGGCCTCTTCTTCTGCAGGGTAAACCATCGAATGCCTTTCGCATGCTAAAGATTATGTATGTATGTTACACTCGAACATAGCCTGCATGTTGTCAGATCCCATCATGCACTCATTCCTGTCTCCTCACAATCCAGGATTACAATGTCAAGCCTCATCATGGGCTTGTACTCATTTGGGATCCTTGCACCAGCTTGCATGCACACTTCAACCACAGCATGAGCCTTTCCATAAAATAAAATATATTCAGTGCACCAATCAAGGAAGGTCCACCGGGGTGTCTCACATGCCACATGCCCACATGTAATTTGGAGGAAAAACTTCATTCATAGTAGTGTCCTGACAGGTGCTAACCATGCTCCCCATCCCTCCACCGGTGCTTAAATGATCCACAAAACTTAGCATTGTGAAGGTCTATTAGCATCCTATTTAACATAGTATAGGCTTATAAGAAGTTCTATAAAACCATGTAAAAAAAATTAAACAAGTTCTATAAACATTTTTGACACAATGACAACTTTCCTCTATTATCAGCCACATTATCAACGAGACTTCTTATGCAGTTGATGAGTGGCCCCATTTCATAGTCATATCACCTAAAGATCCTTGTTCAGACTGAGCATAATTTGAGATATTTTAAGTGCAGCAAATGTTAAGAGAAAATCATCAAATTAACCAAAGACAACTTATAAAAATTTCAACGAAAAGATATCAAATAACTTCGATCATGTCAAAATGCTAGTGGTTGGACCTGGCTTCTGATGATCCTAGTTATAGATGAATCTCATCAGAAGTACCGTTCTTCCATTCACCTAATGCTGATTAGCTAGCCTAGTACCAAGAAAGAAAGAAAAAAAGAAATGCATTGATGTGAACCACTAATATGATTTCCAGGCAAAAAGCTTTGCATGAATTCCATAGACATACATGATACCATAACAATTTTCTTACTGACTGAAAAAAGTTGGACTAATTAATATGAACTGAGTTTATTTTATCCAAAAAAAAAAAGAACTGAGTTTGAAGCATCGGATTTGGAAGTTTTCTATTGTTTATGACGGAAAGCAAGGTTCAACGTCAAATACATTATGACTTTCATAAATTTGCCAAGGCTGGAACTGGTTAAAAACTAAAAGAAGGATGGGAAGGCATACCTTCTTGGGTGGAAAAACAGAACCAGAGGCATTATAACCCTCAGAACATCCTCTACTAGCTTTAGGGATGGTATCAATTGCAATTCTCTTAGATTCCAACCTGTGTACAATGATGTAAAGTGCAACATTATCAACTTCTGGGCGTGCAAACTCTTCTCGTGTTAGTAAAGTCCTTGCGTCATCATAGACCAAGCAAAACATCTCTTGTATCATGTCATGCATTCTCAACTCACCATGTTCAGCAGTTATCAGGCATTTATCAAGACGTCTGCCTATACCATCTCTTGGTTCTTAAGCATCTAATATCTTTAGAACATAATCTAGCTCCTCTAACATGAATAAACATGCTATGTCAAGGACTATATCCTTCTTATTATCCTCCAAATAATCATAGCTTATTCTAAACTACTATGAAGCTCCTTACTAGGAAACTTTTTGTATCTGTTTAATTAATGCAATTTTTCTTTTTTTAAAAGAAAAAAGCAGATAAATTATATCCTAGTTCCAATGCTAACAGAAGGCCATTGATGTATTGTTAGTATAAAACGTTTAGAAATGTCAAAACAACTACCAGTACTTTTAGAACTCCATCAATGAGCTAAGTGAAGAACCATACAAATGAGCTTGACACCACATTTTGACCCATAACCTTAAAGCATTAAGTCTATTGGTCTTTTCCACTTATATAACCTTCAACTTGCCCATTCGTTACCAATGTAGAACTTCAATACTCACACTTAAATTTTCAACAGTTATTATTCTACTTCCACAACCAAACCAATCTCTTGCTCTGGCCGATCCTTTTAATTGGTCAATATGATCCTTTTAGTTGGTGCATCTATTACATTGCGGTCTCTTTCTCATAGGGACTCCATGATCAAAACTACCAAAATTGATATTTTTCTTCCCCAACATAGCAAAAAGAAGCTTCTCTTGGAGTTGTACCAAGCCTTGTCCAGCAGAATCTTCTCTAACAAGAGTCACAAAACTCCTAGCTTCAAATAAATAGCCATGTTATACACAGCTCTGGCAAATTGGCAATTGTGATATACAAACACTTTTGCTGCATATCTTCACCCCCTTTAGTTAACGCCTATGTTACATATTTTGTTGATGAGCTAAGTAATTTATCTACCTTCGTGGAACTGATAAAATGGCTAATTTAATGGGTTTTGGATATGATCATTTCAAAATAAGAAGATGAGGCGGAGCACTTCCCAGTTGGGCTATTCTTGCCTACATGATTCCTTCTTACCTGCTTATGAACACAAGAGTCATTGCACAATATGCACAGGAAGCAATCTCTTGGTAAGGTAGCTTTCTACCGGAGTTGACATTTAATTTATGTCGGTCATTGAGGGAGACAATTATTGCTAACCAATATAAC
The DNA here is from genome assembly GCA_029884595.1 of Ormosia semicastrata. Classification (NCBI taxonomy): domain Eukaryota; kingdom Viridiplantae; phylum Streptophyta; class Magnoliopsida; order Fabales; family Fabaceae; genus Ormosia; species Ormosia semicastrata. Next base: position 131,890,985 of record JAQQTO010000063.1, on the reverse strand, counting down.
ACATGCTGAGGGAATATGAACTTGTAGAATAAATCAAGCAGAAAGTGAATAAGATATTTAGTAGGACAAATACAAGATAAAATCACACACACACGTAGAGATGACAGATCTATGTGTGTGTAAGCCATCTTTCATGGTGAAACAAAATATGTGCTTCAACATTTTCCTAGCCGTAAACAGAAAAACAAAAAAGAAGTAGAAAATTAGGGGAAAATAAAAAGACAGATTTGTCACATTTTTGCAATATTCAAGGTAAGAGGTGCAATATGGTGAAGATAAAATCATGTGTAACAATGTATTCAGTTTCTGCGCACTTTGTTGTTTGATAAAAGGAGCAATATATCATCTTACATGACATGAATCAAGAAATCAAAACTTCAGCAACTATAAAGCCACCTTAAACACTAACCCCATAAGCAAAGACAGGGAAGATCTAAGGAAAAAGGATGACAGCCATGTCAAGAATCAAAAAGTCAATCAACAACACAAGGCAAAAATCAATTTAATAAGACAGGCCAATACAAAGCCAAACTCCTCTAACCCAAAAGAAATTGAAACTTTGTTAATCATTCATAGAAATTCAAGTAACAATCAAAATGACCTTATTTTAATTTTGAAATGACTGATAAGTTCAATTGACATAAAAAGCTTCTCTCTTCTTTTCCTACCAATCACAATATTTGCTTCTAAAAGAGTTGTTCGAAAAGTTACAGCAGCATCAGGGTGGCAACCGTTGTCATCCATTTCTCTATGCAAGACCATTGCTTTATCCAACAAGCCCTCCTTTCAAAGCTCACTGATCATAGCATTGTAGGTGTGGACATTAGGATTGCAGCCTTTAATCAAACGATGCTCAAAAATCTCTTGTGCAGCTTTAAGTCTTCTACCTTTAAACAATCTGTCAGTAAGTATAGTATGTGTGTACGCATTTGGCTGGCAGCCATTGTCTTCCATGCTTGTGCATAAGGCCATTGCTTTATCCAAAAGGCCCTCTTTACAGAGCCCATTGATCATTGCATTGTAGGTGTGGACATCAGGATAGCAGCCTTCAATCAAAAGATGCTGCAAAAACTATTGTGCACTTTTAAGTCTTCTACCTTTGCACAATCCATCAATAAGTACAGTGTATGTGTAAGCATTTGGCTTGCAACCATTGTCTTCCATTTTTGCACATATGGCCACTGCTTTATCTAGCAATCCCTGTTTAAAAAGTCCCTTGATCATAACATTATATGTGCAGACATCAAGACAACAGCCTTTAACCAAAAGATGCTCAAAAAACTTCAGCACAGTTTCGAGTCTTCCAGGTTCCACCTTTACACAATCCATCAATAAGTATGGTGTATGTGTAGCAATCTGGCTGAATTTCTTGGTCTTCAATTTCCTTGAATAATGCAATTTCCTTGTCAAGATAGATGATGGTTTTTGCATAAAGCTTCTATGTTTACCTCTAGCGTTCATCTCATCAACAAGCTCTCACGCTGTTTCCAACTCCACCACCATGCACAAACCTTGAACTAGACTAGTGTAGGTGAAAACATTAGGAGAAATTCCCTTGAGAACCATTTCAAAACATAAATCAAGCACCTCGGTTACAAGTTTATCTTTGCATAGGCGACGAATGATTGTGTTGTATATAAATAAATTAGGCTTAGGCTTAACAAGCATAAACTCTTGCATTTCCATCTTTCTCGCGAACTGAATGGCAGCTCTTGTTTGTCCTATTTTACAAAAGTCATTGATCAAGATTCCATAACAAAAGAAATGGAACAGAAATCCTTGTGCTAACAAGTTGTCATGAAATGGCAAGCAGAGCCCTTTTATGAGTGTTGTCATGGTTATGGTATCCGGTTCATAACCATACTTTAGAATAATTTCCAACACAGAAAAAGCAAACCCCACGTGACCCATATGGGAGAAACAGTTGAGCAAGATGTTGAGAGTAACAAGATGGCATGATTTCACTGGAATCTATCTGTTTAAAAAGTGGGATAGAAGTGGGGTAATACTTCATGGAAGCAATTGACCCTAAACGATGGTTAAGTTGGACTAAGGATGGGGGAGGACGCTTATGGAGCATGTTAGTGATGCAGTCTGCTAAACAGTGAAAATAACCACGGTTGAAACTACGTAGTTGTATTTGTATGGAGGCTGAGGATGAGAGAATAGCCTCACGTTGAGGAGTTGAGTTTGAAACTTTGGAATGGAAGAATTAGAAAGAGCATATCTTGACATTGCATTCAACTTGAAATGAACCAGAATCAGTAAGAAATGATTGGAAATGGAAATGGAAGAGAAAAAATGGAATAAAGTAATTTTTTAATAAAAATGTAAAATAAAATTTTAATAATTTTTTAAGAGTTAAATTATAAAAGAATGAATTTAAATATAAAATGTTTATTTTTATGTTTAAAATATGAGTTTTATTATATTTTCTTAAAATATTCTTCTAATAACTTTTTTATTATTTAATAAAAAAATATTAAATAAAAAATTAAATGTAATAAATATCTTAAAAATATAAATTATATTTAATATTTTTTATTTAATAATTAAAAAATTATTAAAAAGATGTGTTAAGAAGATTAATATATTTTTAAATATTTATTTTTCTCGTTTCTTCTTAATTTGTTGGAGAGCATAAATTTGATATTTGAATAAAAAAAGAAAAAAATAAAATAAAATGAAGGAAGAAAAAAATAAAAATAAAAAATAAATTTTCTTATTTAAAAGTTTAATAATAAATAATTCTCTTCTATTTTTTATATTTTTATCATCTAAACATAATATTTTAGGAAATTTTGTGTGCCTACCTTTTGTTTAGTCTGCCTAATTTTTATCTCAAAAAATAGGATTTGATCCTCACGGAGTCATGAGTGTACATGTCTAAGAACAAAATAAAGAGTTTAGGATTTATAAGATGAGAAATTTTTAATTATATATAATTATATCATATTATTTTTATACATATTCATAAAAAATTAAAAAGAGAAGATAATTTTTTATAATAATAAATTTAAAAGTCTTTTTTTTTTTTTAATTTTTTATGAATATATATAAAAATAATGTGATATAATTGTGTGTAACTAAAAATTTTTCTTATAAAATTTTATAAAATATAAATACTTGCATAATATGTTTTATGTGATAATTTACTCTCATAATTTTTGTTATGCAGTGAGGATCCAAATCCCAAAAAAATAATGATTTTGATGGATTTTTCTCTTCTTCTAAATTCCACTTTAGTCGTACGATGAATGATTGTGAAAAATGTCTGACCAATAAGTGATATGCCCAGTATCTATATGATGATATATGCAAGAAATCCGATGTGGCATCATTAAAGCAAAAATAAAAGGGAGTTATTTTGAACTTTTTTAATAATAACTAAATCTTTTTTTAATTAATGAAATTGATTATATAAATTAAATGATATTATTATAAATCAATTTTTTTAAAAATATTATTCAAATATAAATTTTTTTAATTATTTTATCTATAACTTTTTTAATCTTACTCTACCTTTAATTATTCAATAATTTTTTATCCGATGTACTTTTCTTACATAAACATCTAAAAATTTTAAAGGGAGTTATTAAACCTCGTACCGAATCCCTGCACTTTTCTTACATAAACATCTAAAAATTTTAAAGGGCGTTATTAAACCTCGTACCGAATCCCATTACCGGTTGCTGTTTATAATTGATGGATTCTCAAAAATAATTCCAAAAAAGAAAATACTAGAAAGAAACTAGACAATCACTTCTCCAAACCGCATGCTACATCATTACATTAAATTGGACTATCTTATTAATTTGGTCTTTTAAAATTCATTTGACATTAATTCAAATTTTTAAAAATTTATTAAATTAGTCTTCTAAAATTTTAAAATATATCAAATAGTCCTTTAAAAAATTAATTTGATGTCCGAATCTTTAAATAACTAAATTGATATCAAATCTTTTAATGATCAAATTGATGTCAAATAAATCCTCCAAGAACCAAATTGATAGTTTAGTCTATTAAGTTGTAAAGAAATACTTAATGCACAAGAGTAAGATACATATCGCTCTACATATGTATGATGTGATATAATCAAAATAAAAAATATTTTTTGTAATATGACAAAATCAAAATAAAAAATATGTAAAAAATAATGTGAGATCAACTATAATCGAACAATAAAAACTATATAAATATAAAATTATGTATACTTAAGTGTGTATAAATAACATTATTCTAAGTTATATCCTACAAGCAAGAATTTCTTACTTCCTCTGCGAAGAATGATTTTCCTCCTCCAAAATGATCACAACTGTTACATTTTATGAGTCCCACACTAACTATGGAAGTCTGAATAATAATTCAATTGAACGGTTGTGATCTTTGCAAAATTTCTTACTGCAAGAAGGCAAAGGGGGAGCAAGACACAACCAGCGGGGTTTCTCAATGTTTATGTCGAGATAGAGTACGTAACCAATTAACCATGCAGAAAACTCCATTTGATTGTATTGTATTTGTAACATATAATAAATTAACACATGCATTGATCTTGCTACGTAACTTTTCACTAGTTTAAGACAGTATACAGAGAAATTGACAAACCAAAATTTATTAATTTAATTTTAACCTACTAGCTCTGCTTTCGGCTTATATACAAGTACACTGAAGTTCCTCTAGTCAAAGAATCAGACATGTCCTGTTGAAGATTGTTTTTAAGGCCTACCCTTCTACAGGGGTAGAGCATCAAATGCCTTTCCCATGCTAAAGATTATGCATGTATAATTGCACTTGAACACAGCCTGCATTTTGTCAGATCCCATCATGCAATCATTCTTGTTTCCTCACTGTTCGGGATTACAATGTCAAGCCTCATCATGGGCTTATACTCATCCGGGATCCGTGCACCAGCTTGTATGCACACTTCAACCACAGCCGGAGCCTTTCCATAAAATCTCTTCAGTTTAGTCCTCAACGGAGGTCCACTGGGGTCTCTAACATGCCACACATAATTTGGAGGAAAAACTTCATCCACGGTAGCGTCCTGCCAACCATGCTTCCCATCCCTCCACTGGTGCTTAAATGATCCACAAAGCTTAGCATTGTGACCCCATGGTCCCACATGAACCTCAGAGCAATAACCACATGCTTTCACAGTGTATTTCTTCATCAACCTCCTGACACCCTTTCTAACAATTTCATATGCACCAATTGTTTCTTGGGCAATTTTACGTACATCTGACATCCGTGGACATGGAAATCGCTCACAAGCTCTGTAAGTATCAAATTCAATGAGTGAATTTGACTCTGCAAAGCGCCAAGGTTTAGGTTCCTCTACATGTCCACCTCTGTCAAGTATTCTCCTCCCTAACATTCGTACGGGGTTGGTCCTTCGGCGTGAAGGATACTCAAGGATATCCACACCAGCTTGAATGCATAGCTCAACGACAGCTGGAATTCGGTCATATTCAAACCGTGTATCATGTTTAATGCGCTTACCAAAAGGGTCAAAGAGATGATAGGACTCAATCAGGACAAGTATATCATTGATGGAACCCTTGACCCATGCATGGGAACTATGGCGCTTTGAACTGGTAGGACCCTGACAATCCAGAATGCGGTGACCAATCGGACCCACATGAACTTCTGAGCATTCACTGCATGAATTGAATTTGAATTGACAAGGATTTAACTCCTGCATCAGCATTAAAATAAAAGAAAAAAACACAAAGAACCTAGGAGATTCACCAAAAACTAGAAGATAAGTATGATATATTCTACCTACAGCCATGCACAGGAATGACATGCAAGAGCTGGGCAAGACCTTTGATCAAAAGCTTCCAAGCATCAAAAACTTCATAGGCAACAGGAACTAGGTCTGGAACAAGCAATCCATTCTTCGGAGGCTCAAGAGGTTTCTCTATTCCCATGTGTGCAAGTTTTCTGTCCTCCCTTCCAGCCTGTTTGATTTTCTTGAAGGGAATTGGGTATGGTTTTTTCTTTTTCTTAGGTAAATTTGGTGGGAAATCCACATTTTGGGGTAATGTTTTTTGTCTCCACACATTTTCATCACCTCTGGGCTTTTGACTGGCACAGAGAATAGCTCCAGACAATGTTGATCCACCCTTGTGAAATTGTTTACACTTCAACTGCAACAAAGGCGAAATTAAAGTGTAAGTTCCAACAAGGCTGTTTAGAAAGATAAACTAAAGGACCATATTATATTTAAAAGACTTAGATTACTTTCTTTCTTCAATGTCACACGAAGGCTAACAAATTCCCCCAGCAATTTCCGTGGATAATTTGTACGAGTAAGGCCATAATAAACTATTGAGAAGAACAAAAAAAAATACACTTCAAGGAAATAACATTTCATAAAATTTGAGAATTATTCAGTCAACTTCTGATTCTATTTTTCTCTGTATGACATGTTTAATAGAACATCTCAATCTCTGTACCAGGTGTCGACAACCAACATTATGCTGATATAACATATTCAATTAAGGCACCAACAACGTAGCTTGGTGCAATGTTGTCAACTTTGGCCATGATATGCATCTAAACGGCAATACATAAGTCAATCAACCATGGGAGGAAATCAGTCACCAGAATCACTACATTAGAAATGAATCATATTTTGATAAAGGTTTATCCAGAAGGATTTCATTACAACTTACACTCTAATAACAAATTCAATTACAAATATTAAGGGAGGACTAAGTATAATTGTAGTGCACCACTAGAGAGGTCGACACTTTGTTCCCCATATGAAATTCAACCTTTTATGGAGATAAATAGCTCTTGCAAATAGATTAAGAGTGTATTACTACCCAAGTTGCCTTGAAGTTAGTGCTAGCATCTCAAGATCACTTATACTAGATGTTTTGGATGCAAGGGCAATTGAGGAAACACAACAATTTGCATTTAGCAACTGAACAAACTTCTGGGACATCCTAATAGGAATAGCAAACAAGAGTTATGAATTGAAGGGAGTATAAAAACCATTGCAGTGCAGCAAATGCTCTAGTAACATCTGAATAGTCTATATCACCTCAAATGAACAATGAAATCGAAGATGTAGTCATGAGATGAGACTGCTCCAAAAGACTTTGAGATCCTCTCTCAATCACACACATCAGGAAAGTAAGCCAATATTAAAATCATTGTTTGCTATAGTTGACCAAACTTCTGCTAGTAATTGCTTCCCCCCAGGCTTGTATACCAAATTTTCATTAGAGGAAAAGTGACGAACCTAGAAGATGCTAAAATATCTACAGTATTAAATAGAAACATATAAGAGAAAAGCAAATAAAACCTTCAGACCAAGAGAATATGACTTAGAAGCTGATAGCTGGGGCCGGATACACTCCATGTTGGGGAAAACACCTGCAAATCAAAAGCCCAAACAATTAACATGGTCAGCAAAAAGGAAACATTGACAAGTATTCAGCATTATTATAATCCTACATAGGTGGATATGCCACCTGAGCTACAGATACAGATTAGAAAGTAATGAAAATCATTATTCTGGTGTTATGTTATGTTTGGCATTAGCTTCAAAGTTAAGGATGAACCATTATTTTTTTTTTTTTGTAAGGCCTAGGACCCACCCTATGGGCCTAGCCCCTTAGTGAGGCCCCCATTGGGAGGGGGTGAGAGAAATAGGGGAAGGGAAATTGGAAGGGAGAACATTCGCAAGAATCGAATCCCGCTATTCTGCCTACATGTCCCTAGCTCTTACCAACTGAGCTACCAACACGGGACTAATTTTTTATTCTTGTTTGGATGAGAGGTGTGCAACAAAAATATTCTGCTCATTCCAAGCAACAACACTTTCAAAGTTTTAACTACATTTTATCGAACACTATTTGGGCAATACTCAATTCACTTGATTTCGCAATAAACTCAGCTATTGCAGATCAATTGATGGTATTCTAGAAAGTTCTTCAAAAAAAGAAGAAGATTAAAATAAAAGAAAAGGGTAGCTCACTCACCGTTACAAGAGGGATCCAAAAATGCAGAAGAAACTAGTGGGAGCCTCATTTATGTATATAGAGGAAGATGGTAAAGAAATGAAATTTACTGGTTCCTCTCAATGTTGATGTCGACGCTAGCTACTCATACTCTCTGCTCCTATTATTGCTCACTGCAAACGCACTAGTAGAAGAGAACAACAGCGACATCAGAATCAAAACGAAGCAGCATTTGCAGCGTTGAATCAGCAGACGAACACAACAGACAATAAAAAATTAGTGGGAAAAAGAGATTTACCACAGCAATTCATGGTGGCAGAGAAAACGCGAGAGCTAGAGTATTGGGTTTTGGAGCAGCGGAGGAGAGAGAAACTGAACAGTACCACCGCCTAATTCTTTGTTTGGGTTTATTTGCTGCACTCGCGCTTTTGTGAAGGAGAGATACCGCGAGAGAAGCGTAATCCAAACAGTCCTTATTTTGGGCTTATTGGATCGAGTTTGTGACAAATGGGCATGGATCAAATAAGGGGCCCAAAATGGATAGAGATCCAATTTTGTGTCTTCTACTTCTTAATTTTCTATTTTTTTTTATTAATTTCGGTAAACGGGTCAAAGACCCAATAACTACGTCTCACTTTATCACAACAAATGAGAGAAATCGTTGATTAGGCATTTTCTATTTGGTTTTTTTTTAGTTATTTTATTTAAAAGTTGATATATGTTAGAGATTGGTGCATATAGAGATTAGTGCATTTATAATGTGAACCACACAATCTCATATATGTTAATAATAATATTAAATGTCTTTAGTAAGTAATGTCTATTCAAGAATTACTAAGGTTGTTAAATAGGTTAGACTAGTCTATTTAAGTTTGATTTATTTAATTTGTAGATTAAATGAATTGATAAAGAATATATAAATTTAATCAAGTTGATATTTTATTAGTTCAACTCATTTAATGACAAACCTAAATGAGATGTTCTCTTTTTTAATTTATTTTAAAAATTAAAATTCAATATGCTAAAAATCAAAATCCAATATCAAGATAATAAAAATACAAAAGATAAATAATCTTCAATACATCTAAAACTAAGACATAAAATACTTAAAGTAATCAAGTACATATCCAATTCAAAAAAAAATTAAAGTATATATCAAACTCAACATAACAATATCAACATTTTATTTTATGTTTTTAATAGGATAGACATAATTAAGTTATAAAACTTTAGAAATAAGAAACTAAAATCAATAGGCGTTTTATAAAATGTATTTCAAAATAAATTATATTAATAAAAAACATTAGCATGTTATTTATAAAGTATTAATTTAATTCAAGAAATTTTACAATTTATTCATAATTTTTTTAAAAAAAATACAATTCTTAAAATATTTTGCATCATGAGGCCCGGTCAAATTAACCCAAAACATGTCTCAAAACTAAAAAATGCATTAGGCCTTTTTTTTAACACCCGAACCCGGCCTAAATAACATTGAGCCAGGCCGGATTGGGTCTTGAGCACACTACTCTCTCTTTATATTTTTCAAAAAAAATTTTACGTAAACATTTATGATTTTAACCCTCACTATTCTAACTCTTTTCATACCGTTTTCTCTTTAATTTTCTTTCCAGCTGTTCTGAACAAGTGCTTTGTAGCTTGTTTTGTTTTCAGATTTTTTCCTCCTCTGCACCCCATCTCTCATGTGATACTAATATTTCAGCGAGAATTTTTTCAAAAAAATAAAAATCGGTTAAACAATTCTAATTACTTGTTTTATATATAATGATATAATATCCACTGTCACTTTTGAAATTAAGCATATCAAATAACTGATTCTTCAATTTTTTTTTCTAGTTATTTTAATCTATAATCCAATACTTCCATCCACTCTTCAATTTCTCCTTGATTTTCACAATAAATTGAGTCCAAATAACAACAATCATGTCACCTGTCCCCACCTTTTTATGGAGGAATAGGGGAAATGGAGCAAAAATCACAAGAGATGCGGAGAAGGAAAGAAAAACGGGGATAACACCTTCAGCTACAAAAGTTAACCACTACTTCAGAGTTCTTATTTTCAACGTTACTGCCAAATCAGTACATGAAAGTCCTCTTTTTTCATTCATTAGGGGTACCCCTTGTAGGATTTATTCAAAGTTATAGTGCTTGTTCACACCAACGGACACATCCCAAGTGCAACTCATCCCTTTTGGAAACACAACAAAGTCACCAGCGGCAATTTCAACTGACTCATTTGCCCCACTAGGTGTAACCTTCACTTTTCCTTCCAGGAGATAGCAAGTCTCTTTGGATTCATATGTCCGTGGGAATTTGCTTGGAGGGCAACTCCATCTGTTTGACATCAAATGTGGGCCACACAGAGAGATGCATTTATAAGAAAGAAAGCACATTCAATTGAAGAAATTATAGTTAAGAATGAAAGCTTTTATCTTGCAAGTATAAGTCCGATTAAGAAAGTCATAGCCATATTCTGATAACATTTGGGTGCAACCGAGATGGAAGAACAACATGCAAAGAATATAGAGTGAATTTATACAAGTAAAACAAAAGCATGTACATTGTTCACGAGTTTATTCACTATTCTTGATAATTAATCTCATATTTACAATGCTATCCATGATAATTCCAAGGTAACTCAGCTATGTAATGAATTTGAGCTACAGATCGGGCCAAGTTCATTGAACCTCATCTTTGTAGTTGATTTTTTGTATTGAATATATATCCTTCACCAAGAGATTTTGAACTACTGAACTACAAATGCAAGGCACATGAGTAACTTAAGGATATTGTACCTCTGAACATGGTAGTTGACATCATTTAGTACATAGTAGTCCCTGATTCAGTTGAATAGGCAATAGCCCAGGAAAACATCTTGAGTAGGACACTATTTAAAACAGCATGTTTGATACTTATTTCAAATCAGAGCTTGCTAAATGCTAACAATTAACAAACCATCATTATCATTGTCAACAATGGCACCATGCTGCCATGAGACGCAGCTAATAATGCCACAGAAAACTTATTTGCAAATAGCAACTACTTATTTATCCTTTGCCTGCAATAGAAAGTGTTGGTGGGGAATTGGATGGTAATCAGAAATCGGGTCAAAACTCAAAAGTGCAACATTGTACTAAAATTGTCACTATCAATTCCATCACTGCACCAGAGTTAACCATCACAAAATTCAAGGACTCTCGGGCAGCTATGACAAATTGATGAGGAAATAATATGATGATTTTTGTTGTATCTTTTTATAGTTGTTATGACTATAGCATGCATTCAGACATCACATTTAAGTCAAAACAACTGCTACAGAAGTTCTTTTGTTTCTTTCATTCTCCAGACTACTATAATTTCTTTTTGTTATGTTAGGTTGCATTTGAATAAATCCATATCCATCAATATTTGCATTCAAACTATATCATTTGTTACTCAATTTTGAATATATCTATACACATTTAAAAAAAAATGGTCTCATTCCAACCAAATGCCTTGAAGAATCTATTTCAAATTATATCTTTCCAGGAATCTTTTTAAAATTTTATGAATGCATATACTCATTTATAGGTTAGTTTCATACTTTCATTCATCAAACTAAAATATATGACATACTAAGACAAATTCCTATCAGTCTATCACAAAATGCATGCATAAAAATGAAACCTAAACAATTCCAAAAATATAGAATTTTCATGCGTTTGCCTAAGTTGTTAGAACATTACATAATTATCTTTCCCGTGATTCTTCGGTCATATTACAAAGAAAGTATCATAAGCAACCACAATCCCTTGGTGCCCACTGCTCAGGAAGACAAATCACCTAAGACTACAAAATAATAATAATAATAATAATAATAAACAGATTCTAATAATTGTGTATTCATTTATGTAATGTGATTTTGAAAACAGAACTTATAAAGCCACCATCTTGCTAGGTTTGAGGTCCCCATTATAGAAGATTAACCAAAACCATATCTCAGATTCAGAAAGTAAAAGGCATAATGACCTTGGCATATATATAGCATAATTCATTCAATAATAATAATAATAAATGGAAGAAAATATTTAAAAAAAAATCCCAAACCCAAACCCCACAAGCCAAAATGTTTAGGAAATAGATGAAAAAAAATGTTCCAATCATAGACCCAAAAAGAAGGGAAAAAAAATAGTGAAAGAGAAAGAGGAAGAAGGTAAAGAAATGAAGATTACTTGGGCCATTGCCTAACACCAAGTTGAGTGAGCTTGTCCTCAGGAGGGTTCCTCTCAATCGTGATGCCCAATTTCTCTGTGACGCTACTCATTCTCTCTCCTCCTGTTGCTCACTGCAAACGCACTCCTATTCTCGTTGAAGGGAAAGGTGTAGCAGCTCTTTTTATAGAAGGGGAAGAGGAAGGAGACGATGAAAGGCACTGTTTGGTTTGCTAGCAAAATCACAAGAAATAGTTATGTACACCTTGTTTATCAAGTTTGAGTAGAGTAAACCAATCATCAATGGTTTATATATTGTTACCTTTAATATAAATAAGGGAAAAAGTTTATTTGAATTTAATTTTAAAATAAATAAGTAATGGTGTATTTATCTTTAATTTTGATTTTATATTTAAAAAAATTGATTTTAGTTTATAAATTTTTTTATTATTAAGGTTTTGGTTTCTCAAGACCAATATCTTAATAAGTTAAATTATAAAAATCAATTCTTCATAAAGAATAAGGACCGTTCACTTTTGATGAATAAAAATTATAAAGATTAAAATATAAATAAATAAAAAATATAAGAATTTATACTCAATGATAGAGATAAAAAATTAAATAAATAAAAATATAAAGACTAAAACTTTAATAAATATATTATAGGACCAAAACTCAAATTGATGATAACTGTAAGAAATAAAATCTACTTTAAACTTATTAATAGAATCTATACAAGTATTTATCAAAAAAACAAAAAACCAAAAGTAGTTGAATGCTATTTTAAGTAATGTTTAGTTTTTAATTTTTTGTTTTAAAAAATTATGAAAACAATAAACATGTCAATTTCAATATAAAATAATTGTATGATATAAGAATTTATAAAATTATTTGAATATTAATTTATTTAATCTACAAAATTATATAAGCAAAGTTTACACAAATATTTATAAAGAAAAAAAGAGTGATTGAGTGCCATTTTAGCTACTATTTGATTTTTTTTATAAAAATTATGAAAACAATAAAAGTGTTTGGAAGAGTTTTCTTTTAATTCTTTTTATTTTTTTGAGTTTAAACAATGTACTCACTCACGAGCTTACACACATCTTAGAAAAACAAAAAAGGCTACTTTAAGTTTTTGCTCAAATGACTTTAAAAAGGTAAAAACGGAATTTTATCTCAGACCCTTATTATATTCAAGGATAAAAGATTTATCAAACAAATCACAATTAATTTGTTTAATTTTCTCTGTTATTTTAGTTCTCCCATATCTTTTGCAAGTTTCACTGTTTCGGTAAATACTTTTTTTTTTTTTTACGGAGTTTCAGTAAAGACTTCAAAATAAGTTTCTGTGATTGACTCCAAGTCCAACCATAATTTTTCAGGCCCAACAAAATTCAACTCGAAAATGATGATAAGCTTAAATTGAGTACGGAGCCACCCATATCGTCATAGGCTCCATAAAAATTAGGGCCCAACTAACTCAAAAAAAAAATGGGACTAAAAAAATAATCATTTCACACTATTTTTCTATATCACTTTTAACACTAATTAATGATATATAAATTTATTATTAATAATGTATATTAATTAATTAATAGATTGATAAATTATAAATAAACTAATTAATACATCAACCTATACACATTATCAAACATGAATTCGCATATGATTGTAAAAAGTGACCTAAAAAAATGCTGTGAAAAAATCAGAAGTGGAGTAACTAACAGCAAAGCAAAGCCAACCCAATTGAAATGAAGAGAAAAGAAGTAAAAAGGCAAAAATGAGTCGCGTGTAGGTCGATTACTTAATAAAAGTTGTAGATATGTAGAGAAAGTAATAAAATTTAATTTTTACAAATACTTTTCATTCTATTTTTTTATATTTAAATTTAATATGAAAAGTTGATTAAAACTTTCTTTTGATTTCAATCTCAATTTCAAATTGATAGTATTTATTATTACCGGTGGTTGGTTTCCCAATAATCCGCCAATCAATCCGGTGTTCTAGAATTTCTCATTGTCACTCTTGTATAATATAAAATAAATTTTCTCTTGATATAATCGGAGACTAAAGAGAGAGAGAGATTCAAATTCAAAGAGATAGCATAGAAAAGAGGGGAAGGGAGAAAGATGAACGGGAGTGAGGAGGAGAAGGGTTTGTTGTGGAACCTTCCGGTGGTCAAGTCCAAGGATTTCGGCAAGCTGGGCCCCGCCTTCGGACTTGGTGCCGGCTGCGGCATCGGCTTCGGCGTTGGCCTTCTCGGAGGTACCTCCATTTTTCATATTTTCATTGCTCTCTTTTTTAATTTTTTTTAATTTCTTCTTAATTTGCGTTGGGAGTGAGGTTTATGCAGTGTTTGTTTTGTGCATAGAGACAGAGTCTTCAACAAAAGTTAGTTAGGTGCTTTGGTTGTGAGTGTTTCACTGAATCTGTAGCTGAGGCAGATAAGTAATTGTGTTGTAAAGTTTACTGGACACTCTACACCCTAACCTTCCCTTGCTTCAATATGCCATATTTATCTACCGGTAACTTTTTAGTTTTTGATAGTTATATTTGGATGGAAAAAAAAAATAAAATAAAATTGGTAGGTAACTATTCTTAGATGAATCAGTAGGCAATTAAAACATGTAGGTGTCATAGTTTTCTCCAGAATTCTTCTGGTCTTCTTGGAAAACTTCTATATATATATATATATATATAGTGTAAGAAACCTTTACATGGGCATCACAATTAAATCATATATATGCAATGATATGAGTACGGATATGGGATACGACACGGGTATGGTATGGAAATACGACATTTGTTAATAAATTAAAGTAATATTTATCAAGTATCTGAGTATTTGATATGGATACGTATGTATTTGATATGGATACGTATCTAACACGGATACGACAGATATTATGAAGTACCTGTGCTTCATAGTGTATATATATATATATATTCTTGTGCCTTCATGATTCGACTGTTGTTACACGTTGACTTATACTGCATGTTAAGAGATTTTTATGAGAACCCTTCTGCTGGGAGCCAATGCTAGAATTTTGTAGTGGGTTTTTTTGTTTGGAATTCAAGTTGGCAGGTTGGCAGTGGTGTTTAAGATGCAGTGTTTTATTTGGTTGTTGATTAAATAATGATGTGAAAACTATGTATATATATATATATATATATATGTAAAAAACCTTTACATGGGCATCACAATTAAATCATATATATGCAATGATATGAGTATGGATATTGGATACGACTTCTATGTGTTCGAATTCGACGTTTGTATATATATATATATAGTGTAAAAAACCTTTACATGGGCATCACAATTAAATCATATATATGCAATGATATGAGTATGGATATTGGATACGACTCGGGTATGGTATGGGAATACGACGATTGTTAATAAATTAAAGTATTAAACTAATATTTATCAAGTATCCGAGTATTTGATATGGATATTATGAAGTTCCTGGGCTTCATAGTGTGTATATATATATTTTCTTGTGCCTTCATGATTTGACTGTTGTTACATGTTGACTTATACTGCATGTTAAGAGATTTTTGTGAGAACCCTTCTGCTGGGAGCCAATGCTAGAATTTTGTAGTGGGTTTTTTTGTTTGGAATTCAAGTTGGCAGGTTGGCAGCGGTGTTTAAGATGCAGTGTTTTATTTGGTTGTTGATTAAATAATGATGTGAAAACTATGTAGACAAAGGGACTTTTGGGAGAGAGAAGTCTGAGTGAAGTCTGAGTGATGAACTGAGAGAAAAAAAAGGAAGAGTTAACAAATGAAATTGTAGTTTTGTTTTCCAGGAATGCTGGCATCAAGCCCTGAAATGGGGTTTGCCACTTTGGATGGAATCATTGTTGGGACAAATAAATTGTTATAAGCTCTAAATGAATGAAAGGGAGAATGGCCCTAATTGCTCAATTGCACGATATGATTGTTTGTTTTACTGTCTTTTGGGCTTTTTCTCCCTTCTATTTGGAATTAATACTATTCCTTTTCATTCAATTTATTTTGGGCCTCTTGGGCCAAAAGGTGACTGAATGTCAAACTTCAAGGCAGTGCAAGTCGTTGGCAAACCAGTTTGTGCAAGATTTCCCTGAGAGAGATGATATGTGGGGGACTGGGGGTTTACACAGTTTGAATTTATGGTTTAAATGAGACTTTCACAAGCATGACAAGGAATTTCATTAATTGAATGTTTACTTTTTGACAGACTTTGTTGAAATTGTTATTCTACTTTATGCTTTCCTACAAATCTTTGTGAACTTCTGACAAATCACATTTCATTCCTTTGTGTACTGCGTGAAAATATATCTAAAATCTAAAATTAGTTTAAAAGTGAGATGTATTTTTCTACTTTTGAGATTCTTGTTTCTACCTTTCTCTTGATTTCTCTTTCGCACGGCTGTAGGCTTGTAGCTAATGACCTTTTCTAATGCTGCTACTAGTAATTGAGATCATCCTTTGCTTTATAGTAGCAGGGAAATGCAGCGTATGTTGCTGATCTAGGTCATGCTTAGAAGTTATTTAGGACATATTTTCTGCATTGTTTTGTGCTCATAAAATCTTATTCAAAATACTTTTCTGACTCCAGGAGTGGGTTTTGGCCCTGGAATTCCTGGCTTGCAAGTTGGTTTTGGATTTGGTGCTGGATGTGGGGTTGGTTTAGGATTTGGCTACGGTATGGGGAAGGGAATTGCACAAGATGAGAACAAGAGGTACTCTAATGTTGGAAATCCTTTTCGTGGTTCTCGAAACATTATTTCTGAGTAAGTACATTGCCTAATTATCCTTATTTTTTATGCCTTTCTTAATGTAGATATCCTCATTTGGGTGACTCTTTTTATGTTATTTCATTTTATTCTTTTACTTATAATTATTCCAATAAACCTTTCTATTTTCTTTGCCAATATACTTTTACTTTTATTGCTCTGCGGCTGGTTCAAATTTCATCTCATTTTTAACGTAATATTGAATATTTTGCGTGTTATTTGTCAGGGATGATATTACTGCACTTGTGGATGACTTTGTCATTAATACTAAAAAGCTTATCAGGGCAACATCAAGAGAAATGGACAAGTGGAGAAGATGATGAAAAGATTCCATTAATTCTTTTATGTACATCTGCATAAACTAAGATCTGTCTGCCAGTATTTTCTTGTTATTTACTAAATCATGGCAAACTCAGCATGTTTAGACTTGTAGCAGCAAATGAGATATTAAAATTTCATATTAATATCCAGCTGAACTATTATTTGGCCTTCATTGAAATTGATTAATTGAGTTCCAGTGTTCCACCATTGTTTAGCTGACTCAGTACGAATTGTCCGAAAGCTAGAATTTTGTGAAGTAACCAGAGCATTAGTGAGGCCTTGTAAGCTAATTATCCCGGGTTCGGTCAATTTCCAACATATCTAGAGATGATCCTTCCATTATCAAAATTGGAGAAAGGCTTTAACTTTAAGAAATTGGTTTTTTTTTTGGGTGTTTTAACAAATTCTAAAATGCTAGCAAATATTTTAGGGAATCAACACGTGTATTCGAGCGTGAAAGAACATCCATTGCCTGATTTGTTTAATATCAACTTGGAAGGACTTACAACGGTGTTGCCACTGTCTCTGTGGTGGTACCAAATTCAAATGGTGAGCTGCAATGGCAGCTGAAGTTGCAAGCCTTGAGTCTTTCTAAAATCTTCATCTGAGGTGGTGTGAAGTGGTCCACACATGTCTTGTTGAAAATCTGAATTCACATTACAAGTCTGTCCACATAATGGCCCCAAAAGAAAATAAATTCTCTTCACAGTAACTATAAATCATGTGAGTGTGTTACTACAAGCATGTGGTGGCCATTATTTCTCCTAAGTCTGAAGAAAATTACAAAAACAAATGTCTCGAATGAGTCTCTGTTACTTTGTAGGTAAAGGGAATGGATGATAGAAAAAAGTCATGAGGTCGGATAAAACATGTTATCCAACTCAAGCAATCGACCAATTAAGAAGCTACCCACATCAGCACCATCATCTTCCACGTATCAGATATTAACCAATCAAATCCTTGTATTGGATTACACATTTCCCATATAGACCAACCAAAGCCTATGATCATGAGCCTGACGTGGCACGTCCACATCCACATGACCATGCATATAGTATCTCCATCTTCTCACCCTTCCATCCTTCATATCCACCTGCTTGTCAATCAGGCACCACCTTCACCTGAGTTTCCAAAACATGGCTTCCCTTGCCGCTTCTACCGCGGCTGCTTCCCTTGGCATGTCAGAAATGCTTGGAAACCCCATCAACTTCAGTGGTGCTACCAGGTCAGCTCCATCACCCTCTAGCCCTGCCACCTTCAAGACTGTGGCTCTTTTCTCCAAAAAGAAGGCAGCAGCACCTCCTCCAAAGCAGAAACCTGCTGCTGTCTCTCCTGCCGACGAAGAGCTCGCCAAGTGGTATGGTAAGTCTCCAAGTTGTGTGTGCAATATGTTATGTTCATGTCAAATTCTTGGATAAACCGAAATTTATGGATCATCCAAAGTTGACTGCACTAAGTGGATCACATCACTAATTATGGTAATTAATTATTAATTAATTATAGTAGTTATTTATTAATTAATTATGTGATTGGTCTAGTACACTTCACTTAACTTGAGTGTTCTAAGTTTATGGAAAAATTTCTCTATGTTCATCCTCTGTTCATTTAACAGAGAAAAACTTGCATAAACCTGGTGCATCCAAGTTAGGTGCACTAGATCAAAGTATCCACATATTATTAATTATGATAGTTTATCAATAATTAACTATGATAGTTAATCAATAATTTATAATGTAATTTATCTAATACACCATGTTTATGTAAGAATTTCTCCATTTAACAATGTAATTGAAGGCAGAAAACTTTTGCTTCCATTTGGTGGCAGGTCCTGACAGAAGGATCTTCTTGCCTGAAGGTCTCTTGGACCGATCTGAGATCCCGGCGTACTTGACTGGAGAAGTGCCAGGAGAGTATGTGGCTTTTCCTGTAGTCCCCTTTAACTTACATTGACATGCAAACTACTGAAACTACTGAAGTGTATTTATGAAACTTTAATTCTTGTTTTGCTTAATTTGTTAATGTGTGTCCATGCAGCTATGGTTATGACCCATTTGGTCTTAGTAAGAAGCCAGCGGACTTCGCCAAGTAAGTCAAACAGTCACAAACTAGATATTTATAATCTATATGTATTCTGAATTTCTTCAATATATGCTTATGTTACATTAACTGTGTGGTAATGTTGTGGGGGGTGTTTGGTGGTTTAATGCAGATATCAGGCAAATGAGTTGATTCACGGCAGATGGGCAATGCTTGGTGCTGCTGGATTCATCATTCCTGAGGCCTTAAACAAATTTGGAGCTAACTGTGGTCCTGAGGCTGTTTGGTTCAAGGTTTGCAAGCTCTATAAGAACTGCCACCGTGTCAAGTTCATTAATACATTAGTTTTATGACACACAATAAATGAAATTCAATAGATCTTACGACAAGTACTAAGCCAAGACCCTTCAGTCTCTCTGCTATGAGCAAAACAACTCTAATGGACTCGAGTTCAAGCTAAAATTTTGAAACACTAATGCAAAACTTGAATTCTATTTTGTGTAAATGACCATTCTAGTGACTTTAGATTTAGTATATCGTATTTTTCCTGTTTACTTTAGCCGCCTCATCTTCAATTTCTGTCTTCATTGTTATTGACCATGTCTTAAACTAATGCTGATTATTGAGCAAATAATCTGTTTTCATTTTCATTAGAGTTACTTTCAATAAGAGTGTCCAATGGGTTAGGTCAACCCATGAATTCACGGGTTTTGATTCAACCCAACTCACAAGGTCCGCGGGTTGGGTTGAGTTAAAAAACACTCCAACCCGCGAAGTACGGGTCGGTGGTGTGTTTGGAAAGTGTCAACCGACACAAATCCAACCCACCTATGTTTTTTTTTTTGTAAAAGTCATTTAGCTATAGTGGCAATTTATGTTATTTTTCTCATGACTTTTCTATATAATTAATTAAGTTTAGGTGTAGGCATTATAATCACATTGAGAATGTGACTAAGAAAATAGTGATTAGAAACTTATAAAGCATCTGACAGACCAATGCAATGAAAATCTAACTGATCGCTTAGCTTAAATGACAAAGAGTATCATGAGAAAATTGAGAATGGAGTAAATGATTATGTCATACCATATTCTATATGTGATGTCATTGACTTCAATTAGTTAATGTGATTTGTTATTTATAAATTTTAGGACATGTTAACTTGTTTTAGTTTATTTTAGATTTATGTTACCTCAATAAGACTTATTAAGTTTATTTATAGCATTGATTCATGTTCTTGAGAACAAACTCCTGAAAAGATTAAAAGAACACAATAAATATAGAATCAGTGGATTGCATGTATTTATGTTTATAAACCAATTAAAGAGAATAAATAACTCAAACAAAATAATATGATTGTTTTACTAATATTTCATAACTAAATGAAGGATCTTAAAAGAGGTTCTCTACTTACTACGAAAATTTACACGGTAATAAACTTATAATGCATTTCAAAAAAGTTAGAGAACAGAAGGAGGGTAGAGGAAGTTTTTTTACAAATATTTAAGTTATGAATAACTTTGTTTAGTTTATTTCAAACTTAGTAAGACTTGTTAGTTATTAATTTGTTATGCACTTATTGACTTATAATATTTAGTTTATTTGAGATGGAGACTTGTTATATTTGAGTAAGGTCATTTGATACTTATGGTATTAATTTGGTAGATTGAGATATATTATATTTGAGATTGAGACTTATAGTATTAATTCGTTAGATTTTGTACTTTAACCTTTTTTTTCATGAATTTTTGTTTAAAAAAAATGTTGGACCCATAGGGTCAACCCCGACCCAACCCACTCTTGAGCGGGTCGGGTTGGGTCAGATTGAGCAAAAAAAAACTCATCGACCTAAGTTAACCCAACTTACTGCTCTAGTAAACAGGTCAAGTCTAAAAACACTAGTAAGCTCACTCAACTCACCCACAAGACATCCCTAACTTTCAACATTTCAGTTTAGCATATTGCAATATAGCATATTTGAAAATTCCCTTTATTGAAAATTTGTGATTGTATTGTTTACATTAAGCCAATTCAATTTTCTTTATGGAATCGATGCAGACAGGAGCTCTGCTTCTTGATGGGGGCACGTTGAACTACTTTGGAAAACCCATCCCCATCAATCTTGTTTTTGCTGTCATTGCTGAGGTTGTTCTTCTGGGTGGTGCAGAGTACTATAGAATTATTAATGGCCTGGTATGTAACATTTTCAGTTTGGATATTTCTTTTTGGGAAAAAGATAATTTAAAGTGAGTTTATATTTAAAATGAATAAGTAAGAGAATATTTATTTTTAATTTAATTTAATATAAAGTGTATTGTGATATTAATTTATTAAAAATTAAGTATAAATATATTTTATTTATTTATTTTAAAGACAAATTTACTTTAAAAAAACAATGTCCTTCTTTTCGCGGTCATTGATAATACATTTACCTCAACCTTTCTTATTTCCATAAGGATTGTTACTAAAGGAAGGTTATTATTTAGAATATAATTTTGATGCGTTAGTGTAAAAAGGTTTTACACTTGTATTTAATTATGTCTTATCATATTATTTAATAAATTGATATTTCATGTAATTGTCAAACTCATTAAATAATGTGTGAACACAAAATTGAATAATTGTGTAAAAAAATTTTACATAAATAATATATCAAAATTAAACTCTATCTATTCAACTGAACCATCTTATTACTGTTTTATTTCTGAATTAAGTGCATCTGGGAATGCACATTACTACTGTGTTCATAAATTTGAAAGAATTTGGAACAAAACATAATCAGTTGATTTACTAATTGTGACCTATTCCGGGCAGGATTTCGAAGACAAGCTTCATCCAGGTGGTCCATTTGATCCATTGGGGCTTGCAAAGGATCCAGACCAGGCTGCACTGCTAAAGGTGAAGGAAATCAAGAATGGTAGACTTGCTATGTTTGCCATGCTTGGTTTCTTCTTCCAAGCTTATGTCACTGGAGAAGGTCCTGTTGAGAACCTTGCAAAACATCTCAGTGACCCTTTTGGCAACAACTTGCTCACTGTCATTGCTGGGTCTGTTGAGAGGGCTCCCACTCTGTGAATCAATCATCTTCATGTTTTTCTCCAATCTTAAATGTGCAATACATCTCACTGAGACATTATTAAGGCATTTTGCTTTATTCCTTGGAAGCCAACTCACTTTTGATTTATAGAGCCTGAGTAGTGTGGATCATAAAGTATCTATTATGATTCTACTGAGTCTATTGTCATTCTTATTTCATTAATTTTTTTATTGAGTGAGTTATTTTGAGTCACTAAATCAAAACAAAATCAAAAGTCATTTGATAAAAAATTACTTAAATAAGAGTGACATTACACAAATAAGTGACAATAGACACTCTCATAATTTAAACTTTGAACATTCTTGAACTTCTTCCAATTTTCTGCGTTCAACTTAGACACGGTTTTAAATAAATTGATACCACAATCTATATGGAAACGGTTTTTAAATTTCGATCTTAATATTGTATAGTGCATGGGTTCTTTCAACTGTGACATAGCATATAATTAAGGTTCTCTACTTGATTGCTAAAGTCACGTTAAATCACCCATAGTTCACGGGGATTTCTTCCTATACTAGATGTGAAGGTTCACTTCGCAAGTTTCAATTATAATTTTGCTAATATTTTAAATTAGATCATAGAAGCTTTTTTTTTTTTTTTAAAATGAGTTATGTAGTTTCAACGTGGATGATTGGCTTTTAATTAGAGGAAGTCGAATTAGTCAATGTATAGTCAAGTTGAAGTTGATATAGACATTTAGAAAAAAAAAATTCATATATAAAATAGAAGCAAAATTATTTGTTACAAAGAAATTGTATAGATAAAATCATTAACTTCACGATAAGTTAATTCATAAGATAAACTCAATGCTTTGTGGCAAGAATTAATTACAAAAACATATGGGAGTTTCAGCTAGTTAATCCCCAACAATCTAATGCAAAGCTCTATGATAAGGGAGGAGGGTGATGATTTTTCATATGTAATTATTAATTGAGGCTTATCCTTCAACCCAAATACAAGTGATATACCATGGAGTAGGCAGGCCTGTAATAAATAAATTGTTTTAAGTTGGGATTTTATTAATTTTGGAAGGGAAAGAAATTGAGGGAGCTACGTAGTTAAATTTATTCTTATCACACTTAATTATTTATTTGTACACAGTCCTCTTATATTTTGCAATTGTGAGTCAATAAAATATATATACATATTTAAGTCTTTATACAAATCACAAATTATTCTTTATACTTCTCTTATCTTTTAGTTTTTGTTACTGTATCCCAACAGATAAGCTGGAAGACTAATTTTTGAGTGAAAGAAGGTGGTTAGATAAAATAAAAATAAAAATGACGACTCCAATATTTAAATCTCTAATATTATAAATATTGTTTGTCTAGTTGTAGTCTTCTTTCTATGCAACCAACTACTGTGGAATACATTTTTATTTAGATAGAAAAACTGGGAACCAACTTAAAATCTGGTTTTAGCAATGTTATAGTTGTTTTCTTGGTTGGATCAAGTTAAACTGAATTGAATTAGATGATTTTTATTGTGTAATGTTAATTCAATGTGTAAAAAGTTTAAATTTGACAATAAATAAATCATATGAAAAAATTATATATTTAAAAGTTATTCGATTCAATCAAATGATTTAACCAGTTAAACTAGTTGAATTTGAATCAGAAATTTTTTTAGTTCCTGTCCGGTATGAGTTTTACGGTTGTTCCTTCTCTTATCTATCAACATTCCCCGAGCTAATTCTAGGTCTTCTTATATTTCTATTTTTTCTAATTATTATGGTTTTTTTAATAAATAATACTACTTTTGTTTAGTTAGTAACACGAGGAGTTGGTAAGAATTAAGAAATAAGAAAATATTTTCATACAAAGAAATAAGTAAACTTCTTATTAGAATATAACCTGATTAGTTATAAAGCTATTTTTTATTGGATTTTTTTAATTAGTTTGCATAAACTAGTCAAATAAGAATTAATTTTTCAAAAATTATGTGATGACAAAAAATATAAAATTTTATTATTAACTTTTTATAATTAGTCATTCAATATTTTAAAGTTAGTAAACATAAATAAGATAAAAGAACTGTTTTTTTTTTTGGTCTGAAAGATATAAGAACTCTTGAAGCATAGTATTTGGTTAAAACTTCTAAGGAATGGGACCCATCGCTATCATGTACAGCTTTATGGTTGGAATCTTGGTTTTTTTTTTCCTTTTGTATTTTTTTATCCTTTCTTTTTCACCCTTTTCCTCCGGAACAATATGTGAATGGCAGTCTAGGCTTTCTGCATATTCTATCAAAAAGAGATGCTCTTCATGTTGATGTTGACCCCAAGCAATAGCATCCTAAAAGAGCCACCACTTACTTAATATGTTCAAGTGGTATGCACAATGAAAAATAATTATTGTGTAAGTATTATATATATTTTTTTAAAAGTGTATAATTAAGAAAAAAAGTGATAAAAAATAAGTATAATAAATAATATTAAATAAAATATAAAAAGAGATGTATATATTATTTATGATAAAAATATAAGAGTTGATGCACAATCCACACAAGCAAAGGCCCTTCATAGACAAAAAAAAAAACTTCCAAGAAAGAAATTGTCTCCTATTAAGACACAAAAATGATCATATTATTTTTTTATTTAATATTATTTTTAACACTTATTTTAGATAAATGTGATTAAGTGAAAAAAATAATAAAAAATAAATATAATAAATAATATTAAAAAATAAAAAAATATATCTACTGTTTGTATTAAAAATATAATTATTGATTAAGACAAGTCTAGGTCATGCAGTTTGTCATCCTTCAAGAAGACAGATGATAGCCACTTAGCACAAGAGAATTGAATCAGAGGTGGCCATAAATTTTCACTTTGTTTCTATAGTGATGCAGAGTTACCTTTGAATGATAAATCACATGGATAGAAAGACATGAAATAGCATATGTCAGCACCATAGGACTGCTATTACAGTGTTGGTACCATCATAATTAATTTACTTGTTTGCTCCTTCCCTTATATGTAGGTAGTTGCTCCATTGCTACCCAACAGAAATGACAGAATGATGGGGAATAATTTTTAGCCACATGACTTCAAACTCAAATCTAGGTTTTCTATGATTAATCTCCATCAAATTATGTGACCGCCTAAGTTGGTTTAAAAGAAGATTATGGAAAACAGATGATAGCCACTTTGCACAAGATAATTGAATCAGAGGTGGCCATAAATTTTCACTTAGTTTCTATAGTGATGCAGAGTTACCTTTAAATGATAAATCACATGGATAGAAAGAAATGAAATAGCATATGTCAGCACCATGGGACTGCTATTACAGTGTTGGTACCATCATAATTAATTTGCTTGTTTGTTCCTTCCTTTATACGTAGGTAGTTGCTCCATTGCTATCCAACAGAAATGATAGGGAATAATTTTTAGCCACATGACCTCAAACTCAAATCTAAATTTTCTATGATTATTTTCCATCAAATTATGTGGCCGCCTAAGTTGGTTTAAAAGAAGATTGTGGAAATTAATCCAAGTTTTTTCTTTCACCAAAAATTTCTTGAAGAGATGTTGAGAGTGGTGTTCTGCTTCTAATCAAATAGCTGTTCATTTAATGAAGTTAAAAAAAAAAAAAAAAGACATCCAAATTTTTTCTTCTCTTACTAACATTTCTCCTTGCTTGCCATCGAAAGTGTGAGAAAAGTGATACATGGCATTTTGTTCCTAGAAGTAAGAGATGCCTCTTGTCTCCAAAGCGTCTGCAAAAGGGCAAATAAGAGTTTGGAGTAAATCTTCCAAAACCATTAAATGCAAAACTAAATTTAAAAAAAAAAAATCAACCACAGGAAACTCTTATTTGTAAGGTATGTACAAGTGTAGTTAGGTAGCGATAGCATGGTGGTTCCTATAAAATGAAATGAGGACACGTTAAAGGCCATATTAAAGTATCAATCTGGCCCACAAGCTTTGAGAATGACTTTTGCAGGCATATTGCTCTTTTTACTGAGTACTCTTATTTTATAAAAAACTACAATTTGACCCACACATGACCCTTCTGATTAATTGGGGTTCGGTGCTGATTGAACATAAAGCATGTTAGTTTAATATTGTGATATATTGTTTTAATTTATTGTTTATCTAATTTAATATTAATGCAATATTCATGTTTATCTTCATTTCCCCAGTTATCCTTATATTTGAGTTACGGGCGAGGTTTTTGTAAAATTTTAAAGGACTACATATGCATTAAACTGTCAACATGTTAAATGGGTACACTATTGCATATATAAACTATTCAACTCTCTGATTTTCTCATGTTATTTTTTGTTATATCATTTTTATACTATTTTTTATATTATTTATTATATCAATTTTATTATTATTTTTTATTATTCAATCATAACTAAATGATATAAATAATAGTGTAATAAAAAATTATGATAACATCATTTTTCTAAACTATTTGGAGTTCATACAACTGAAGTAGGTATAAAAAATTGTGCATTTTCTCTTTCTTTTCATGCTTGCCTCCTAGCCACCGCCAAGGCTTCATGCACAAACCCCAACACCTAACCTAGTCCCCCACCATTGGTCTAATTTGGATAGGACGTGTCTAGACACCAAGCAAGGGCAAGTCCAACGCCTCAAAACCAGCACTATGCAATATTAAATGATGTGCCAAAACCATTTTTTAGAGATATTTAAGTAGATATTATTTATATAATTGTGTATATTAAATTAATTAATATTTAAAAAATTATATAAATTTTTATGTTATATAATTATTTTATAATAAAAATAATAATATGTTAATTATTATTTGATTTAATCTACAAAATTTATATAGACAAAATTTATACAAATATTTCTCCTTTTTTAATGAATATTATCAAATTTAAGGTTGAGTAAACCAAGGCATGAAAAGCGTAGTTGTCCCTATAGTTTACAACTAACTAGACTTTCACATTATGCTCCAATCTCCAAAAGACTAGTCTAAGACAGCTTATCTTTGTAAGAGAATCTATTCTTCTTCTGCACAAAGACAAAAAAGAAGGGGGGAGGGCCAGTTGGGATTTCCCATATAATTTATGAGTAAATTATTGGTAATGACATACAAGTGCCTTTTCTAGTACAATCTTTCCATATTCTTGTGTTTTAAAACCAACCCAAATGTTAGTTACATTCTGGACTTATGGTCTAGTCTTACCAATTGGATTATTGTGTTTCTTTCATAGGATTAAGGATCATATTAGTAACTTACACGCCATCATTTACCCATGTCAGATTAATTACAGCTTCATCACTCATAATATAACTTGATTGGAACAGAATAAACAATGCCACTGTTATTATTATCTTTTTATCCCATGAATTTTTATAAACACCCATTTTCTTGAATTATGTTTATGTCTATAGTCTATACTCAATAAGTTGCGTATGCTGTTGTGGTCCAATTCTTTCTGGAAAATTATTATTATTTTTATGAGCTATCTGTCAAATTAATTATTTCAACCAATTTGACAATTACTTCTACAAACAAAATATTTCATGTTTGTCTTACTTTTGTTTTTTAGTTGGTTTTGGATATACTATTTAAAAGTGAAAATGATTCAAATTTTCAAAATTATGACTACTGTTTCTGTTCAAAATATTTTGAGATCATGCAGCTGATTTGCCAAAGAAAAAAACAAGTTCATGGATATTTTAATTCATACCAACTTTTGGATGGTATGGTATGGAAACAATGTAAATGATTTAAATCAAAGAATCTTCCTAATAATATAATATTGTGGAGAAAATGATGGTGACGACTAATAAAAAATTATAACTTAATCAATAAATATAAGCAAGATTTAGATTTATAATAAAACAAATGAACGAGAACCTAGTTTGCTGGGTAATGGCAGTGAATAGGGGACGGGTGTTAGTAGCCTCGAAAATAGAGACAACGATATTTTAAAGTAAAATTTTTTATAAAATAAATAAATAAATTTACATTAATTATTGATAAATAGATTTATATTAATTATTAATAATTAATATAAATTTATTAACTTACTTTACAAAAAATTTTATTTTAAAATATTCTTATTCCTAGAGCAAAACAAATGCAGTGACCCTAAAGAGAAAGGCAGAAAAAAGTACTTTACAAAACCAACTTTTCTACCCATGAGGTTATATGTGACTATAAAACATCGACGATTCATTTAAATTTTCATTTATCAGTTACAGTTGGGAGCATGAAACTAAACAGTTCTTATTGCTTTTTTTTTTTCATTTCAATTTATTTACTGTTATTTTTTTATTGAAAAAAATAATGTTAGTGACTAAATTAAAATGAAAGAAAGAAAAAGCCAACATCACTAATTTAATTAAAGTCATATATATAAATATATATATATTAATATAAAATTATTACATAAAAGATAATAATTTAATCTATAATACTAATTAAAAAGACTTTCCTGTTTTAATCTTAAATTTTAGTTTTCCTATAATGTCATCAATATTTATTCATTTTAAGTCTTAAACATAAATCAAACAGGACAAAAATGCAACTTAACTACATTTTTCTCTACAAAACTATTAGTTATAATTGTAACAAAATCACACAACTTTCACTATCATTTAACCAATCATTTATGTACATGCATTTTTTTTTTTTGGTCTAGGCACGTTAGTGTCCAATTTGCTAGTTTTGATTAAAAAAATTATATTTACATTTAATAATGGTATGTTACATTATTTAATAAATTTGACATTCATCAAATTCATTATAAAATTATTTACGAGTATAAGACAAAAAGATAATACATCAAAATTAAATTAAAAAAAATTATGTAAAAATTATTTATTAATAATTCTACCCATGCAATATATTGTAAATATAAAAAATATTTTATTAATGATCATATAAATATAAATAAAATTATATTTTACATATTTATTTTAAATTGTCCACTAATCATATTTATGTTGATTATATATATATTTAGTGTATCATATGATTATTATCTTTCTCAATAATAGTTAATTATAATGGAAGTATATTGCAACTCAAAACGAACTTTATCAGAAATATTGTGAATTTGAATCATAGAGTTATCATTTTGAGAAATGTTTTATCTAACTATCACTACTAATTTAAAATTACGTAAGCAATTATAATATATCCAAATAGAATTGCTATTTTAAAATTTTGCAATCTACTTAGATGTCAAAATATTACTTTGACAAAAGTGAAATATAGTAGGAAATTATTAATAACAAAAAATATTATTATATAATTTTGAGAAATTATTAATAAACCAATAGATGATTTTAATTTGAATAACATGTTAACTTTTTTTTTATGAGTAATATTTTTTATGAGCGAAAAACATATTAAATTGTATCAATTTTATAGATGAGAAAATTAAAATAAAAGAAATCCTAAATAATTTTATTTTCAAAAATTATAAAACTAAATCATGAATTTCATAATGTACTTTTTCCACTAAAATTTTTGTAACAAAATATTAGTTAATTAATTTTTAATAATATAAATTACATTTGAGTTGTTGTTATGAATAAAATGAAATTGTAATGATTAAAATAAAAATAGAATTTACTAAAAAAATAAAATAATAAAAAACCGAATGGTCTTTTGTAACAATCAATATCAAGTTATTAGCCTGAGTAATAATAATCTCAATGTTAAAAATGTTTATCTCATTTGATTACAAATTATATATTTATCCTGAATTTGAATTAATTTGCATTAATTCCTCTTGAATTTTTTGAAAAATACAAGAAAATAATAACAATAGTTGACAGAAATAATTGTTACAATAAAATCTAGAGTAATAATTTATCTCTTATATTAATTAATTATTCTTAAAATATATCAATTACTGAAATAAAAAATAAAATCAACTAAGAAAATTAAAAAATTAATAATATATATATCAATAATTAAATTCTCTCTGCAAAATAATATATTCATTTCACATAAGAAAAAACATGTAGAATAATAATTATAATAACAATACTATATTACATGCACTTATTAAAGAAATTTGCACGAAAATAATTTTAAGAGTTTTTGTATAAAAAAAATTAATTATGAGTTTTTGTTTTTCCATCCTCGTTGACAAGTATGATTTTGAACCAACAAGGTGGAAGATTTGTTTGGGCTTACGATGGACCGGAGAACAGAGGATCGAAGCTGAGTTTGAATTTGAAAAGTCTTGGTAATGCGAGGGAATCTATCTGTGCCCACTGCCAAGAAGGGCTTTCCACGCGCTCTATGGGCGCGTGTTGTACATGCTCCAACGACTCACGTGGCTACGTAGCTCGATTATCAGCTATGGGACCCACAAAACAAACAAATTAATTTCCCCCGTTGATTTTCCTAATATAACTATTCAAATTCAATTCAAACTAAAATTTAAATTAAAAAGTGAATATAAAATTAAAATTTAATTAAAATATAATAAATTTGGATATTTTTAATTTAATTTTTTGAAAATTAATTGAAATAATTTAATTCAAATAAATAAATATTATATAATATAATATTTATTATTAAATTTATAAATTTTTATAATGACTTTAATTTATTATATTTTTCTTATTTTATATGATCAAATATTATTTTAAATATAAAAAATATTTTTTATTTTTTATTTTTATTTATTATAGTGAATAAAAATTTGAATATTTTTAATTTAATTTTTGAAAATTGATTGAATTAGTTTAATTCAAACGGATTAATATTATATAATATATTATTTATTATTAAATTTATAATTTTTTAATGACTTTAATTTATTAAATTTTTCTTATTTTATATGATCAAATATTATTTTAAATATGTGAAATGAATTATTTTTATTTTTTATTTTTTATTTTTCTTTTATAATAGACTAATTGCTTTTAACTCACAAAATTTTAGACTTAAAAAATTCTTAATAAAAAATCGATTAGACCAATCCAATCTAAACCGACTTAATGTAATCAAATCAAAAATTCTTAATCAAAAATAGATTTGGATTGATTTGGTTTTGATAATGTAATTAATTCAATCCAATTCAAACTGATATACATAATATTGTTTGAATCGATTAACTTTTTAATTCAAGGTTGATCCAAATCGTACCGCAAACAACCATGTTCCTTATTGATATTATTACTACATTTAGGTGTTTTCAAAATCAAATTTGGCCCAATAACTTGACCCGATAGTTAGTCGAGTCAATTTTGAAGTTTAAATGTTAAGTTTGGTGTATTTTTTGAGTTAAGTTCAAATTATATTTTGATTTGGCTCAATTTAGTTTGATAACACATAATATTTAAAAACTTATAATATTTTTCAAAATTATTGATAAATTATAATTTTTTAACTTAAATTAATACATTTTACATAACATGATAATATTTTTTATATTATTATAATTTGTTTCATAGTATATATTATAAAACATTCTTTAGTTTTAGTTTTTTACTTTTAAATTTTTTTGACTTAACTATACATAATTTTTAAATTTGTATATTTTAATTAAATATTAAGTCGATCTAGTCTAACCTAATCATTTGTTAAGTCATAACCGAGTCGAGTTCGAATATTAAAAAATTAGCCTGATCAAAATCTAAAGTCGAATTCGAACCAAGTTAAAATATGTCAATTCAGCCCAATAGCACCCTTAGCTACATTACATTGTCTCTTTAAAGAAATTCCACAAAAAAGGAAAATTAAAAAGAAATGTGAAATTGTCTTTAAAGTTTGAAGAAGAAGAAGAAGAAATATCAACGTGTGCTGGTTTAAGTGAAAAAGAGTTTGAATCCCTTAAACATGTGGTATTGGGATTATTCCCAAAATTATTGTGTCACATGCATTCTTACAACATGTCTAGCATATATTTTATCACTAACAATTTTTTTTTATAAGCTTGAAATTTGAAACTTATAATTTTATATTATAGCTTATTTTAAAAATTTTGATATATAAATATTATTTTGTCTCTAATCAAATAATTTTTAAAATTATTTTATAATTTTTTTGAAATTTAATATATAAAAATAATTTTTTCATACCATTCAAAAGAAATAAATTATTTTAAAATCATTTTTAGTTAATATATAAAAATATAAAATTAATTCTATTATGATTGATTATATAACAATTAATTATACAATAATTAATTACTAAAAAATAAAAAATTTTACAACTGAATTAAGTACACTTATTCTTTTTATGGTTTGATTGCTAGTTTTTACTTTCATATGATCAATTTACGGTAATTCAATCCATTTGAGTGAAAATTCAATCTCATTACTTTGAACCAATTATTTATGTTAAGGTAGCATAATTGTCAAGTTAATATTTGAAATACATTTCAAAAATTTCCAGTGATAATGATTAAAACTTTGTCGGTTATAGAATTTTTAAATAAGATAGGAAAGTAATTAACTCGAAATATGATAACATTGTTAAAATATGATTTACCCAATTTACCCAAGAAATAATGATAACTTTCGCAATGATAGCTTTGATATGATTATTTGGCATGATATTTGATCTTGGTACTGCATAGCGATTATTCACACTGCACTGTTATCTTTTTGAGGATCCGATCTAAAGATTATTTACACATTGCATTCTAATATTCAAGGTATTATTTGGCATACCTAAATTGTTGTATATAAGCAACTAAGTGTATATTTAATTATTTAGATAACTGATATATAATAAACTTTAAACAAAATATTTGAGAAAACTATAAATAATAAATGACAATATTAATCCAAAAATTACTTTGGTTTATTAAATATTACTTCAAACAAAGTTACGTTGGATACTTCAAATTAATTTTCAATTTGCCAACAAAGACTGAGTGCGATAGTAAGCAAATTGCACTCACAAATAAATGATCAAAGTTCAAACTTTGAAAGGTCTCTAAGTCATGATAGTGTTTAATAATTAGTCTTATCGTGATACATGTGAAAATACTTAATAAAAAATTAATTTTTAATCCACTTGCCAAACTTTAAAATAATAAAAGCTTTAAAATATAATTTTCTCTCAAAATAAATTTTAGAGGGAATATATAAACAAACACTAA